>JAWWEU010000111.1:102495819-102561001 GCA_035583155.1 Acropternis orthonyx
GCAGAGAGCCGCTCCGATGCAGCTGGGGCACCTCGGGAGGCTGTAGACCTTGGCTCCGAACACAGCGCCGACCAAACTGCGTGTCTGTGTAAAACTGATCCAAAACCGAAAGTAAAAACATTCCCTCCCTTCCTCCCTCCCCCAGAAGTTCTCCCCTCCCCACCGTCTCCCCTCCGCTCCAGGTTTCACTCCCAGTCCAGGTGGGAGAGGGAAAGAGAAAATTCTCCAACCTTAAACCCATAACAATATGTTAAAAAAAGAAATATAGCTGCTATAGGCACCTTAGGGTAGCTGACAAATCTGCATGATGCTGGCAGATGTGCTCCAGGATGTGTGGAGAGATCAGTGCCTTGTGGCAGCTGGAAGCCAGACAGGATGCCCTGGGGCACTAAGTGCTTTTGTATGTTCAGCTGAATCCCATTCTGTGTGTTAGTTTTAGAACACAAATGATTATTCTTTTTCCTATGCTGATGCTAATGTTAAGTGCACTGAATTAAACTGCATAGCTGGATTAAGAAAAGGAAAGTGTATGCACCACAGTGGTAAACTTAGGACACAGTATTTTGTGCTTAATGTCTTATCTGTAGTTGAAGCAAATAATGAAAAAATTCCCTTTGGCTGTGTTTGTAAAATAAATAAGGCAGTAATTTATATTAGTTTTCATACTAGTGCCTCTTGTCTTTTTCTCCAGATCACTGAGATACTGTGACTTACGTTTAATAAATTCATCTTCTTTGGTAAGGACAGCCTTGGAGCAAGAACTTGGTTTGGCAGCATACTTTGTGAGCTCAGAAATTCACACAGAGAAAGCAGTTGTGAATGATGTTTTAGAAAGTGACCCAGAGAAACTAAGCAGCACTGATAATGAAGATGAAGAAGTAGCGACAGAAGGTATTATTATTAGTGATAATAAAAGAAGCTGTAGAATGATTAACCTGTATTAGAAAAGTCAGAATTGTATGGGTGAGAGTTTCTGGAGTTAGTCATAGTGACCTCTGCTCCTTAGTTTTGTTTCCTCTCATTGAATCTGTGTTTTCTAACACACTGTGTCTCTGAATGCTGCTGCTGCATTTTAACCTCTTCCAGTTCTACTGCTGCACCTGTTCTCTCTCTCTGTTTTCTGGCTCCCTTCTCTCTACCCCCTGTCTCTCCTTTGCCCAGTATGTTCTGGCAGCCACAAAGTGGAGCTCGAGTGGGCACATCTAGTGACACCCACTGTTCAGAGTACCTTCTGCACTCACTCTCCCCAGCAGGCCATCTGAGAGCAATGACCTCATCCCCTCCCTTTCAGCAGTGGCAGCTCCACTTAAACTGTCCCTGACTGATGCTACCACACTCGTGCTTATATACTCTCAACAATGAAGATTCCTTCCAAGGAAACTGTATGTAGTACAGATGAGTAGTTTCTAGTTTTTAAGGTATTAAATAGTATGGATATATATCTGAACATAGTAACTTCTAAGTTGTCCTTGAAAATGCCCATGAATTCAAACTGACAGTGTAGAGTTGGTGAATTTATAATTCCTTAAGAGAGCAATTAACAACACATAAATGTGTAAGCAAACAACAATAACTTAACCAGGAATGGTTGGGATTTTATTTTGACTTCTAGTTGATGGACATTATCAGTTATCATTATGTTCCTTACACTCTTCACTGTCTGTTGTGCCTCATAATTGTGGAAAACAAAGGATCTTTATCCCTGTAGGTTATTTAAATCTCGAAAAACTTGCCTTCATTTCCTTTTCTATACCATGAGGAGGAAGAGTTCTGATTACTGTTCACCTATGAAGTTCTTACTGATAATAAGGATAGTGAACAAGCCGAACAAAAATATTTTCTTTAATCAAATATGTATTCTTCATAGAGGAATGAAATACCAGAGGTCATACTCAGACTGTCTACAATAGATGGCTGTTTTAGATATGATGAGTACTTCTTGCAATGTGTACTTCTATCCCTTTAGTTGAAGTATGCTGAGATTGTATGTGATCTGAGTCAAATGGGCATGAAGCATAGTATGATCATCCAGAGTTCAATTCAGAACATGAGAGATAGAGTCACAGTCTAAATTTCCTGCTGGCAGTGCTTATGTCTCACAGTAAAACTGTACAGAAACAAGCCTTTTAACTTAGAAGCCTGAGCTAAGAACCTCAAGTGAATAGCCTTGATGGCCATCCAAATGCAGATTTTCATCACCAAAAGCTGAGATATGATCTGGCCATAAAGTTGTATGGGGTAAGAGGTAATTTCATAACATACTGACAAAATAGGGCTTGTTGCTTGTTGTTTTCCCTGACATTGAATTAGTGAGGAAAGTAAGATATGGATAAGAAGAGAAATCATGGTTGATATATCATGGTTGAGACAGGCCTGGAAATTGCCAGCTCCTGGCTGCAGCACTGATTTTTGTGAAGCTATCACAGCTCAGCCTAGGTAAATTAGGTCAGAGGCTGATCCAATATTGCATGGTAGGAACAGATACTCTCCATACTGAAAATAGTGTGAGATTGACGACAAACCCCACACAAACCCTTGGATACTTTTCCTTACTTTGATAATGTAGCTGTGACTTCTTATAGGCTTGCTTTAATTGTATTTTTTTCCCTTACTATCATTCATGAAACAGGTTCCACTTCAGAAAAGAGAAGTCCTATGAAAAGAGAAAGATCATGTTCCCACGACTCTGCATCTTCATCTCTCTCTTCAAAAGCTTCCAGTAAGACCACAAGATCATCTCTATTACTTTAAATTTAGGACATAAAAGACACCTTTTATTCAACTTATTAGATAAACAATAAAAGGGATAATTCACTAAGGTTCTGGTAAGGTTATTTTAATTGGATCACTTGAGATAACTAAAAAAAATAAGTACCAGACTTCTGAAATATAGGAAATAGGTTCTTCTCTTGCTTCAAAAATAATCATGTGATGGTGTACCTAAATCAGGCACTTCTTTAATATGTAATTCCTCAGTTAGTACTGTGATGGCTGGGTATGTCACTGAAGCTGTGGCAATTCATGAAAAAGGAAACATACTTCACATTTAAATATTTTTTTTTTTAATCTGAGGGAGAATGAACATGGTCCTTTTTATAAAATACCTAAAGGTATTTTTGCCTTTTTGTTTTTGCTGTGGAGTGTTCACTCAATAATTTTACACTGTTTAAAAGCTCTTTTGGAGATAGATAATTTTTTATACCATCATTTTCTTTTTAATCTGCAAAGTGATGTAGAATTCATGAGGTAATGTTGAGAACTACTACAGCTCTTTTGTCTGATAACTTTATTTACTTACTTTTGATGGAGATAATATTAAGAGGACAGTTGAATAAAAGGGGGCAATATAAATTGTACCATAACTTTCCAGAAGTTACAATGTCATGCATCTTTTTAAAACATGGGGGGATTTTGTCAGTGACAATAAATTCTTTTTGATCTCATTGTAGTTTTCAACATGGTGATATACATATTTCATCCTTGATTTCTTTTCTACAGGCACAGTGGTGCTTACAAAAAGAAAAAAAACCTTAAAAACTTTGGATAAGCTTCAATACTTTAATTTTCAAAATGTTTAAGTTGAGCTGCTTATCATTTCCACAGTGTTCATGTGACCTGCCTGTGGCTCTGTGGCCTCACATTGCCTGTGGTTAAAGAAATCTTTTTTTCCTTTTTTTTTCTATGCTCTTGGGCACTGGTATTTTGGGCGATGTCACAGTGGGGTTACTTGCAACCATTCATAGTGCTGATGATACTTTTGTATTTATTGTTAATGCCCGTTACTGACTACTTTAAATTAATATGTAGCTAGGATGTATCTTAATATTTCTTGAGATCAAGAGAAACTACAGACTTATTAGTTCAAAGTGTGGGTTTTTTTAAGAACCAAGACTTTTTTTCACCGTGAGTAGAAAGCTGGTTTTATCTATTTTCAGCTTTAGTCAGATATTTCTAATACCTCGTATGGACTGATCCCACAACCAGTTCTCAATCTACTCTCAAGACTCTGAAGTATTTGCATGTCCTCTTCCATTAAGCATTAAAGTTGCTCAGAACCACTTAGAACTTGTTAAACTTCCAAGAAATCGGTGTAGTTAAAAAATCCAAGGTAAAAACATACCACTTTCATAAAATCAGTAGTTATCTGTGAGGTGTATCTACATCACATATTCATGGCCAACATTCATGTGTTTGGTTTGTTCTCTGAGCTGACCAAAAGCTGTGTGAACGCACTAATGATGCATTATGTAGTACCACGGACTTGAAAGTTGCCAGGTTTTATTAGATCAGACTCAGTGCTGCAGTGACACAGACATGAGTGTCAGAGCAGAGTGACTCAGAGGACTGTTTTGAGATGTCAGTCTGTGCAGACATTTCTGTAGTCTGATGGGGTAATAGCCTGGGAATACTTAATTTCTTCAATTCATTTAAACAATGGTTTCAGTAAGTTTGTGTTTGTCTTCAGTGATGAAAGTATCTGGTGAACACCTTAAGCAGGGAATGTATGAGGGAAATAGAGGCCAGGACAATCACTAACCTGTTTCCTATGCACTTCAAAAGCCACTTTCTGCATTGAGATCCCAACTAGTCTCCTTATGACTTCCTGTACGAGAAAGGTAAAAGTGAGAAGAGGAGCAGGACTGCAATGTTTGATGGATACTCTGTCTAGACAATTATTTGTTGAGTTTTGTTTGACTATGGTGTTACTAGCAGAGATAGTTGCACTGTGTTGAAATAAAAAAATTTTTTTTTAGTTACAGCATTCTGCACTGAGTCATCTCCTCCCCAAGTTCTAAGCAACAGCACCGAAGAAACTACAAATAACTATGAAAGGCAGAAGCAGAAAGTAGACAAGGGGGCACAAACAACAGTCAGCAAACACTTGCCACCAGTAACTGAACAGCTGGATATGAAACAAAACATAAAAAGTGCCCAAGTCTCCATCACCTCATCATCCTCCTCACCTTTCTCCTCCTCTTCTTCCTTCTCTGCACCTACTCATAACTCCTTCATCCTACAGACCTCTCAGTGCTCCATGACCAAAGCGTCAAAACAGCCTCCCATAGTTTTCCTGCCCAAACTGGTTTATGACATTATTACTTCTACAGACAGCAGTGGACTTCCCAAATCCTCTTCCCTCTTGCCCTACCATTCCGTTATGTGGGCAAGTTCCTTCCGTCCTCTGATGAGTAAGATGATGACTTGCACAGAGCAGTCTCTATACTACCGCCAGTGGACGGTTCCCAAGCCAATCCATATGGACTACAACAATAGAAATGAGGGCAGAATGGACACCTTTCATCCAAGGAGGCTGCTGCTGAGTGGGCCACCACAGGTGTGTAAAAAGAAGAAGGTATTATCATTGATTTATTTTGTTTAATTTTATCATAATCTCAGAAAAAAATAAATATTACTCGAAGGGGTGTTTTTGGTGGAGAGTAAGTTGCTTATATTTAATTTCCTAATTCCTTCTAATTAAATAATCTTTCATTCTTTACAGTTAGCCTGAGTTCAAAGACAGAGAAGCTACAGTAATGTTAATTTTATGTCAGTCTCTCTGCATTAAAATGTTTTAAAAGATAATTTACTCAAGAGATAGATTTCATGTATAATTTCAGTTTGTTAAAGTTGAATATGCATTTGCATTTTAAATAACGATCAAAGAGCCTTACAAAACCGCTTTCTTATGATCAATCTCAAGACAGCTGGGAGGTTGTAATTAAGTTATTTTCTCTGTTTCCTTTGCACAGCAGACAGAAATAGAAGCTGTTGTAAATAATACATGCAAGAAGGCCAGTTCAACATTAGCAGAGCTATATTTACAAGATGAGTAGCTGACCCAGGAGTTTTTAAATTACTTGGAAAAGATATATGGAAATGGGTCTAATTCTAAGAAGTTAATTCTCTTCTAAATTCTGTAAGAATGTTTAGTCCTTATCTCTGAGCAAGGTGTCTCCTAGTTGAGTGGACATTTTACATGTTAAAGTTAATACAATATTGTGTCTCTCATGTTTTACTGAAGTATGAAGCCACAAGATCGGAAGAGGCACCATGTGTCCTGAGAGCAGGTGTGTTTCCTGTGGACCTCAGAAGTCAAATGGGACAAATGTAAACCAAGACAAAGACTCATGTTTCCAGTTATTGTAACATCAATCCAAGAATTAATCTAAAGATATTTACTGATTTAACTTGCCACTCTTATATGGCAAAAGGAAACTGCATATTACTCTTTGCTAAATGATTGTATTCCATTGGATACCTAAATTGTTGGTGCAGCAGAGTAGAAAGAGCATAAATGAGCTTTTCACATTGGGAATTCCTCCAAATGTTGCTGTAACTCATAAAGGATTCCAGAAAATACTCTGATGATCAGTTTTTCAAAGTCCATTCCGTTTGTCTAAATAGTTCATATTTACCAAGACTGAGGTATTATGTGATCAGTAAACTGAATTTTCATACTCAGTTGTAGCATAAAAATGAATATGTTCTGGAGAGAGAAGTTCATTTTAATCTCAAAAAACCCCCACAGTGGGTGGAGTGACAACTTATGTTAGAATTTTATATATGTACATGTCAAACCCCATAAAGATAGTCTTCCCAAAGCCACCCTAAATGTCCAAATTAGTCAATAAGTCATTCAGAGACTTTATACCAACATGTAAGAATAGTAAAGTACATCTACTGGCCCTGGTGTCCAGTGTCTGGAACAAGTTAAAAAAAGAAACTTTATGGCTATTAGACTTGCTACAACAGCACTTTTGGATGCCACTTCCATGAATATGTGGAGGCACACATGTAGTTTGTCTGACTGGAATATTTCTCTCTCAGATTCTTAGACAGTTTGCTTTCACCTTTTCCTTAATATCTATGGCAAGCAGAGTTCAGTGGTCAAAATCTATGGAGAGCTTTCCCCTTCTCTTTGGTAATGTATGTCTTTGAGAGAAAAACTAGACCTTCATAGCTCTTGAATTTTCTGCAGGATGAATTTGAATTCATGTTCCTTCCTCTAGCTACATCTACACTCTTCACCAATGAAGAGCTTCAGAGTAAGCGTATTCTTGGTATTTAATGGGCCAAGTAATCCCTGGCACTAAGGATGAAAATAGAAAGAAAAAACCTAAATCTTTGCAGGCCCCAAATTCCTTAGTTATCATCAGTTTTACCAAGATTTGAGATTTCTGCTTCTTAGTCTTCTGGGATTTTCTTTTTCCAAGTCTGATTCATCAGACTTCTGTCTTCCAGAGTCAGCTAGATAGAAACAAATTGGAGTAATATTTCCATTATTTGGAAATACTGCCCCAAAGGGGTTTTTCTTACAAAGCACTGAAGACTGCAACATATCTGAGGAATCTTTTTCTGGGGAGTAGAGCATCTGTTGTCGCAGAACCCCTCCATGTACATTATATTTCAGGAATTGTAAAAATGCAGTTCAGTTCTAGGTTTCTTCAGAGTTTTAATCTGTTTGCAGCTTTGTCATCCAGAGCAATGACAGGGTATGGGGAAAAACACCTTGCTCAGAGTACATCCTTTTCAGTTAACATAATTTTTAATATATTATATAATGCTTAGCCCAGAATCACTAATTTGGGTCAGCATAGCATTGTACTTGGCTTCCCTAAACTGTGTAAACCTGCAGCCCAGTCAGATACCCAGTTTAAAATTTCTTTTCAGATCAATTTGTTGCAGTTGGGAGATGGAGGATGGGCAGATATGGAGCTTTATGCTTCACAAGGTGTGCATATCCTGCTTGTAGGATCTTTTTGCAACTACTTACAAAGCGTAAAATCTTGGGAAAAGGGGCAGGAGCTTTTTGGCAAGGTGTGGAAGTTGTGTTTATTGACAGCTATTCAGGACTTTCAAACAAAGAAAGACTGTGCTATTCCGTTTTGCTTAGAGATGGTAAACACAGAAAACAGTAGAATGAATTTTAAAGGTGCATTTAGCTATCTGGGCATGCTACAAATTCACTTGTTCAAAGTTCTTCCCTTCTGGAGTAAATTCTGATTATAAATGAGAAGTCATTCTTTTCTCATTTTCTTTTTGAAAGTCTTCTCAAAATGACCTGGAAAAGGTGTTCTCTCTTTCACCAATTCATTTATTCATCAACAAATGCAGGCACATGTGCAAGTGAATGGAGTCCAAATACAAATGTGGCATGTGCCCAGGCAGATCTCTCTCCAGGCAAGGAAACATTCTGAAAATGTGGAGGGACTCATGAAAGTTTCCAACAGCTTTTGACATACAGTGTTGCTAATACCTAACAGTTCATAAAGCTCACAGTACTGAACTGGAAACTTTTATTGTGACAGATAATGAGATTGGGTAAGATACGATGCATGCAATAGGTGCATATGTTTTAGTTTAGTGATTAGGGACTAGCACTTGTCATCCTCTGGTTTCTACTGTTTTTGACTGATGACCCTACAGCTTTGTGTATATTTGAGTCAGCTGACTGATGCCTTTCATCTAAGCACAATGTGGCAGTAGCCTAGTCACTCCCACATGCATAGTTGGAAACCATTGGCGAAGACTGGGCCCCAGGAAAAGAAAAATACATGATTTTGATAGAATAAAGCTTTAATGGATGTCAAAAAGTAAGGTTTTCAGCCTGTTTTCTGTTGACAATCCTAAGTATATACTTCAAACAGATTGGGAATTAATTTTTATGTAGATTCCTGATATTGAGGGAACAGATTGCGCACTTTTGACAAATGATCTCTCATTTGTTTGAAGTCAGGGAACTGTTACTCTATCAGGCCACCCTGTGTTTAATGAAATGATGATCAGAGGACCTTTAAACGAATATGTTCATGGGGAATATAAAGGTAATCTCAGACGTGAAAGAAAACAAATGAAAGTATTTTCTTTGTTTGCCTCAGATGTGGGAAGATAAGATGGTTTTGTTTTAGCTCACCAACCAGTCTCCATTGCAGCCAAGTTTAGAACCTTGTTCCAGCGTCAGAAGAAAAACTCTGTTAAGTCTCAATGGATTTTACATAAAAACCCAAACTGGGAGTTAGAAACATCTGGTGCATGGGCTGACTATAGTCCATGCTATCATTTCCTTTATTCAAAGTCACCTTTTTTTTCTGTGTTACTCCTGAATAATAGAGTTGTGTGCTGACATTTGACCCTCAACAGGGATAATGGTACCTTTGTCCACCCTTTGCATGCAACTGTTTAAAATGATTTGTTAAGAACAACAGATAATGAACAAAACAAATGTTTGATCTCTTGCATTGAATTGAAACCCCCTGTTTCTCAAATGTTGAGAGAGAATGAAAATTTTGCTTGACATAGATAGAAAATAGTGACGTTAATATTCTATTTAGTAATTTAACACCTTGTGCTTCTGACATGTTGTAGCAGTAATGGAAGTGAAGCTGTGTTTTCAATTCAGTGCTAATCTAGATTTAATGCAAAATCTGATGCCACTTTGTGCAATTAGACAGTTGCAGCAGAATGTGTTGTAATTGATCTACATTCTACCTTTCCCTATACAGGTGACACACACACAATCAGAGTTTCTAAAGCTGTGTGCTCAGATATGGCCTTATTTACTTGGTATTATCATCAGCATGTGAAAGACACAGAGCCCTCTGTTGAGTAAATTACTGGATGTGGTTTATACTTTCCAGCAATAGCATTTGGTATAACAAAGACAAAATTTGTATAGTCTGTTGGTGGGGTAAAAAAGAAAGGAGAAAGTTAAAATCTTAAGGTAATTTTAAAATGGATTTCTAAAAGGTAATTTTAAAAGAGTGGAAGGGAAATAATACATTTTCAGCACAAGAGATGGAACAACACAGTGTTGCACATACTGTGTCCTTGAGGAGTGGAAGTGACCTGCACAAGCTCTCCAGTCAGAGATGGCTGTGCCACTTTGCCCCTCAGGATAGTCTGTTCTTCAGTAGCAGTCAGTGCACTGGTGAATCATACGAAAATGAAAGGGTTGAGGTAATTCTTTAGTTATCTTGTAATTTGAGTAGGTTTTTTTAAAGCTTTTAATGTTCATTGCCTATGTAGAAACTGTGGCATTAGGAGAGAGAGTTCTTGTCTGTGGGCCTATAATTAGACCTGAGGTAAAAAATGCTGAATTTTCAAACTAGGCTCCTGCACAGAGAGAACTGAACTGTTGAGCATTACACATTTAATTTATACTAAGAAATATACAGGGATCTGCAAGTGCTGAATATTAATATTCAGTTTCACTGCAGCTGCCATTTCCAGATATGTGGAAAAGTAACATGTTGAAAAATGAAAGTTTACTTTTGTATTTTCTAATTTATTTATTTACAGATAGGGAAAACAGGTGCCTATCTTCAGTTCCTCAGTATTTTGTCCCGAATGCTGATTAGACTGACAGAAGTGGATGTTTATGATGAGGAAGAAATCAACATTAGTAAGTCCCTGATACAAAATTATTCTGGAGACAATAGAACATTGTTATGCTAAATTGAAAAGTAGTTGTTTGTATATACTATGCCCTTCACCTTTGCAATTACTTTACATTATTGAATTATTATGAGAAAAATTTTCTGTGATTTTCAACTGACACTTGAGAATATATTATTATTTTACTTACCATTTAGAGTTTAGTCTTCCTCTCAGTAAGAAAACAACATACCTCCATTTTTCTTGGGAAGTGATCTACAGAATTTATGTATATAAAATGATATCCAGCCATTGAGATGGAATTGAAATGAACTTTTGTGGTAAAGTATATAAAAAAATTAGTGATTTTTTTGTCAGATTTATACCATGAGGAGTAGTGCCATAGTTAGTAAATACATAAGACTACATGAGGGAAGAAAATTTCTGCTCTCTAATAGCTAATTTCAGTCCAAACTTGCTTTATTTGCAGTGTGTTACTCCCCTGTGTTTCCAGATATATTTCTGTAATTAAGGGCTGGATTGCATAGAAAAATATGGGTTATATTTTACGGACTATGTGTAATTCTGCACTGAATGTATGCCCACAGTCAGCCATGCAGAGTCTCAAGTGGGTGTTACCTGCCTGTGATCTGCCTCCATCAGACCCTGGCTGAAGTGTCCAGTGATTTTACTGTGGGAATGCACCTCCCCTCTTGTCTGTGAGAGCTTTTGGGGGCAGTACCCAGGAGCTTTCCTCCACAGAGCTGTGAAAGAGAGAGGCAGCTATTCCCCAAGGTGTATGGGAAAACCTTTGGGAAAAGTGACCCATCTGCTGGGGGAGAGGTTTGTGCAAGCAATGCTTTGTATTTTTGGCAGGATTTTAGAGAAAACTTTCAGTCAGGACATGAAGATAATTTTTAAAAGCAGAGTTGTATTGAGGTACGAGGTACATTTGTGCAAAGGTGCACCTCTTTGTGCATAGTAATATTGCTTCACAAGAATAATGAAAGAAAAAATAAAGCAGGACTAACAGGCACAGCAAAACCATCTATAGCAATTTTAAGAGTTTAAAAAAATTTATGAACTATTCTTTTTCAATAATATGATAGACATAAAAGAAGAATCTGATCAATATTACCATCAGCCTGGGGATATGTGGCCAGTTTTGGAGACATTTAAGAAGATGCCTTTTGACTACACCATCCATGATCCAAAATATGAAGATGCAAGTCTGATTTGTTCAAAGCTTCAGGTTATAAACAACGAAGGTTAGAATTTTAAAAATCTAGATTGGTACATATATATGGATTTATTTACTTGTAATATGAGAATCCTGTTAAAATTTAAGCAGAGGTAAAATGTCAGAATTTCACTTGGATAAGTAGTAGTGTAAAAATATTTTAAGTTTGTCAGATGAATTACCAGAACATGAGCCTTACCAATGTTTTATGGAATATTGTGTTCTTTCATTTAAAAAGTTCAAATTCCACATGTTTGTGTATTTGTATGGTTTTATATAGTAGCATTGCCCTGCTCTGTAGCAATGAAATGACTTTTGTAGTTATGTACTTAAAAGTGTTTATAGGTTTATTTTTTAGGTTTTGGTCTAGTTTTGGAAAGCACGAGATGCATATGTCCAGATCTAGATTGCTGGAGTATTGAGGTATGAATCAGTGCTCTGAATTATCCAGCTAGACGTACACAAGCCCATGGGACTGGGTAGGATGTATCCAAGCATTTTGAGGGAGATGGCCAGCATTGTTGTAAGGCTATTGTCTATCGTTTTGAAAAGCTAACAATTGGTGGAGGTTCCTGATAGCTGGAAAACGCAAAATGCCATGCCCTTCCTCCGTGGGACAGAAGGAGGATTGAAGCACTTACAGCCTTCTCAGCCTACCCTCAGTCCTCAAAACAATCATGGAATAAAATCTCCTGTAAGCCATGTCCAGACCTGTGAAGGAGAGGACAGTAACTGGGAGCAGCTAGAATGGATCATCATAGGCAAATTGTGATTGGTAAACGTGACTGCATTTTACAGTGAGGTAACAGGCACTATGGACAAAGGAAGAGCACTGGCTTTATCTTGAATTCAGCAAAGTTTTTGTCACTGTCTCCTATGACATCCATACAGCCAAAACTGGACAGAGATGGTTTGGATTAGGTGGATTTTAAAGTGAATAGGAAATTAGCTGGACCACTGAATTTAAAATGTGATGAGTGTCACCAATTTGACTGGTAACTGGATACACCTGGCAATACTCAGAGACTGATACAGAGACAAATGCTGTTTAAGATTGCCTTTAATAACACCTGGTCAGTGAGTCAGAATGCAATGTCAGCAAGTTCAGGGTACCAAGCTGGGGGAGCAGTTAATATGCAGAAGGTATCACTGCCATTCAGAAAAACCTTGACAGGCTGGAGAAGAGGAACCTCCAGGAACAAACCTCAGGAACAGGAACCTCATATAGTTCAACAAACATGCCCCTTGCACTTGGGATAGAATAATTTTTTCAGCTGTACAAGCTTGGGGCCAACTCTAGAGAGAGCAGTTTTGATGAAGGTGACTTGATGATCCTGGTAGGCAACAATTTGAATATGAGCCACCAGTTCTCCATTGGGTTGATGGCTTAGTAATAATCTAGCAAGCAGATCAAGGGAAGTGATTATTTGTCTGTGTACAGCACCTCTAAAACCACATTTTGTCAAGTATTCTGTCAAGTTTTTGGCTTGACAGTATGAGAAAGACATTGACATACAGAAGTGAAGCTAGTGGGTAGCCACCAAGATGTGAAGAAAATTGCAGAGGATTAGACTTGTTTGGTCTGTAGAAGTCTAACAAAGGCATCTGAATGCTGTCTTCAACTTCCTAATGGGAACTTGTAGACACAAACTATTATAGGTGCACAGCATAAGGACAGATAAAAATTGCAACATGAAAATTATAAGTAGATAGTAGAAAAATATTGTCGGAATAAAACTGGTTAAACCATGAAACAGGTTGCCCAGAAAGGTCATGGAAACTCCACTCATAGTGATTTTAAAAACTTGACAAGGAACAGCCTTGAACAACCTGATCTGATGTTGAAAATCTGGGTGTAAGGGTACAAAGTTAAAACAAAGTCCTTTTCAGCAGAAATTGCACCTCACCTTCCTTCAGTCTCTCACAAAGGGGATCCTTTTAAAAAATACGGATATACACTAAAGATCAGCTAAATTGCCGAGTTCATTTCACATAATCTACAGTGATTTCTATCACAGAATGGCAAATGCCATCAGGTCCTTTTTTACTGTGTATTACTTTTGTAAGCATTAAACCAATAACAGCAACAAAAACAATGATAATTTTAGTAATCTGGCTTTGCTTGCATGTCAGCCTTATGTGAAATCTGTACAGAATTATCATAATCATGAATTTGGTATATGTAACAATTTGGTATTCATAACAGTATATAAAACATACTATGCTCAGAATGAACTCATGTGCATGTTTAATATAGCCATTTTTCCTAGAAGCTGATTACAGTGACAGAAACAGTTTGTCACGAGGGAATACATTCTAGCCTTGAATATCTGTTACATTTATTTCTTTTTTCTAATAGACAAATCAATGAGCAGGAGACAGGAGGACATGTACACGTGCCGTCAAACAACTAGGATGAGATTGTCCAAATATGCAGCTTACAACACCTACCATCACTGTGAACAGTGTCATCAGTATATGGGTTTCAATCCCAGGTACCAGGTAAAGATTTCCAGATGTTATTCTGCATATCAGAAACTGAAACAGACACAAC
The DNA here is from genome assembly GCA_035583155.1 of Acropternis orthonyx. NCBI lineage: Eukaryota > Metazoa > Chordata > Aves > Passeriformes > Rhinocryptidae > Acropternis > Acropternis orthonyx. Next base: position 102,509,988 of record JAWWEU010000111.1, read on the forward strand.
CCAAACACAGTTTGTGTACATTCATTGTATTTAAATTGGCTTAGAATTTGTATGTATGTGTTAACAAAAGCTGATTTACAGATTTTGTTATTTCTTGAGGCTTGCATGCCTTGATCAGACTGTGGGTTTGGGGACATCAGAGGACTGATTCTTGCTTCATTTACACTAGTTTATTCAGTGCTTTCACCTGCATGTATACTTACCAGTTAAAATTACTTTCCCAGCAAACTTTTCCCCCTGAGACTTGCTTATATTTTCACCTGAGGAACTGCAACAGGTGCTACTTCTGACACAACAGTAGTGCAGCATAGAGTAGTTTATATGTGGTATACAACTCGTTATTACTCAGAGGAACCCTCTAATTTCCTGCCTATTGGAGTGTGAGGAAGAAGGTGCCATCAATGCAAATACTGGGTTTTATGTATATCAGTATTTCTGAAAGCTCAAGAGGGACCTCTAAGTATTGGTACCATCTTCAAGATGAAGTTGGAACAATGGTTTCAAAAGAGGGAACACTTCAGTGTGTAATTTTTTTTAGTGTAAGCACTAGCCTGGGGGATATTGCTTAACACCTATGAATAATGAAGTAACTCTAATGCATACAGTAAGTGATTGTAATCTATTTAGCAATGTTACAAATGTGTATAAACTACACTGAGACCTTGCAGTTTGACTCTAAATGGAATTCTATTTTTTCCCATCCTCAGCTTTATGAGTCCACTCTGCATGCATTTGCCTTTTCCTATTCTATGCTGGGAGAAGAGATCCAGCTGCATTTTATCATTCCAAAATCAAAGGAGCATCATTTTGTCTTTAGCCAACCAGGAAGACAATTGGAAAGCATGAGGCTACCACTAGTCACAGATAAGGTAGATGGATAATGATATTTATGGCCATATATTGGAGAGAGACACCACCAATTTTAAAATTTGTTGAATTAGTATTCGTTATACTGCTACTCCTGCTGTCAAGAGTTAATGAAGATGTCCTTATACTAAGCTTGTATTTTCTCTCAGAAAGGGACAAAAAGGAAGGAAAACTGTCAAGCCACCAGTAATCTGTTTCTTTTACTATCAAGGTTGATCCTTTGGTATAAACATTCTTATGTGTGACAAAAAATCTTTGGTTATGGGTTTAAAATGTTAAAGTGAGAATGGTTTCAGCAGTGAACCTCAGAGACATGATTTCGTTTATCATACCATTACTAAGAGGAGGCCTTTTTATTTTCTCTAAAGGAAGGCAGTGGAATATCCTGTCTTATTCTGCAAAACTGTTCAGTTACTTTCATATAAAAATAAGGCTTTCAAAGAATCTTTGTCCTAGCTTCAAGGCTATATAAAGAATCACATGTCACACTTGTAGAAAACACTTCGTGAGGTCATCCATCTGACAGGCCACACAAACTCTGATGTTGGCCTTTACAGGGACTCCCGATACCCTTGTCTAAGGTGAAGCTGTGCCTTGCTCAGGCCACACTGCTTGGAGTGTTGAAGCAATTTGTAGAACAGTAGTAAGCAGTAGTAGTTCTATCGTGGAGAAAATAAGCTGTTTCAAATAAACAGTAATAAATCAATAACACCCTCCAGTTCAAGTTTTAAATGGAAGAACCCAATACAGCAGCAACTGTGCAATGTGAGGGTGAAACCTCCTGCACTTCCTCAGCCAGTAAACTCATGTTTGGCTACATGGTTAGAACTGTGCACTGGGTCCTTGTGGATTCTTTACCTGCTTCTGCCACTGACCTGCTTTGAGACTTTGCCAAAATCATTTATTCTCCCTTTTCTTCTTTTTCTGTTCACTTGGTCCAAAATAGTGCCTGCAATCTTGCTGCGAGATGGAAAAATGCAGTGGAATATAAACTTCTATTATTAAACCATTATAAAATATTTTTCTTGATCCACAACCCTTTTTGTGAACTCCACTGGCATCAAATCCACCATTTTTTGCTTTGACAGTTCTAAATCTGGAGTGCTTAATTGCACTTCAGAGAGTCTCTGTAAAGAGGCACACTTTCATTCTGGGTCTTTAATGACCTTAGTAGGAACCAGGCTAAAAACAATTTCCCAGACAGAAACAGTCTTGGACACCAGCAGAAACAGGCCTTTTACTGTACTCCCAAGCTTGGAAACTTGGTTTTCATGTTTCAATGAATTCAGTGCATTCAATTTTGGGAGCTGGCCAGTCAGCAGAGTTTTAGAGTAAGGTGTTTCTTACCATCTCATGTCATATGGACCTAAATCCTTTTTCAGATCTAGCCTCCAGGCCCCTGTGCACTTGGCGGGTCAGGTTTAGCAGTCCTGTCCACTCCAGCACACTCTCACCAATCGAATTATCTAAATTATAGAGGGTTTTTTTTTCCCCCAGTTCTTATAAAAGTTGTTTATTTTTCTATCAAGGCAATTTAAAATGTGTTACTTTGTCCAGTGTCAGTGAATCTGATTTATTCTTGTGAAGATTCTGTTTCTCGTTTCTCTTTTCTCTTTTCTCTTTCCAGGTTAATACAGAAACTCACACTTCTTTTTACTTACAGAGTGAAGATTACATAAAAAGCCCCACTTTTACTCCTACCACTGGTCGTCACGAACATGGACTTTTCAATTTATATCATGCAATGGATGGAGCCAGTCATTTGCATGTTTTAGTTGTCAAGGAATATGAAATGGCCATATATAAGAAGTATTGGCCCAACCACATCATGCTTGTTCTTCCAAGCATTTTCAACAGTGCAGGAGTAGGTAAGTATAACAAAAAGTTCTAAGAAATATGGACACATGACTTGGACCCTTGAGGTGTTGATCAACAGTGAAATGTAAATACACACCTTGTAACTAGCATGTCTGATCTGGAGATTTGGATTCCCTTTGGAGACAATGAGTCACAGCTGAAGATGCAATTCAATTAATTCCAGGTATTAAAATCTTCAGAGTGTTTTATACCCTTGTCTGCAGAAATACTCACTTCAAAAGGCTTCGAAATTAAAAGCAAACAATTTCTGCCCCTACTTTTAATCTGATGGTTTATGTCCTTGGTTTCAGGTGCTGCACACTTCCTGATAAAAGAGTTGTCTTATCATAACCTGGAGCTTGAACGAAATCGGCAGGAGGAGCTGGGCATAAAACCCCAGGATATTTGGCCTTTCATTGTCATCTCAGATGACTCCTGTGTTATGTGGAATGCAGTAGAAGTTGATTGTTCAGGAGATAGGAAAAGGTAAATAGAGTAATACATGCTTTTTCAGCTGATCTCATTTGACCTTTCACTGCATATAATTTCAAAATTATGTTTGGTAAGCTACAACTTCTACCCTGTACAAGCAGAGAATTATATCTGCCTAACAGAGTACTTGCCTTGATATCTGCCTTTGCATAGCACACAATGTAGTGCCTGTTTTTCATTCCTGTCCCCTGAGGATTTATATGCCCTCCAGACATTGCTGTTTTGCTTGACTCTGGTTCAAGCTAGAGGTACTTGGGTGCAGACTTCAGACTGTAAACAGTCCCTGATATGCTGGACAAGTATGGACATTCACATATACATTTTTCACCAGATTTTTCTAAGAAAACTAAGAGACAATTCTGTGCAAATTGTGCAACTGATTTCCTTTGGCACTTTTGTCAGTCCCAGTCTGTGCGACTCCTTTATAAGTTCCCTAAATCCCCAAACTAGTATTTTTGTTTTCAATACCTTAGAACATTGTTTGTACTAGATATTTTTATCTGTTCCCAGAATGGTGCTATGCAGGATTTACAGCAAACCTTCAGAGAGAATGAAACTCAGTGAAAACTGAGTTTCATGAACTCTAGGGGTGGGCTAGAAGGATCTTAATACTTTATGCTTAAATTTTGTCACAAAGTCAGCAGCCCTCCCAGATTCATTAGAATGTTAGCTAGATAACTTTAGAAGTTTACATATCTGAGTGAATATTTTGAAAGTTCTAGACTAAGTTGCAGATCTGACATACCAGTCCCCACCACATAAGCACCAGTTAATTTTAAGTTTTGACTAAACTGAGAGACAAAAAAATGCAGTAAAGTAAGACAGGAGTTATCTACCTGATATTTGTAACAACTTTTAACTGTTAAGAATTGCTCTTCAGCTGAATGAGATTCTGAATGTTCTCTATATACTTTAAAACTAACACATTTTTGTAATTATTGTAGTGACTATAAGTGGACTGAAAGGAATGTTTCCTTGAAGCAAATTCTACAAAATATTGAATCAACTCCTAATGTCACTCATTATGCCTTAATTGGGATGAGAAAATGGTCCAGTAAAACAAACAGTGCAGAGATCAAGGAACCTTTCTCCTGCTGCCATGTGCATGATTTCATTATGCTGAATGTGGATCTGACACAGAATGTGCAGTACAATCAGAACAGGTAAGTGAATCAGTAGCACCTTTGAATAGAAAAAAATGAACCAAATAAAGGAAGTTTTACAAAAGCTCTTGGGTTTTTTAGGCAGGTTTAGAATGACATGCAGACAGATTTTGTTTTCTTGCTAGTGATCCTTTCAAAGTTGCCAGAAGTTGGAAAAAGGCATTAATTTCCATAGTTTCAAATAAAACAGTCATATTTGAATTACAAGGAAGACACACTCAGCAGTGTGCCCTGCAGTATTGGTCTGCTCCGAGTGACCATTTGGTAAATACTGTACTTCCCCTCCTGCCCGCTTATGTGCAATCCCTTCCAAGGGAAACAGGGATGTGTGAATGAATGGTGCATAACCAAGTCTTGTTCTGACATATAGCTGAGTAGCACAACACTGGAGCATGCTACATGTGTGCTCATCAGAAAAATCAGCAGACAAGAATAAATAAACCTTGTTAATATTAGTGGCTGTTTCTTACATTCAGCTATCTCAGAAATTCCACTTTTTCATTTATTGTGCTACGTAAGATATATTAGATTATGATTTTGTCATACACAGTATCACCACAGTTACCAGAACAGTATTCACTAGGTACATCATGTCACAGAATTACACTGATCTGTAGGAAATAAACTGCGGGTTTGACCCCACTTTTGTGGGACAGAAATCCATTACAACAGAATGAAGTATATATCACTAGAGATGAGATTCACTTGTCTAAAGCTGCCACTTGTCCAAAGTTTAGGCACCCCAGAATATGCATGATGTCCATATGGTGCTGGCAGGTCTGACATGAAATCTGCATGTGTTTTTCTGTGAGCTAGGCGGGACACCCCAGGTAATCTAAAATGGCTCTGCACACCTAGACTTAGGTAACAGCATCAGTCACTGCGCTTCTCAGAACTCTCCTAACTCAGGAAGATATCTTTTCAAGTCCAAGTTCACTTATAACTGCAGGGAAGCATTCTGCTTTCATTATTCTGTGGATAGACAGATGATCGATATTTCTATTGTCACCAGCCTGACACATTAAAAGAATGTTTTAAACTTGCTCCCATGCATCAGTTAGTACAGAGCTGTACTCCCAGACTGCCTAACTGTATTACCTTATGAAGGGCTAATGAAGACAATGACAATAAAGCAAAGTGATATTATGAGTACAGGCAGCAGTGTTAAAAAGTCAGGAATGCCAGATCACACCACCTATTTCCTGCATGTGTCTTTAAACCACACATGGCTCACCCTAATCCTCTATGTGGGTGCTGTTGAGCCTGAAATATTGTATGACATTCCAAGCCTGGGCTGGCAAGGAAAAAGGTATATTTTAAAACACAGAAACACTGAGTCAGGGATATGAAATCACCATGTAGATATTGCTAAGATCAAAGACAAATTTTTAAAAACCTGTAATTAAATGCCATATTTCTCACTGTTATCAACTGTTCCATTCATTGCTCAGAACTCTTAAATTGACACCCTGGGTGTCAATCCAGTGGTTCTTCACATCATTCCTTTTACTTTGTAATAAATACTTTCAAAATGGAGACCTGAGGGAATTTTCCAAAGACCAGAATATTTGAATTTAGTTAGCTTTAGGAGTTTACCTTTTATTCTGTTCCATCATATTTTTCAAATTTAGCTCAGGGATGCTTGGCCTTATTCTGCTTAATTTGTTCCTGTGTCTTAATGGTTCTCCTGTACTAAGAAAAGATTCCATGTCTTCAAATAATTTTCATCTCTAACATAAAATGGCATAATTTCTGTAGAGGCACATTGAAAAACTTACTGGATATTCGTATTCTGGTGGCAAAATGAGTAGTCCGATACTTCTGTGCATTTGACAAATCAAATATAGGGCCTCATTGATTTCCTTGGAAGTTGAAGAAATTAGTTTCCTTGACCTTATTTGGGGTAGTAATGTATGTAGCAATTTTCTATGACTACATTATTGTAGTAAAAGACAAAGAAAATATTTTAACTCCTAGGTATTTTCCCTGGCAGTTTACTGCCTTTTCACTTTATCTTTCTGGTCCTTTCCCTCCCTAAGTGCTTCCCCTCCCTCATTCTGATCTTCTTGAACTCATTCTAGCCTAGTTCATTATCACAAAGCTGAAGCCTCTTTCCTTGACTGATAGGCACTGGTGGAGGTTTGACACCTGTCCTTTCTATGGTGCAGATCAAAGACACTGAGTGCTTGTATTTGTCAGTGTGTGACAAGAAACATTCCTCTGACCTGCTGTGATTTTTTTCTTTCCAGATTTATGTGTGATGATGTTGACTTCAACTTGCGTGTCCACAGTGCTGGCCTTCTCATCTGTCGTTTCAATCACTTCAACATAATGAAAAAGCAAATTGCAGTAGGAGGACAACGATCCTTCCACATTAAGTCTAAGGTGGGAACTGAGACTTTCTGTTAAAATTCTGTTTTCCTTTTTTGTACTTTTTATCCAGGAGACCTGAGGTATTTTGGTGCATTTACTGTTGCCAGTAATGGGGTATGTCTGCCACCTAGGGCTTTTTTTAGTTATTTATTTATGAAATCCACAGTATTTTTGTCATAAATGCACCTTTCTTTAATAATTTTGCTTTGAAACGTTGAAAAACACTTAAGTGTCTCTTTACGATCCAGGTAACCATTCACTGTGTGTTTTTTATCTACAGCTGTTGAATTTCTCATCTTCATGTGACTTCATATGTAGGAGTACTTTGAGTTCAAAGAAGAAACCTCAAAGACTACAAATAGAAATATAATTCTATGAAACTGATTCTTTTCTGGTAGCAGATATTTTTGGCTGAATTATTTTTCTTGTTATATAAATCTTAGATTTTTACGGTAGAGAGATGTTTTATACAAACCAAAATTCAGACAAGTAAAATTTGACTGATCAAGATTGATGCATACCAGAAATATTTTTCCCTCGTAGGTGTCTGACACTCCAGTTTCAATCTCCCCTGCTCAGTACATTTGTGCTCCTGACAGCAAGCATACCTTCTTGGCAGCACCTGCTCAGTTGCTCCTTGAAAAGTATCTCCAGTATCACAGCCATCGCTTCTTCCCTCTCTCACTGAAGAATTATAACCATCCAGTGCTATCTGTGGACTGTTACCTTAACTTAGGACCACAGGTATTGAACAAAATAATCTTCAAGCAGCTCTAGAAATTTACAGGCTATGTTTTGGATGGGTTCATTGATGCACAGCCATTAAAGAATCAGGTATTAGATTCCTATAATGTTAAAATCAAATTCTTAGTCTCACAGAGATATTATCAGAGGCTTCAAGTAAAGTACATGGAGAACAATCTCACAATTGCTCTAAATACTAATATAGTCTGTGGATTAGATTAGATTCTGAATTAATACAGAGCCCATTTTTCTTTAAGAAGTGTTTTCTCAATCTGCTGTAATTTGTCTCTTTCTACAGCAAACTTTTTCCACAATAAGGTTTTACAAATATTTGCTAATCCTTAGAAAGCACTTAAAAAGTACAAATGTTTTAGTTCACTTTTGTCTGATAAGCTGAGGAGAGAAGCAAATACCAAAATACCAATCAGAATGGGAGAAGCTGATATGAGATCTCAGGAGCTGTTAGGTCTCTCCGATGCATTTGAATCTAAAGCCAAGGTCATCCTTCAACTCAAATGTAGGTCAAATTGAAGGTGGTGTTCAGGAGAGAGAAACTATTTTTACCTCTTCACCTGACTTGAATACTAAATGAAATTCAGTCTTGCTGGGTTTACTAAACTTCTTTACCAAAGTAACTGTGTAATTACCTTCCCATATATGCTGCTTCCAGAACACTCTGAACTGTATCTTCTAATTTTCTTTCTTGCTGAGCTCTTACACGCCTATGTTCCTACCATTTGGGAAAACAAACTCTGGATGGGTGTTGTACTGTTACTGTCTTCCTTCCTTCCATACTTTCAGCTCTAACCCATTTGGCACGTGAAATGAGTTCAGTTTGGTTCTGGAATTGCTACCTGAGCTGGAATATGATACAGTAGGTTTGAAGGAATGGTTTGAAAGTTTGATGGAATAGGCATCCTGGGGCAGAGTCTCAGTTGCTGTGGTTCAATCTTCCTCCACTGAATAATGTGATATATGCCAGATGAGGATCTGCCCCAACTCAGTAGTACAGTGACACTTTGGAAAGAAAGCCTTGTGAGGAAGATTCCTTAATTTAAATTTATAAATCCTGAAAGAGTGCTATAAATATTCCCAGTTCCTAGTGGATTTTGAGAGTAGCTGTAAAAACAAACTAGACAAGAGGAAACCTCATGCATTCATGTATATGCCCACCTCTACTGACTTGAGTAATCCTATTGTAATGTAAATGAAATTTGGAATTTATAAGGGTTCTTTTCATGTCTGACTGCATGGTTAATGTATATACTCACTTATAAATAAAATCTGCTGGACAGGTCGCAGTGTTATGGTTGTGGGGAGCTATTCTTACTTCAGCTTTCAAACTATCACATCTAAACCTCATGATAATAATAGTGATGAATAGTAGCAACTAATACATAGTTATGAATGATGCTTTATATATATTTATAGTAAGTAGAAGGATCTTTTGGAAGGAACTGTATAGCTCACAATATTTGGAGTTGGAAAGCAAGTCTGAATTTGAATCAGGTGAAGATACTGGAAGCTTGATATCAAGTCTTAACTCTAGACAGAGGCTTGAAAAATGCTAATTTTTTTTTTCAATGTCTCCCAATCAGATTGCAGTTTGCTACATGAGTTCTCGGCCTCATTCTCTGAATATCAGTTCTTCTGGTTTGACATTCAGTGGTCTCCTGCTGTACCTCTGTGACTCCTTTGTTGTAGCTAGCTTTTTGAAGAAGTTTCATTTTCTTAAAGGTAAGCTGCAGTAACTTTATTGCAAAGAATTAGATGACATGCTTTCTGAGAACCTGGGGAAAATCTGTTTTATATGAAAATGTATATACATGTATATGTGTATGTATATGCATGTATTCATATTTGTCTTTATATGTCCCACCTGACTTTGATGCTTGATCTTGCTGGCTCTATACTGTTGTAAACTGGTATATAACAGTGCTATAAGTTCTGCAGATTTCTAAGTTGGGAGGAATGTTGGGTCCATATCATTATGCCTAGTGTACATACACAACTCCTTACTTTATGTTTGAAAATTGAGTATTGAAGATTTATGCATGAAGCATTTGTGTTCTTCCAGGTTTTCTAATCTATGATAGAAAATGGGTGATGGGCAAGCCTCTATCCAAATCTGTTTACTGTTTTTGGAAATAGAAGCTGGATCATTTAAAATCTATGCCTAATAACCAGTTTCTCCATGTAGTTCTTATGATGGTGTATTGCAGTAGAGAAAACTAACTTCCACTTGTATTTCAGGCAGTCACACTGCAGACTTCTGGATCGTTCTGCTAGAATCTTAGGCATTTAGTGCTCTGGGGATTTGTTTCACTCACAGCTATAACTGTCAGTGGAAGAAGAGCACTGTGGTTAGTGCCTCTTGAAACCAGCGGAGTTGTTATGAACTGCTGTGTTCTCTCTTGCAGTTAACACAGAGGCAGGCTAACAGTCAGTCTTATTTTGCATAAACCAGGCAATTTTTACAGCATGTAGCACAAAGTGTATTTGCTTTGGGATTTCTCTATCTCCCCTGGCAGTGTACTTGATTTTCAAACCTGCCACATGAGCACTAAACACCACATGATTGTCAGTCTTGTTTCTCTTTATTATATTCACAGCTTTTTTTTTTTGTCTTGGGCATTTCCATTTACCTCACCATCTCCCATTCAGATTACTGAATGCTGGCTGAGTAATTATTTCCCCTTAATTGAGCACTTTTCTCAGAAGCCAGGAAGCCATCCATGCAAGTTAAAATGGTATCAGCATGTCAGTCAGGACATTTGATACTGGTTACTAAAATCTGATATTTTTTACTTTGGCATTTTGGGTTTGCCTGTGTCCATAGCCATATAAACCAGATTTTCGTTGCCAGCACATTAGCATACTAATCCAGAAAACACTAAAAGTTTGTGATTAGTTTTAAGGACATATTTAGACCATTTCTGTCCAGCAAAGCACAAAGAGCTTAGTCAGCTGTCACAGTGATTGACTTGTGTGTTTTTCTGAGTGAGGGTTTCACTCAACAAAGGTAATTATGAGAAGGGCTAAAACAGTAACAGATGTAGGGTTTTATCTTGTTTGCTGCTGGGACCCATCACCACCTCCTTAGACTTGGCAATTTTACCCTTCCTTACCCTACAGAGTAGGGGAAATACTGTTAGTCCTGTTAGCTAGGTGAATACTAGGTACCTCAAGTTACACAAGAAGATCCTGACAAATGGGAAGCTGAGCATAGCTCTCCTCAGTCCTGCCTGAGTGGCTTAGTTTTCTCCCAAGCCCATTTGTGGAGTTCTCCATGCCAAAGGGTGGTGGGAGCTGGATGGTCTGAGAAAGAAGGGGATTCTCATGTGAGTTTCTTTTTAACTGTTTGCTCAGGTGCCACCCTGTGTGTGATTTGTCAAGACCGCAATTCTCTTCGCCAGACTGTTGTCCGGCTAGAGCTGGAAGATGAATGGCAGTTCCGACTGCGGGATGAATTCCAGACTGCCAATGCAAAAGAGGACAGGCCTCTTTTCTTCCTGACTGGACGACATATTTAACTGAAAAGAGATATATTTCCTAAATGATACAAGAGACTAATTGCAACCATCTCATGAAATTACTTTTGAGAGGCTCTGCTTTCTGAGCAGAAACAGAATTGTTTTCCATGGTTTATTAGAATGATCTATAATCAGACAATTTAAGCTCATATTTGCAAATCTTTAAGTGACTTTTCTAATTTAATTGTCTGCTGGAAGTCATTATTCCTAATTGCTGAGAGAGACACAGAAATTTACTACTCCACATGGTGGAATTAATTTTGGATCAGAAGAGAGGTCAATGAGTGCACTTCTATGACAGAAAAGACCACATGCAAATTTAAAAGGAAAAGTTTTAGGAAAATTTTTGTACATTCCAGAAATAGGAAATGTAAATTTAGGAGCAGATTTTGGTTTACAAGTCTTCTTTATCTGACAGTTGGCACAGGGCAACAGGAGTTTTTACAGTTTTGTAGTATATTGCTACTGATTGATCCAGGTAGGGTTTTTATATGAAGATTTGTAAAGTATATTTCTTTAATAGTAGGAATTCAGTTGAAGGTTTATTTTTTGGAATAGGTGCCATCCTGGATAGTTTTACCATGCAGGACTCTGGGAATAGAAGCATGATTATATGTCTGGTTTTATTAGTAAGGAAGGTAGATATTAAAATAAGATCCAACCATTTAAACCTGAAACTGATATTAACTTGAGTAACTGAAGAGATAAGTGGTGAGACTGACTTGCAAATGTCTAATTACATCTAGAGCAGTGGTGGTTTGTGACTGAATTGTTGAATTGTCTGGCTGCAGACTTCAAGCTGGGCCCAGTGCACTCAGAAGAGCAGATGAGACAGTTCTATAACCACTCCAAATACACATTCTGGGGATATTTTCTTGCCAAGGTGCTTCAAAAGAGTGAGAAAATGAAGACTACACTGCTGAGAAATTCAGGTGAAAATCTAGAATGGCACCAGGCATCATATTTTGTGTGCTCTAAATGTGAAATCAGTGATCACCGTCTTTGTCTAGTTTTTGGAAATACTGTCTAAGTTGCAAACTTCCTGTTTGTCTGTATAGAATCAGGGTTAACTTCACTCAGTCGAGGTGTAGGCAGGATGAGCATAGACATGGTTAGAGGACATCTAATATCTGGGCTGGCCTTTCTTGCTGGATGCATCATTGGGAGGATCATTGATTCTATGCTGATGAAATGCTATCAGGTGGCTGAGCCCAATAAAATACTGACCTTGAAACCCAGACATCAGTATGACTATGCCAAAGAGCTGATTTGGGTTCATTTACAGAGAAAATGTAAGTTCTGTAAGTTTGAGAGACATGGATTGCTGTCTACAAGGTAACTTCTAGCAATCAGTGTATTTCTATATATCATTGTTCTTGCTTCAGAGTGAGAATTCACTTTAAGAAGGAAGGTGAGCATTGTCCTATGTAAATAGTATTACCTGTTCAGTTCTCAGTAGTTGATTAGTTAATTTAAACCTTTTTAAACAAGTGTGACATTTATGTCTAATCCATCCTTTATATAAATAAAGTTCATGCTGCATGGACATCTGTCTTGGTGATCTACAGGACCAACCAGTACACTTTTGTAATGGGAAAAAAAACAAAAGAAAAGGATTGGTTGAAAGGAGTTAATATAATTAAGCAATGACCTGAAATGATCAAGAAAAACTATAGTACTGTTTATGGTCTCCAGCATAACACAGCCTCAAAGGTATAGGAGTTTTTTCAAGAACTCAGATCTAAAGACAGTGGGTTGAACTCTCGTTTCCTGTAACCAAACCTTTAAACAACTTATACCAAATGTCTGTTAACTTTTCTTGTGTTTTAGATCTGAGATTTGCTTTTCCAGTCTTTAGACATCCATTTTCTCTAAGAAACAAAAAAGGGGTAAAGTATGTAACAAAAAAATAAAACTTGGCCCATCCCCTTATGTACACAGTCTTAAACAAACTAAAAGGCATTGCCTGCACACTTTTACAGAATTTTTATAGCCTCTACCTTCTTCTCTAGTGCCTTCCATGCTTGCTGACTTAGTCATCCACTATTATGACCTGCAGGTAGTATTATTAGCATGTTCTGTATTGTGTGTCAGAGAGTGAAGTAGTTCATGATTCAGCTTCTGCAAAAGGCAGAGTCCAAATACAGAGGTTATTGGGAAGGTGATACTATTTTCTTTCTTACCATGTTCTCTTCTCTGTCAAAGCACTCTTCACAAGCACTTAAGCACTAATGCCTGATGTTTAATCATCTGGGCATTACAGATGGTATGAGCACTAGAGGATGTAAGGATTTCATCCTTTCCTAGCAAGCGCTTCCTGTTGTGATACGGAATGTACAGATCTTGGCTCCCACTCTACATCTAGAAGCAGTTGCTAAATATTACTTGAGAGGGAGCTGCTTTTCAAAGGCTGTATCTGTGACACTCCATGGTGAAATGTGTCACTCACACGAAAAGAAAGAGGTACGAGTAATAGACAACCAATCCAAAAGAAAGGTCAGATGAGGGCTTTACAGGGTGGAGAATGGTGGTATGAAGTGTTTGCAGGAACACAAGGACCATGGGCAGGGACTGTGTGCAGTGTGAAAGAATCTGGATTTCTGTGGCAGTTGGAATTCATGTGGCCAGCGTGAGCACCCAGCTCAACAGGTCCCAGCCATGTGCCACGGGCTGCTGGGCTGGGCCAGCTGTAGGGCTTGGCAGGGATTGCAAGAGATCACTGCTTCTTGATGTCTATTCCCTGGCCGCTGCCACAGTGCCTGTAGCAGAAATGACCATGCCAGAGCTGTTTCTCGGGGTGAAAATGCATTGCAATTATCATAAAGCCCAACCTCTGCTTGCATCCCTCTGCCACGTGTCGCTTGGCCAGTGAGTGCAGCCCTGCGCACTGACAGGCACCCACAGCCCCGCGGCACAGCCCCTCCCCACACCCACCCACACCCAGCTGCCACGCTGCCTTTAGCTCTCCCACCAGAGTCCTCCGCTCCCACATCATCCCCCACACCTCAAGAACCAGTCTTAATATTTCATCAGCTGTCACTGAAATATGGTGGATGTGCTGGCATGAAATAAAATCCGTATTCTTTCCTATTCCCTACTTCCTTAAGGGTGCAACTTTTTAAAAGAAAAGTAAAACTAGTCCCACACATCCCTCTGCCTGCTGACTGTCTTCTGTCCCTTATACCTGTTCCAGTCTGCACCTGAAGAAATACTCTTCAGTGTTCTAGTAGTTTGCAAATGCTTTTATAACATTTGCAGTCCTGTTTTGACAGCTCCCAGAATCACCATTGATGATTGTGGAGGACACAACTCTGGGAGTTTTGAGGCAATAGTCTGAATGCTGACATTGCCTATTGCTGACATACTTGGCAAGGGCCTGATGGGGTCTTGGAAATAACAGTGAGGTTCTTGTGCAGTGAGAAAAAGGCTTTGGAAATCAATGCCCATAATTTTAAGACAGACTTCATAAAGCTGCTTCATACATAAGTGTGGTTTTGACTAAAATCCTCAAGAAAGCTGAAATTTTCAATTTAGATTTATATAGTAGTAGAAGGAAATTTCTCCACACTTGTTCCATGACTGATATGTTGATTATGCACTTAAACCCTGAGCATATTAAGGATTATTATTCTGCCAGCATGTGCTGTGGTGCTGTAGAAAATGAGTGGTGCTGTTGACAGCAACTTAATTTTCTTTTTACTGAGAGACAACAGGATAACAGGAAAGTGAGTTTTTACTGAGGACCAGTAACAGTTTGGAGAACAGATGTTGCCTCACAGGTTAGTACAGCAGTCACAGAGTTGTTTCTGTGTGGTAAGATACTTTTGCATGTAAGTGTTTTTGCAAACAAACAGAACCTTTTTTGTTTGTTTGTTTTGTTGGTTTTTTTTGTTGATGGTGTGATTTTTTTTCTCCTAGAATTTAAATTATTTTTGTAAATACTTTTTATTTATCAGCCATAAATCTCAACGTTCTCTCCCAGACATGTTGGTGCCTGTGTTGGGACAGGCTGTGTACTTGTCTGAAGTACCCCACTAAGCTTGTGTTTGGTCCTAATATGCAGCATCTTGAACCTTACCTCTGCAGGACATGCAAAACAGGGAAGTTATGAATCAGCAGCTGTGTTAGGTGGATTTTAATTTTGCTTTCTCAATGTAGCCTTATTTCAGATACATGGTGCTATGAATTGCTATGAGTGTTTAGTTCCAGATTCTTTGTCTGCAGCAACTGCAGTAATGTGAAAAAACTGGAGAAAGCAAAACTATTTTAGGAGAGTGACGCTGTTCCAGTTCAGTAGATGGTATTTAAAAATATCTTGATATTTGCATTGAACAATTACTCTATTAAAAACTACATAACATAATCTCATCAGTTCACAAAATAAAGTTCATGTAAAGGTTACCATGAGCTAATATTAATATATTTAAATATTCTGGAACGATTACAATTTTTTTTTTCCTTCTCGTGGTACAGCACTTGCAGGTTATAAAACGAAGCTGGCTCCTATTTATGCTGTGTCATCATGCAGTGAAATCACTTAGACACAGTTTGACACTGACATAAAAACTTGTGTTTACGCTGCATAATTATCCAGTGAAACTCGTTGCTCCAGGATCTCCCAGAGGCTATGGGCTGAGCAGGAATCTAAAAACCAATGTGAAGCTGTTTGGCACTGTGTGTCTGAGAACATCTGTGAGTTTTGTGTCAGCCCCTGTGTTCCACATTTGTCTTTGGTTGAAAACTAAATTGGGAAGTAGCAACAAAGTTGTGAAGTCCTTAGAGTGAGGAAATGAGGAGGGAAGGAAAAAGCATCTGCTGGGGTTGTGAGGGAGCACTGGGAAGGAAGCAAAGAGGTGTTGGCCTGGCTCAGTGGGCATGACAGCAAGGAGATGGGATGGATAACAGATGGTGGAGGTGGCAACCTTGGGAAAAGTCTGGGAACCATTGTCCTAATTTATGAAAACTATGGAGAAAGTTCCTTTTCATCTGGTTATTATTCCTTTTCTTGATATATTGATCAGAAGTGTTGGTGATGGTCACTGCTGGACATAGGATACCCGATGCACTGATCTAGGAACAGCAGCCTTTGGATACATCTGTGTTGCACAGAAGAAATGCTTGCACTTGTTAGTGCTTCCTGAAAGTAGAAAGGTCCTGAAGCTGGGTGGTACAGAAAATGACAAAGGCTTCAGAAATACAGTGGGCTGGGAAAGGTGCACACCCACTTCTTGAAGAATTTTACAAATAATCATTATGCAGCATATTACAATTATTTAAATGCTATTTCTGATAGATTGTTATACTTACCCATCACAGCTTGAAAGTAAATTTGCCAGAAGAAATGGGTGGGACAGTGGAAAATTACTCCAACAAACTGGTTCCTATCTTTTAAATCTAGTGAATAGACCTTTCAGCAGAGGCAGGAATGCTATTGAAATTCATTAGGTGTGGCATTTCCCTGTTTAGCTGAAATCAGAAGAATTGTATTAAATTTCCTTCCCTGAAATTGTTCCAGAAAGAAAATGTGATTTGTCAGATAGCTAATAAATGGGTTTCTGTGCTTACAGTCCTAACATTTGGTTTACAACAGAAATGAGTAACTTGAGCATCTTGGTAGCTTAAGTCCTGTGCTATTTTCTCTTGGAAGATTTAGCCTGCATCTTGAGGGTGACTTGGCTATTGGGCCTCTTCAGATTCAGAGTTTCTAATATGAAATGTGAAAGAGTCTAAGTAAGCATTCTTTTTTCCTGAAAATTAGATCTCTTCCAGATGTCTTCCACATCAATGTCATCAATGTCCTGTGATTCTAAGGCACTCATCAGGTGGAAAGTCCATCAGGGACTGGCAGCAATGGGCCAGAGTGGCAGTTTCAGGAGCAGGAGGAGGTCAGAGCCAGCAGCATAAGGCTATGTGACACGGCTAGAGGGATGCTGAGGACAGCCCAGCAGACTCCCATAGGCCCAGAGAGTAACTGAAGTGAGTCGAGAGTGTATTTACCTGCACCGACTGCTTGTCATGTGATACACACTGGTATTTCCTTTGCCATGTCAGACATTCACAGTAGTTTGGCAGCTGTTTTAGTTTTGGTTGATACACAGGAATAACACTAGCTCCCAATACTCCCAAACCTTAAAGGCAGCTCCACACAGCAGTGAACTCCCCTCTCAGCTGGGATGTCACAGCTCTTCTTGAGACTCCAGAATAAAGTGTTTCATAAAACCGTTTCAGACTTTATAAAGCCCAGCATGTTGTATCTTGGGATAAGGAGGATGACAGAGGCAAGTACAGCTGATGCTGGTGTTGCTGTTGAAAACAACACATTGTCACACCACAGCTTGTGTGACTGTGATACCCTAATCCCCAGGCTGACAATGCCTGCTGGGCTGCGAGCTGTCAGAGGGGACTGTCACTTTCTAGTCTTCTCTGTCTTGATGTGCTACCCAGCTTAGTGACACAGTGGTGAGAGACGATGCAGTAGCAACAGGCTATTTATCTACTCAGTGCTATTATTTCCAAAGTTTTCCCATCAATTGATAATTTTCTTACTCATTGAATTTACATATAGCTTACGGTAAAATATGAAGCACAGCTGGGCATATTTGTTCACTTGATAACCATTATCAGCTTATAGCTAATGCTAGGACTCTCCTGCAGTGAGGTGCTATAAATAGCCTGTTTCGTTTTATAAATCAGTGGAAAGATTTAGAAGCCTTTGACCAAAGTCAGACATGTAACAGAAGGTTCAGGGAGTTGGATTGTGATTTTATTTCACCAGCTACTGCAGTTGGATGCCATATAAGCAGAGGAATAGTAAATAATAAAATTCAAGCCACAGGTTATCAGTTTGAAAGCATATCATAGCTGTGAATTAGTGGTCAGTTCAGGCACAAAACCTCAGGTCCAATCTTGGTGACAAAGCTGCCAACCCTGCCAGCTGCCAGACGTGATTTCAAGATGCTGGAACTCAGCTGTCCCCTCCAACAAAGCCAGAAATCTCATAGGCATTATCTGTAGTTGCATAGGGTGCAATCTATGATAACTGAATTGTACATGCTGGTACCAAACGACATAAACAGAAAACCAAAAGGAACTAATGGAAAAGAAAATGGTCCTCTTTCAAATGTTATCGCACAGAACAGAAAAGTTGTGTTACCTTCACACACACACAGTTATGGTTGTGGAGTTGTGCAGCTGGGCAGAAAGGCAGAATTAGATTTTGGTATTATGAACCTGTCTTGAAACCACAATAAAACTATTAGAATCCATACAAAATATAATTAATGATGGTAATAAAATGTTGGCAGTAAAAATTCCTTATGTTCTTTTCTCAGAATTTATAACTCAGCAAACTGTCTGACCATAATATCCCACATGCAAGTAAGGATACCAGCTGTTTGGAAGTGAATTTGTGTTTGTCAGGCTCTAATTTTTCACTGAACCTTTTGACTGAACTAGGACACTTGAGTCAGTTGCAAGGAAAGTGCTCTGGTTTACTGAGCTCAGATTTCTTGCTCTGACTGTGCTTCCAAGAACTTCGGCAGGTAAAATTAGCAAGCAAACATGATCACTGGGAAATTATATTCTCTGGAGCTTTGTTGTCTACAGCTAAAATTTGAAGGCAGCTTTTTTTGTATATGGCAGAAACCAAGAGTGGTTTTAGTGGTATATGCGAAGAACAGGGAAAAATTATCGGCACAGGATGTCGTCTGAGGAGGAAGACCAGCCAGAGACCCCCACCGGCTCCCCTTGGTCTTGGGTAAGAGCTTATGCCCTAAGGCTGCATAAATAACTCTTAAAGCTTTAGAGAAAAGTAACAAGCTGGATTGTGTGACCCTCAATAGTAGTGAGTACCAGCAGCTGTTTTACTCTCCTGTTGAAGTTTGCATTTCTTTAGTGGTTAGGTTGTTCTAGTTCAACCTGTGGACATTTAAAAAAGAATTGATTGGGGAAAACCTTCTTTTGCCTATGCTGTGTATGTCAGGTGCTACAAGAAAACCTGACTGATTCTGTACTGCCTGCTTTGCTGTCTCCCTGGCCGTTCAAAGCAGCATATGGTTTCCTGATCTATTGACAGACACACACATCTATGATTTTTCTGGGAATGGCAATGTTTGAAATGTTTGCTAAATGTTTGTGGTTAGGCATGAACGTGTGTGATAGCATGGAACTGATATGTCCTGCAGGTACCCAAGGACTTATCTGAGACATTTGCTTTTGGAAGGTAGGAAACATGGAATAAATCAGTTTACCTGCTAATAGGAACATGTATTTAAAGTAGTGTCATCCTTGGAGGAACATGCAGGGAGAGTGAAAATGAGCACCAGTTGTTCTCCCTATCAGGACACAAGTCACTCTGGTGAGCAATAGTATTTGTGTGTTGGTAGATGTCTATTTTTGATGGATAGGAAAGCAATATATAGGTCATGATTTTTTAATTAAACATAAATGGAAACTTTCTATTTCCACTGAAAATCCCCTACAAGCTGAGCAGAATGGTGCCTGGGTGGGGAGAGATGTGAACTCATTGGTTCACTGATGGTTGGAGAGCTAAAGAACATCTAGACAATGTTCAATATAAACCAAACCAAGTAGAAACAGAAGAGGAAGGGATTTAATTTTTTTATTTAAACTTCAAATGTCAGTGAATTTCTGACTACCAGTTTTAGTAAAAATTAAGATATTCTACATGATATTCTAACTACTGCATTTGTATTATGTGAAATTTAGCTTAAATTTCCTTCTGAAATTTCTTTCACATATAAGTCTCTTAAATTGCCCAGGGATCCCACTGCTCCTTGGAACAAATGTGTAAGCTTCATTGCAAGTTAAATAAATAGTGTTATTGAGCATATAAGGGATATTGGATTTCTGATAGAAATAGATGTGCTAAAGATCATCCAAAGCCTTCAGGAGTTGCTGACTCTGGGCTTCTGCTGAGGATGTCAGAAAAGAAGGACCATTTTCCTCCACAGATTTACTGAAGTGCTTCTGCATGTCACTGTACTGTAGAGTACAGAGAAAATTGTGGCCCTCGGAGAGGATGACAGACTGCATATATTTGAGACTATTAAAAGCTCATAATACAGAGATCTTTGATAAAAAGATTCCCGAGGTATGCAACGATAAACGTACAAGCCCTAGACTTTGAAATGTGCCATGTGAATAAAAACTTACATGCTTCCAGAAGCAAAAATTTATTTTTGTAAGCATTTTGACCTCAGACTCCCTCTGATTTACCAGGATGTTGCAAGACTACCACAAAAATATGATTTCATACAGACGTTTTCTTTCCCTAAGGATATGAATGAGACTTTACACTTCTGTCATTTCCAGAGTAGGAATAAATAAAAAATAACAAATAAATTATGCACCACTGAGAGAAGCTGATATAACACAGTCGGGATGGTGGTTCTAGAATTTAAAAACAAATGTCCATAAACTTGAAACAGAAATTGTCATTGTCAATATGATGACATGAAATTTCAATAGAAAATTTTGTCTAACCTGTGTTTTGGGAAATGAGGATGTTTGAAAGGGAAGACTCTGCCAGAATAGTGTGACCCGAAGCCCAGGTTGCTGCTGCACTATTTAGGCTATGCTATCCTTAAGAATTTGCCTTTCCAAGACTCCTGGGAAAGTAAAATAAATCCTCTGCAATTGTTACAGTGCATTGCCCCAGCTTTGCACGGATCCACAATAAAGATGGATACCCCTGCACTAGCTTAGCCCATATCTGAACTGCGGATAGGCTGCTCTGTGCTCCAGTCCTCTGTTGTGTTGTGGAGGGCTTATTTCACTGTTCTGAATATCTTTGGGAAGGACAGGGTAGTGCATCCCCTCCCCAGTGCCTCCTGCCCACTGAAAGCACTGTGCTGTCAATATCCCCGTGCTGCACCCTGCGAAGGTGGGAGGAGGTGAGGACTTCATGATGTACTTCTTGTTCATGAAAGGGGGATAGAAGACAACCTCAGGGAAATGGTCTGTCTGTGAGGGAGGCAGTGTCGTGCCACTGGTGTGTTGACAAGACTGTTTTTGATCTCCTGCCCTCTTCCCACTGCCTGGAAACCCTCAGTGACAGACTATACCAACCTGCAGACAGTGACAGTATCGACAAGTATTTGACCATGTGTTGCTGGGTGAGGAACTTGTCCCATCCTCACCACTGGCATAGGGCTGGTGCTGGCAACTACGTTTGAGTATATTTGCCAGATGAGATGGGCTGAGGGAGCTGGAGAGGGAGGCAGAATTCCTCCCTCACCTGTGCCTCCCGAAACCCATGCTCACCCCTGGTACCAGTGGTTGGACATGGCTGTATTGCAGGGTGGCCCCGTGCTGCCCTGTTTGCTCTGCTCTGCTGGGGCAACCCAGCAAAGTGGTGGAGCCACTGTGGCTTGTGCCCACACAATATCAAAAAGCCTAGCCAGGCCATAAATAACAACAGCAGCAAAGGGTGCTGTGGTTGGGATGCCTGTGTGCTGGGCACAGAAACCTGATTTGTGACTGGGACAGGGCATGGGGCGTGCGGTGGCAGCTGGGCTTGTGTCACAGGCTGTTGGTGGCAGCTGGGCTTGTGGAGCTTCTCTTTCAACTAAATATTGCCCCAAATGGCCACTGGTGGGTCATGTGTGAGAATGCTTCTGCTCCTCCAGCCTGTGGCAAAGAGCAGTTGTATTCAGCAGGGGGCTCAGATGATCTCAGGTGGAGACACTATGCTTGGCCTGACTTGACCCCTGGCATCCCTGGGCGTTACTGCACTCCTGCTGTGTCCTCCAGCAGGCACAGAAGCTGAGCCATGAGGGGATTTTCTGAGTTACACTTTGTGGTGGGCATTGAAAATCACTAACATATTTATATAGCCAAAACCACCCCAAAATGGAGAAAAGAAAATATTAAAAATATCATTAAAACATCCCCAAACCTTTCCACATGGTGGTGTTTCTTTAAATCTGACCTTATAAAAATGGGATTTTTTTTTCACCTGATAACTAATAAAATACCCTGAGCTGTGTAGTTTAGCTAATGCTGTTCACATTTAATTACAGAAATATCTAGAAGGGACATTAAAAGTACTCACCCATCCTCATTACCACCAAATTTTAGAGAAGGACTGGGCCTGTCAAAGCATAGCAGACACCAAGAGCTGTGCAAATTTCTGAATGAAATACAGCCCTAGGCAAAATTCAGGTTTTATTTGCTAGTGTTTCTACTTATTGTAGGTAGCTCTGCTCTGAGATCCCAGCTAGAGATCTTCATATTCAGAGGAATTTCTACAGCTTTCATGTGCACCACCGAGACTGAGCATCTGTGAAAATACCCCCTGAGCCACTTGCACTGGGTGGCCAAATTAAACAGGCACACTTGAAAATTGTAACATTCATTTTCCTGCTACCTGCAACATTTTAAGGTTAATTTAACCTGAATTTTATGCTGTGTTTTGAGATAATCTGGGAGAAGCTTTCCAGAAATGCAATGCCTTGCTGCATTGCCATCTGCTGCCAGTGCTGCTGCTGCTGCAGGTGATGCTGCCAAGGGAGAGGGACTGGTTCACTTCTCAGGGCAAGTTTCTGTCAGTCTCTGCCCAGTCTCAGGCCAAACCACTGGTCATTGATAAAACACTTTAATTTCTGCAGGGTTGCAGGCAGTCCTGGATTTACCAAACTCCAGAGAGGGGTTAACAATTCAATTGCATCAATTTCTTTGGAAAACTAATGTCTGTGTGTCTCTCACTGTGAGACTTCTACTTCACTAAACAGTGCAAATCAGAAAGAGCAGGCCAGAGCCAGAGGTTGATGTACCCCCTCCAACACTGCTGCAGCTCAGAGCAGTCAGAGAGCAGAGCCCATTTGTCTGGTGACTACAGCACTGCACTTTACAGCAAGGATGTCCCCAGCAACTCTGTTCCCCTCTGTTCCTGCAAATGCGAATTATCTGGGCTCTGGGACTGCTTCATTCTTTGGACTTTTGCTGGTGAAGGATCTCTTATAGAAGGCCTGATTCCCCCACAGCTTTCTGACCTGCACCACTTCAGGCACTGGGATTCATTACTGCCCTATGCAGAGAGTCCATCGTGTGGACTCTTCTTTTTTATTTTGGTGGCCTTTTTGCAGCCATCTGCTGAGCAGACTTCAGACTTTTTAGCGCCAGGAGCAACTTTACCCCATAGTGGCTTTACCCCACCATGCCTGGCAGGTCGGCAGCCATAGCCAGGGGAGCAGGTGCTTCCTAGTTGCAGCTCCTTGCTCCCACTTTGGAGGGCTGACACTTCAGAGACTGGAGGATATATTTTTGCAAGGATAAATAAGTCTCAAAGGTATTCACTGCAGATCTGTTTTCCTCCAGCATCAAGCACATGTGCTGCCTCCTCACCTACTGAAAAACAAACAGTAAATTGAACCCAGACCCTTCCCCGTGCTTCACCCCAGAGTTCACAGAGCGCATCTCTGGGGAGCTGGTTGGAGGTCGAGTCCTTTTCGATTTTATTTAAGGCAGATTGCTGGAGGTCAGTGATCCCTCTGCATGTGGAGGTCATGTATCAGGGAGCCTGCTCTGTCTTAATATAGATCTGAAAGTGCAGCTTAGTCCACGGGGATGAAAGGCTGTGAGGGCAATAAGTGCTTGGCAAATACTGTCATAGCTGTCAGCTGCTTTGACCCCCAAATCCTGTTGCCTCCACTGCCTTTGCATGATGAGTAATGTGTTAATAACATTTATTTATTCTATGCTGCCATAAATGTGAACAGTGTTAACCTTTCTGCTTCCTACTCTCCTAGTCCTTACACTGTTCTGTGACAATTCAATCTCACTCAGAGGAGGACTTTGCACAATGACAAGGCCACAACCCAAGGACTGGCCAGCTGAGGCGTGACCTTGAGCAGCCTCAACTAAGTGGCTCAGCAAAACCTACCCTGAGATCTGGGCTGCAAGTGCAAAATACTCTGAAAAGTGAAGCACATAAGAAAAACTCAATCCAAACAGGCAGAAAGCACAAAACACATCTCTAAGAACCAGGGCTGTCTGAAAATCTGAGATTTTTGAAAGCAGTGATACATATTTGTTTTCTGCTGCCTACTTTTAGATATCTGCATTTCAAAATTTATCAAGCTCTTACCAATCCTGGCAAAAGTTATAACTTTTTCATTTTACATCCCCTGCCTCTGGGAGATAAGACGAAGCTTCCTGAAAAGCAGCAGAAGTCTGACACTTCCACTGCAGCTTCTGCTCTAAACCGATGAGCAGATAAGGGCTGGGCTGTCATCAGCTGAGCATCTCCCACTGCCATCACCCAGGGAGCCACGAGGTCATGGGTGCTGTAATGGGGTGCACACAAAAAAGGACCATCACGTTGGCACCTCAGAATGTGTCCCTACTGTTTTTAATGAGCACAAGTTGGGGACATCATTGGAGAGGGGACTTGATGGCAAAATGGTTCAGGCAATGTAGAACTGTCTTCTGCTTTGCTCGAAATAATATATATGAGACTGGGACGGTGTTAAGGTAACAGGACCAAATGATCTTGTGGATATCATTGCTTTTACACAGCTAGAAATAACTAAGAAATTTCAAATGGAACTGCATATGGTGAGGGCTAGAGACAGGCATGGAAGTGAGAGCAGGAGCAGAAAGCAAAGCTGTACTTGCCTGTAGAGTAAAGGAGCAATGAGAAGACAAGGAGGTGTTTTACTGCAAAGCCTTGTGCATGGCCATCCTGTCAGGGCATGCTGCCTTACAGCTCAAGCTTCCACAATCCTGGTTCAAATGCACTGTGGGGTTGCAGTTCATAAAATGAGGAAGAAAAGGGACCCTAAGACCATCCTCAGACTTGATTTTCTCTCCAGTAGCCACACTCACAGGAAAATCAGCACTGTTTTTGTGAGAATTTACCAACATGACATCATATAAATGAATGCAGAGAGAAAAAGAAGTTCATGAAACGGTTTCTTCTTTATCCTGTGGTCTGCACTGTTCCAAATGAAGCTGGCAGCTTTTGCTGCACCTTCACCACCCTCCTCGAGTTCTCAACACCTGTGCTGCTGCCCATTGGGCTCGTATTGGGATGGTTTCCCTGCAAAGCTGACAGCAAGGGAGGGCCTTCACTCAGCTTTGCAGAGCCTTTGTGTTCTGTCCTATGGGGGGCTGAGAATCTCCACACAGGCACGAATTTTGTGGGCTTCAATGTGAGTTTTGTTCAGGTTCAGCTTCCTGAACAGCTGCTGTGGTGCTCAAGGGCAGGACACGAAAGCCTGTTTATCCCTCAGTAGTAGCACTTAGAAGTTACAGCTCTTTAAATCTTCAACAAGTGGCCAGCTGTGGTTTTTATTTTTACAGTCCCTCAGGAAGTTCATCATCAAAACCACAGACCACAGCACAAAAGGGCAATCAGTCACTCACAGCAGGTACAATATTACAGGCACTGTTACCAGGCAGTGGAGACATGCCCATTCACAATACGTGCTCCATCCTTCCTTCAGTAAGGCCAAGAAGGAAATACCTGATGGAGGTGTTTATGTGTTTTCTACACTGTCTTGCCCTCTTTTTCTTTTTTTTCTTCTGTCTTCCAAATTTCACAAAAGCCTTGGTCTGGTCTTGGAGTGATGCTAGTTTTGTGGCACTGCTGCCAAAATACTCTGTTATAATGGATGAGCAAATTGTCCTTTGCTCAACAGAGATGGGGAACATAAGAGGCCAAGGAAGGCCAGGAAGCAGCCCCCTTTCATGAAGGTCTGGGCAAACAAGAACAAAAACTGCAAAAAGAGAGACTGAACACTGGCACTGGTCTAAAGTAATCTTTTTTTTTTGTTCAGACACACTCTCACTCTGAAGTCAATTGAATCAATCATCTAAGAAAGATCCCTCAGAGGAATAAGGCTTTGAAGGATTAGTCTAGAAATTATTCCAGTACACAGAGTATCGCTACTTTTCTTTGCTCTTTCTTCACACCTTCAATGATAAAATCCAGAAATTTGGAGCCTTTGAACTAAGTGGCAGATCAATCCACAGATCAGGTGATTAGTTTAGCATTTTCTTCGTTTAAATGCAGAGCCAGTAATTGTCTGCAAAGCCACGCAGACAGAAAATACGGCCTTTTCATTCTAACCCAATCCTATAGTTGTTTTTTTAACTAATTGATTCATTAATGTTATTGTGTTTCAGGCTAGATATTTGTTACAATACACTGAAGCCCTTCTGGGCTACAAAATACACAAAAATAAGTATTTTCCAATGAATTTGCATGAACAAGTTGCAACCCCCAGTTGTGCTCCCTCCTGCTTTTGCAGAAGTTGTATTGCTGCCCAAAGGCTTTTTAAAGTGAGGGATTCTTGGATCAAAAGTGCCCTCCAGTGGTCCCACACATTATTTATGGCTGATGCCTGGTGTTTATCTTCCTCCTTTTAGAAATGAGGCCATGTGATATTTAACAGTTTGCAACAAATATGGCCGATTAAATTGGATGTACCCTTTAAAAAAAATGTTTGTTTATCTGAATGTATCCTTATATCCAGATATTTTGTATACCCATTAACCAGTATGAAAGTTTTTAATTTTTTCACTTTTACATCAATGTTTTACATATCTGGAGTGCTTTTTCTGCATTGTGCTGGGGTGTAAGGCCCCATTCTCTTTGCTCACCCTCTGCACGTAGTACAGCTTTGATGCTAGCAGCCTCCTTATTGCAATCTGCTACAGGATGGAGGTGACCTTTTAAAAGCAAATAATATATCATCAGGCATCTCAAGGGGAATTTTTACTTACACAAGCCATTAGGAATTCTGCATAGCTTTGCTAGTAAAATCATTAATTTTCTTTTAAAATCTGGAAATTGTGATGGATTACCCTATCTTTTTCTAAGTATGTTAGCATCCCATGAACTCATTATTTCTTGAATATTTTAAGGCAGAGAAATAGGAGGTAGAGGTATGAATCAAGGTTTTGAGAGATTTCCATCCCAGTAAATCTCTCTGAGAAATCTCTAGAGTTCAAGGATTTCCTTTCATTATAAATTTCTGAACCCCTCCAATCTGCCAGCTTTTGCTTAGAGGTTTTTATGAGTCAAAGGCATCTGAGGGCTAGCTTTTCTTCAGAAGGACATTCTGGAAATTCAATGGAAATACACTCTTTAATAAATAAATAATTTGCAATTAATATTTTATTTGAAAACTCTTTTGGAAAACAACAATTTCCTTAATCTGTTTTAGCCTTTTTTAAAACAAAACAGATTAAACTTAAAGGAGAGTTTTCCCAATAGGTATTTAAATGTCCTTCATCTTTATTTCCTTAGCCAAATTGGATTCACTGGCTGAGTCTCTGTACTTTTGTAAGGTCAGTGGAAATGCAACAGTCATTGCAACTGAGCTAATTTAAAGCAATTAC
The DNA here is from genome assembly GCA_035583155.1 of Acropternis orthonyx. Lineage (NCBI taxonomy): Eukaryota > Metazoa > Chordata > Aves > Passeriformes > Rhinocryptidae > Acropternis > Acropternis orthonyx. Next base: position 102,537,385 of record JAWWEU010000111.1, read on the forward strand.
AGACATGACCTTTGGTAAAAAAACTTTGCATACTCATAAATCCCTTCTCCTGGAAATTTTATGTTGTGTGTGCAATGGAGGCCAAAGCTTGAATATAAGTCAAGGAAGACCTGACTCTCAGCTAAGACTGAGAAATGAGCTCTAGCTCTTGGCCTAATCAGTGCAATGTTGGCCTGAGACAGGATGACAAAGCTATTTTCCCTTGTACTGCTGGATGAGTTTCAATAACCCTCTGCAACTTTCTCAGTTGCAAGCGCATTATGCTAATGACATCTTTTGTAATATACTGCCAGATGCATCGAGGCTGTGCTGTATGTGGGTGGGGTGATGCAGTTAATAAACAGGTTATAAACACAGTAATACTTTTCTTCCCCTTCTATGTAAAAAATAAGTGGTCAGAGTTTAAATGAAAGAGGGATGTTATCTCTATTTTTCATCTCATTTCTCCCTTATGCTCTCCTTCAGCATCTGTATTAGACTTGTAAAGCAGGAGCCCATGAAAATGAACACAGATCATTTCTGAAGCAACACATTTGGATATAACCCATGCCACAAAGCTGATGTTTTGCTCAAAATTAATATACTTTCTCTCCTTCCCCCTGCCAGAGTAGCAGGTTGTGGATAGTCAGACCCTAATAGTATAACAGAGAACAAGTAGCTTCCTTTAAGTCTTACTTATTTGACGAGTTCACTAATTTTACATTCTTCCTCCTCTTGGAAGTGCTGCACAAACCTCTGTAGATCAGGAAATAGTACAGAAAAGAAAGCTCTTCTCACAAAGAAGGTGGATGGTAGAAGGGGAACAGCATTTTATCTTGGCATAAGTCTGTGACAGACAAAAAGGTGGTTTATTAATAGGGGTTTGGCAGACATATACCAACACTTAATGACTGCAAGAAAAAGAGCAAAGCAGGTGTCTAATTTCCTGCAGGCAGCCTGTTCCTGATGGGTGGCAGGTTAGTGAAGCAGGAGATGCAAGGGTCAAGTGTCCTAACTCAGTTTTCTTGGCAGTTCTGGGCATCTGGGTAGGAGAAGCAAATTTCTGTGATGGACAAGGAGCTATGAAAATATTTTGGACTAAGAATGAACCCAATGCTTACTGCAGCACCCAGATATTTAGCTTTTGAATGGACTGGGAGCTTTTGTTGTAGCCTGTAAGTAGGAAAGGACTATTAGCAGAACAGGCTGTGGTGATGGATCCAGGTTTGGAAGAAAGGCTCGGAAGAGGTGGAGGTTAGTGGTGATAGTGAAGCAGAGTTGGAGGGTGAGGGATGACAGATCTAGGGACATGGGGACACCAGCCAGTGGGGAAAAGGTTTCCCTTCCACAGAGCACCCATATAAGTTGTATGCAAGAGCTGGGCTGCATCCAGCCCAGCAATGCCTTCCCTTAGCTTTTGGCAGGAGCTGGAGGGAACCTTCACCATCCACTGAGGGCTGCCAAAGGTCAGAGGCATCAGTCTAGCTCTTCCTCAACATGGCATCTGGGGCAGAAGCCTCAATCACAGCCGCTCCAGGGACTCCCACAGATTCTTTGGGGCTCTCACCTCCTGCTTCCCTGTGGACTCATTTGGTCTCCACCCATGTTGGAAGCAACGAAACAGGATGCTGCAGGGTTTTTTTACCTCATTTGTGTTCAGTGGAAAGAGAGGGTTTGTTTGAACCTACTGAAGGATTTGTTGCCACAATCTAAAGGCAACAATCCCACTGGAGTAACTCAGTTCTTGGATTTGTCTCTAGCCCTCCACTGCCTACAGAGGGAACTGTGAGCTCACTTAGGCTTCCTCTAAGGTTCGGGAAGATTCTTCTCACTGGAGAGCTGCATGACATTTACAAACGGGAGAGGCAGTTCCTCACCTTAACTCACTTGTGCCAGTTCACAGCTATTGAACAGGGGCCTTTTTTGCTTGCTAATGCCAGTGGTTTATATTCTGCATTGTAAAAGGTCTTTATAAATCTTAGATAAGCATCCTTTAAACCAGGACATGGGAAGAGCTAGAGCAGACATACCTCCTGACCACTTGCTGTCCTTGTTGGCAGATGGACAGCATGTTCCTCACCTGCCATGCAGGTCAAGCAAACTTTTCAGCTCCTCCTACGCTTCCTACATTAATGATGACTTAATAAAGCTGGTGGCAAGTAGCAGACAGTGAATGACTGCCCAGACTTTTGAATGCTAAGATTGGGGAAAATTTCACTTTCTTAATTAAGGATGTTTTCACAAAAGAAACACCCTGGCACAACCCTTTTGTTTTGTCCCTATATTGCATGTGACAAAGGTCAGCAAACAGCAGTTTAGAATGTGAGTGCTAGTGCATGTTCTTTTCCTTTATAAACCCTCTGATAACTTAATACTGAAGAAAAGGAAGCTCTTTTGACTGTACTGATTTTCAGTGTGTATTGCATTAGTTTTCACTTTCCCATTGGCTGTGAGAGCTCTACTGAAGAAAAGCTGACTATTTTCACAGAGCTGCAACCTGTGACTGAAGTGGTATGCTTTAGACAAGGTACAAAAGCAGATCTATCCTGTGAGGGAAAAGGGTGAAAAATGTAATGGAAAAAGAATAGCAGGGAGTTACAGAAATGCTCTTTCCAAGACAATTGCCAAAGGTACACTTGCAGAAAACAGGTTATATTTGAGTGTTCTATGTCATGGTGTCGAAAAGAAGCTCAAATGAATCATGCTCTAGTGACTTCTTGTTGATTAGAAAGGGAATCCAGGCATAACCATCTTTGTCATGAATATCTAAGGTAAAAGGGGCAGCCCCGGGATCTGATCCTGCTTAAGAAATGTGACCTTGAAGTTGAGGGGAACTATTTTCTGTCCCTAAAGTTAGACAAATACATCTGGGCTGAATATAGTGGGGTTCTAACATTAAATATATTTGGATTATAAACCATAGGAACTCCAAATCTAGTGCTAGCTCACTAACATGAGCACTAGCAATCCAGCCTAGAGTCAGGACATCTTTCTTCTCAATTCATGCCACCTAATGAAGACTGTGACCTACATGAGAAAGGCTCTGAAAGTGTAAAGTCCTGTGTTGGCAGCTCAAGCGAAACAAAAACAGCTGGACATATGTGCTTGCACTCTGCAGGAATCCCTTCACATATGAATAATTACACTATGGACATTGCATAATGAAGAGACAACAAGCGAATATGCAGGAGCCTGCTACACAGATTATCTATCTCTTGCCATCAACTCTCTTTTTACTGACTACCTAATCTGTGAAGTTAATTGAAAAATGGATCCTGCCAGTCTGAAGTATCAAGAGGTGCTAGTTTCTCACAGAGCAGCTAATAATCCTTCATCCATCTGAATGCAGGATTGCCTCTAAAGTCCAAAGTACTCAAAAAAAGATCATTCACAAAATGGGGCTTTGAATGTTCCCTTGATTTAACTTCTGGGGAAAACTAGCCCTGTGTAGGCAACTGAAAGAAAACACAGGATCCTCCAGTCACAGAGGTGGACCTCTGATGTCCTTGGACATGTTGCTGGATGCTGGGTGAGGTTTGTGGCACAGATCTTACAACCTGTCTCTCTGTATTGTTCTCAGACTATAAATCCAGAAAACAGAGTCTCAGAGCATTCCTGAGGGCTGCTGGTTATGCTCTATCAATCTGGCACTGTTTCACTGCCAGCCCAGCTGCAGTGGCATCTTCAGGAGTGTTAAATAAACACTTGGAGTTGCTCTATTTTTGAGCCAGCCAGCCCTGTGTGGTGACATAAACTTCATTCTATCCAGCCAGGGAGCTGTAAAGCTGCACCCATTGCATTGTGCTGCCTGGAGAAAAACTGTGTGACATTTAACAAAGAGACCAATGGCTGCCAGGCCACTGAGCCTGGTTTAGGCAAAATACTGAAGGAAGAAGGAGGAGAGGCAGGGAACTTCTAAAAGTATGACTCTGTTATACGGTGAGAGAATTTCAAAGCCAGTGCAATTATTTTAATATTAATAAAAGCCCAATCAAGCACAAAGGATTATTGATATTTTAAAAATATTTCTAAATACTGTTAAAGCTTTCTGTGTGAACGAATTCTAAACATGCACTGCAGAAATAATATGTTCCTGCCCCATTGCATTCTGAGATACTTCTTTCCAAGAACTTGTTTCAAAGACTTCCTCTTGTTCTGCACATGCTGTTTTTCTTCTAGTCAGCAACGTTCCAGCATATGTTGATTGGGTTTTATGACTGCCCTCTTCCTAGAAATAGTCCTGAACAATGTGTAGCACTAGTGAGATAAACAAAGCCCTTCCAATGAAAAGGCACACTTAGCTTTCCCCTCCTCCTTTCTTTCTGCCTTTCTGGACAGAAGCCAGTAGGGAACTGCTTTCAAAGTCTATTTATGAATGTGTGTTTACTTTTGCATACACAGTCTTTACTACATGTGAGCCCTGTGTACTGACCTAAGGAACTCAGAACCTTTATGAACATTGACAAATTCAGTTTCATAATGGTAGTCTGAAGTTAATAATGTTTTCTCTATTTTAAATTGAAAAAAACAGAAGCAGAGTGAGGTTAGCTGCACTGTACAGCAGAGCACAGACAGCCTGCAATAATGCCAGTCACAATGGAAGTTTCCAAACTTCCTGACCTACCTCTCAGATGTGGGATTATTTTTCTTCTCCTGTTGTTTCAGCTTCAGAAATCTGATCTTGGGACACAAACTCTGTCCTCTCCATATTACAAACATACCCATGTTCCACAAAATGATCTCAGCTTACTCCCTAAAATGCTGTGGCTAGTAAATCCCTTTAAAAACTGTGAAAACTACACACAAGACAATGGTACTTTTTTTTCCTGCTGGTAGTAATGTATATGTGAGGCTTTAAGATTTGACTGCTGGAAAGGTTTAGCATAACTATCTGTATTTTTGTCCTAGATGGACAGAGAAAAGTGGGAAAAAATGTGTATATTAATTCACTTGCATTTTAGTGAAGGCTTGTTATGACTGTTCCAAATCTGTCATGAAGCCATATCTTAAAACCTGACGTGCCCATTACTGTTGGTGCCCTTGCTGACTCTGGACAGTGACTTATATGTAAGTACTTAGATATCAGTACTGACTTGACAGAATTTCCCTCTGTGGCAAAATTTAATCTTCTCTGAATAAATTGCATTCTGAAGGGAGGCTTACCACAAATCAGTGTCCGGGGGGATGGAAAGCATCACTAGCAGCCTAAAATAGCCATGATACCCATAGCGAAGACCTCTGAGTAAAAGTCTACAAGCAAACAAAGTGAGTGAACAGAAAGAATAAAAAGCCCAGCTGAGTTCTAAAGGTCAGCTCCAGATGTGGCCATTACCTCCCACTTGCTGTGACATTTACGCTGCACTATGGAGGCAGCTGCAGAGGGCAAACAGACAAAGGGTTCAATTCACAATATGAAAGGCTCAAGCAGCTTTTCAGTGTACAGCACTGAGTTTTGTGCTGTCATCTTCCTAACCCCATCCCCACTCCTGTGCCTGAATTTGCACAGAAAACAAATGGGATCAGGGAAATGCTCCTTTCCAAAAGCTCCCCCCAAGCTTCCACGAGGGATTTGCATGAGACCTATGGCAAAGTTTACTAGCAAGCAAAAACACAATCTGTGCACAATACTATTTCAAAAAGCAGGCACAGCACAACAGCAATAGCAGTTTTGCTCTGTGTACTCTGAGCCTGAGGATCCAGCATGTGGCACAAACACAGTTTTTCAAGCCTGTAAACGAGCCTGCTGCCAGTTCAGCTCCGCTGCCTTACCTGTTTGACCGGAATCCCTTTGAACTAAGCCAAGAGCTTCTTAATAGTTCCTGACTTTTTTGCCTCCCGAGGGTCCTCTGTGTACATGATTGAGCACGTATCGTGTCTCAGACTGAACATCAGTGGGGCAATATCAGATTTGTCTGCTCTATATCATGAAACCCCAAAATTTACAGATTCCTCCTGATTGCAGATCCTATTTTCTGCTAGAGTTCAGTACTCTGAACTCCTCTGCCTTGTACTTAACAACAAGGGTCTGCATGATCCAAAGTTTTCCCCAAGACTAAGATGAACGTGCAAGGGCATGTGCAGTGCAGACACCATGGCCATGCAGCAATACTACCTGCCAGCTTTCTGCCCTGGGCTATGAGGAGAAGTAACTATTTTAACCCTTCTCTTGTGAAGGGCATGTAGGGCCTTCTTCAGTGGTCTGGGGAAAGCTGTGGCCAGCAGCCCCCAATTCCCGGGCTCATGACGAAGTTGCCCTGTGAAGGAGAGGGCTGGGAGGTCTCTGAGTCTGGAAAGGCTGATGCCAAGAGAGAGGGTGTGAAGATGGGGTGATGTGGAACCATCACCTCATGAAACACCTTTTAGTAGCCTGGGGCAGTTCCTTAGAGCAGCATTCCCAGGTGCAGTGTTAACTGCAGCCCTTAAAACATCCGCCAAACCCAAGCTCAGGTGTGGTGGTGGAGCCACCACCTCTGCCAATGGTGGTGGCGGCCAAGCACACTCCACCCTGCTGAATGGGCTGTGGGAGATGGCAAAACAGCCTTTATCAGCCTGTGTCACAAGGTCTTAGATAAACAGCTGATAGTTATTTCTCTGAGTAACTAAGGTGAGGTTAGGAAATAGGAGGAGCTCAGCAGGAAGAAACCAGACCTAGCATGAGGATCCTTCAGGGTGTAATTCAAAGACCAGAGCTGGAGTCCCCTGTATTAACCCAGTGCTGGGATGTACTTAGTGAGGTGTCTGGCTAAATGAATTGCATTGTAGTGATTTGCCTCCAGTCCTTATTTTTACCTGTACTAAAACTCACTTTCAAGTGTCCTTAGGAAATCATCATGCCTGAGCCCTGCTGCAGATCGCAGGAGCCTGACAGTTCCTCTTCTCCCACTGACACTGAGCAAGAAGATTGGAGCTCTGGGACAGAAATGCCATATTTATTCTCTCTCTTTTTTTTTTTTCCCCCTAATTTAGAGGCTGTATTATTACAAACCAATTAGCATAAGTCTGGATTTTAAAATCATTTAGGAACTTGAGGTAGTGCAGACTGGGAGATGAACTCATTGAGAGCAGTCCTGCAGAGAAGGACTTGAGGATGAAAAGCTGGACACAAGCTGGCAGTGTGCACCCTCAGCCCAGAGCCAACCCTGGGCTGCATCAAAAGGAGCTGTGATGAGACCCCATCTGCAGCACTGACTCCAGCTCTGGGGTCCTCAGTACAGGAAAGATGTGGACCTGTTGGAGTGGGTCTAGAGGGGACACAAAAGGGCTCAAACACCGCTCCTATGAAGACAGACTGAAAGGGTTGGTGTTGTTCATCCTGGAGAGGTTCTGAGGAGACCTCAGAGCAGCCTGCCAGTACTTGCAGGGGGCTTATAAGAAAGGGGGAGAGAGACTTTTTACATGAGCAGATAGTGATAGGACAAGGGGGAATGGTTTTAAAATAAAAGAGGATTTATATTAGATATTAGAAAGAAATTTTTTACAGTGAGTGGTGAGGTACAGGTTGTCCAGAGAAGTTGTGGTTGCTCCATTCTCGAAAGTGTACAAGGCCAGATTGGATGGGAATTTGAGCAACCTGGTGTAGTGGGTGGCATCCCTCCCCGTGGTGGTGGGGGATTGAAACTAGATGATCTTTAAGGACCCTTCCAACCCAAGCCATTCTATGATTCTGTGATTAAAATGCATCTATCCATATTTTTTGCAGTGATGGGGCAGGGAGAAGACTGTGCTTGCACTGCAAGAGCTGCCCTGGCTCCCACGCTGTCCCCAGAGCAATAGAGGCTCTGAGGGTTGGGCAAGTGCGGAGACTTCAAATTGTTTGTGATCTTCCCACCCTATAACTGTTCTTCTGTCTCCATGTGATGCCTTGGGACCCTGGAGCTACCAGATTCCTTGAGCATAATGGCTCCTTTGACTTGGAAACAATCACATAGGCCAGGATTGAGGTGATAAAGCAGAATTAATTTCTTGTCATGCCTCCTCTGCTTCCTGCAATAAACCTTGATGGTTTCCATGTTGTAAAGTACTTAAACTGCTGTGTGGTGATCTCCATGGGCTGCAGCCCCCATGTGGTCTCCTACAGACCAGTGTTATATTTCGGTAGCCTCCTTGTAGAAGGTAAATGTAGATAGGATTTTTTTGGCTGGGTGGGTTAAGACATCAGGCCATTTAACTAGGAAATCACTACTGCAGTTTCTGACAGAACTCTCTGTAGTTACATTTTTTTAACATTATTTACTGAAGTCCCAAGCTTCATCTGACTCTAGTTAAAACTTCTCAAGGAAAATTAAAGCTGTCAGTCAAACCTGATTTATTCCAGATACTATGAAATGGTTTTCTTACCCTAGGTCCCTTAGAAAGGTAATTCATGTGTGCCTAAATTGGATTATCATCTTATCTTGAAAGAAGGTGACCCTCCTTCCTCTTTGTTACTTAAAATTTGCTCTGTAGTGGAGATAGCATCCTCTCACAAAAGGTACCAGCTCTGGGCCACTGTGAAAGAACAGAGCAGCTGCTCTGCACTAGGCACCCTCACTACAGAGAAAACATAACTCACCTCTGGGCATCAGGGGTGGCTCTTGTAATTGTTTTGTAAAATGAAATGCTCCTCAAGGGAAGCAAAGGATGTTTCAATTTGATATTAGCACAGTGAAGCACGCATACACCATGTACTTAACTACATTTAGAGGCATGATTACCTGAGTAATTCACAAATGAGTAACTTTGTTTACAATATCTGTTGCATCAGTAGGATGAGCTAAACACCAGTCAGGTGATATCATGAGACAATCAGAAGTTTGAGATAGAAGAGCTGCTTAGGTCACCCTGCCCATCCCTTGACTACTCTGCCATGCTTCCCTATAACTTTTTTCTACACTGTTTTCTTAGTCAGATTCAAAACATTTCATGTAAAAGGGTTTTCACCACCAGTTTCTGATTTTTTTTCCACTGAGATTTCATTGTTAGGAAAGAACTCCTGAAAATGCACCCTCATTCTGCTGTGTCACTTTGTCACAGAATAATAGAATGCAAGGCTGGAAGAGACTCAGAGATCATCTGGTCCATTTCTATGCCTGCAGGCAAATTCAGCTATAATTAAAACATTTCTGACAAATGCCTGCTCTGAAAGATCTCAGCCTCTTCCGGCAAGCCATATCAGAGCTTGTGTGATTCTGGTATTAAAAAGTTTTCCTAATGCCTAAATGTTTCCTGTTTTGTTTCATGCTTACTGCATCTCCAAATCTCTCCCAAGGAGACATGGATTACAGTTGCTACCTTTTCATTTTTTCCTTAAAATGTTTTTATACAAGATGTATTTTTCCCTCTGGTGAGAGCATGAAGTTCTCCTGCAGATATCAGGCCATGTATGTTATCTCTGAGTCTTCTGTTTTACTTCACCTTCTATCAGCTGTAAGAAATATCCTAATTCCTAAATGTTTCATGTTTAGTTGGGAAAAGTACAGCTTAGTTTCATGCTGCCAGGCTGGGCAATATAGGGTCAAAAAGATTCTTTTTAGGGGTCAAAGGCAAATTTTGCTTTGCACCAGAAGTTACAATTTTCTTATAAATATTATATAATATTATATAAATATAAACTTACTCTGACAGTTTAGGAGGGTATTATTCATTTTAGTCATCAGGAGAACTGAGCACTTCCCCACACTCCTGGAAGGAAGAAGGTTCAGGTAGCTGCAGAGGAGACCTGGATCTCTTTGGTACACTGGTGCTAGTGAACCAAACAGTGACAGTGCCCATCGTCTGGCTTTGATGATACCTGGCGTGACCAAGACACCTCCATGCTATGAAGCTCTGTCAGCACTCAAACCCTGTTGTCCCCCATCAGACGCCTGTTGGGAATGCTCTGTGCTCATTCCCAAGGGGGGAGCTGCCAACTGGCCACGGGAGGCACCCGTGCCAAGCGCTGTTCTTCCAGCGTCAGGGCACAGGCCAGAGTGTCCCAGTGCCTCCGCCTGTGCCCTGAGTCTGATTGTCTTGTACAGGAATAGCACTTGTGTCCTATTTCACTAGCTTAAGTGCAAGGTCATCTTTTCCCCACATTAGCTTGTTCTCTAAGGTCAGCAGGGTGCCTACAGAGGCTGGCATGGCTGAAGAAAGGATTTAACGCATTGTGTCTGCTTTAAAAGAATTTTTGCTCATGTGAGTTTGCATTTCCAAGCCTGCTAAATAGGAAAGGCAGATAGTTGATTTACAACACTCACTCTTAAAATGGACAGAATACCATTCAATAACTACTAAATTTTCCCATTAATTACAGGACTGAATGAAAGCTCCTTAGGGCTGTTTTTCAAAAGCGGGCAGGAGCAGAGATTAGACAATTCTAAAGATGGAATACTTAACTGCAACTTTAACTGTACTTTCAAACTGCTGGCAGGGATCCTGGAGAGTCGCGTGGTTGTTGCACCAGTACACAAAAAATGTTTTACAGGACTGTCTCTGATTGCTGTTTTTCAGAGGAACTGAATGCACAGGCAGTAGCCCTTTTGTACAATTACCAACTCTGTTGCAACACACTGTCGACTTTTCTGCTGATGAAATGTACTGTTTTCCTGTGGCAGTTCCTATTATTATGTTTCTGAGATTTATTTTTTGAATCATGGAACTTTGATCGTTTTTAAGAAAGAAAGAAAGAAAAGGAAAGAATGTGCCTCAGCCCAGAAAGCCAACTGTATCCTGGACTGCAGCCAAGGCAGCGTGGCAAGCAGGTCGAGGGAGGTATTTCTGCCCTTCTACTCTGCTCTGGCAAGACACCACCTGGAGATCTGCATCTAGCTCTGGGGTCCTCAGCACAGGAAAGGCATGGACCTATTAAAGCACATCCAGAGGAGGGACATAAAAATGATCAGAGGGCTGGAACACCTCTCCTATACAGACAGCTGAAGCAGTTGGAGTTGTTCAGCTGGGAGAAGTGGAGACTCCAGGGAGATCTTAGGGCACCTTTCAGTACCTAAACAGGCAACAAGAGACCTGGAGAGGGACTTTTTACAAGGGCATGTAGTGACAAGACAAGGGGGAATGGCTTTAAACTGAAAGAGGGTAGATTTGTATCACATATTAGGAAGAAATTCTTTACTGTGGAGGTGGTGAGTCACTGGCACAGGCTGTCTAGAGAAGCTGGGGATGCCCCATGCCCAGAAGTGTTCAAGGCCAGGTTGGATGGGGCTTTGAGCAAGCTGTTCTCATAAAGGTGTCCCTGCCCACAGCAGAGGGATTGGAACTAGATGATCTTTAAGGTCCTTTCCTACCCAAACCATTCTATGACACTTCTTAGACTCAAACAGGCACATGCAACAGGAAATTGTAATGATATTGAATTGAACATTTGCATACAATATGCATCTGTATTTCAGCTAACAGTTTACCCTGCAAGAATGTTTCTGTTCATTTAATTATTGGTGCAATAATGCCATTATTTTCATTCTGCTTCTGAGAGTAGAAAGGATAAACCACTTGATAAAACAATGGGCCCCATGTAAAGAGATTGGTTTCTAAATCAAATGCTAGAATTCCTTTGTAATGAAGAATAATTAATTTAATTGGTGTGTCTCTCAGTTTCTTAATGTGAAAAATGGAATTTATAATGCCTCCTGGTCTATAAGGTTGTTGAGACACTCAGTAAATTGTGTTTGAATAGTGTGGTCCAATCCCAAGTGGAATGTTCAAGCGCAAGATATGATGAACAGAAAAGGGCTGTGTGCCAGACCTAAACTGGTGTCACCCTAAACTTACTTGTCACATTCCCCACACAAAATGTTATTTTAATTATATATATACCAGAGTGTGTGAGTGTAATGAACAGTAATGGAATCCTTAAGAACTGCATCTACCAGAACTGGGTGAATTTATTTCTGTAATGCTTTTTTCTATTTCTGATTGTTACTTATTTATAATTGTTTCATTATCTTCATTCAAATGAAAGAAAGTTCAGAAAAAGAATAATTTCATGCCTTTTCTATGTGCTCAGTAAAGTTCCACAGAGTATTCTGAGTGTCATATAACTTGGGAATGACAGAGAGCAGAATCAGTTGGGTTTTTTCTCTGGTGAGCATTTGAGCTTGAAAAGTTTTGATATTTGAATATGAAGTAACATGAGTGTTTTCAGAACACACCACTAGAAAACCTGGCCATATTTGAAAGTTATTTTTTTGAGGAAAGAAAGGGAAATATTTCAAATTATTTTTTCAGATCATCATCATATTTATTGATCCTGTAGAGTTAGTCTGTTCAGTACAAAACTTCACTATGGAGTAAAAAGTAGTATAAAATGCAGTGCAGACTTTATCTTTAATAACTTTTCATTTTATTTTAAACATGTATCCCTTTATGTCCAGAAACACTGGAAGCTTACCCTATTTAGTGGGTATTGATTTATTTCAATGTGTCTTGCAACTGTGGCTTCTTTAAAAATGTAATCACCATTCACTCCTAGTTCTGTGCATTCAAAAAGAGGTTGTCACAGTAATTGTGTGCCACCTCAGCTGTGGGGCTCTGTCTGTGGAAGTGCAGCCACTCTGCTGAGGCCCCTGTGCTGCCTGTCAGCAGGGCACTCCTCATGGAATAAACTCATGGCTCTGCTATGCAGGCCCTCAGCTCCAGGTTGCTTCAAAGGGGGTGAAGTGTGTTGTTCTTGTTCTACAGAACTCTTTTTCCTGTCCTACTTGATATTGGAGGTCTTCCTGTGCCATGAACAGGTCTAGAGATGCTGCCATATGAGATCTTTTTCCTAGGCAGTGGGGTAGAATTACAGCTCTACCCTTGCCCTTTGCATTGGGCATCCCCATCCTGCAAAAGAATAAACAGACACTGTTGTGGTCCATGCTTCTTCCCAGCTCACAGGGATTTCCAGCTGATGATCCTACTAAGAGACCCCTGAAAACTGAGGCAGTAGAAAGAGAACATCAAGAACATTTCTCAGTATAAATAGTGAGGATGACACAAGGGCAATGTGGCTTACAAAGGAATCTCAGGAAAGGTATTAATTTAGAGTAGCTGGATTTCAAGGACCATGATTGAGGCCTGTATATGTTAACTTCTCTGTGTAGTTAATTATAACTGCATTATTTCTCATTATTTTTTGTTTCTTTCAGATTCCATTGATGAAAGATCCTGGTTGGATTCGAAATGTCTGGACTCGAAATCTAAATGTAGGGATTTAATTGTTTGTTTGCTTTTTTAACTCCATTGCATAGAGCAGACCTAGCTTGAAGGCTGGTGGGTGTTTGGTAACGCAGGATCAGGCGATGGTTAACTCTTGCCCACTTCTGGTACCCAGTGCAGCATGTCCAAGTGTCACCCTTCGGACACTGTGCTACTCTATGTCCCCTGTGGTATTATTATTCCTGTGAAAGTTTGGGTGGCTCTGGTGGCCCTCACATATGGCTGGTACCAGCAGGATAAGGATGGAGACAGCATAAACATTTGGAAATTTGACACCTGACCTGGGCAATAAGCACAGGCTGAGCAAACCTGTGGCAAAGGTGAGATGCAAGACATGTCCCAAGCCAGGGTAAACATGCCCAGACATCCCTGCTGTGGGTCTCCTGGAAGGCAGAGAGCACATCTGTGAGGTGGCAGTCTTGGAACACAGCCAGGATTGACAGAAGAACCACACAGGGGAAGAAATTAGAGGGAGAACAGCATTTCCCACCCCAGTCACAGAACTACCACTGCTGAATGATTGGTGGAGGAGGGAAAAGAGCCAGATCTGGGGATCAGCCTGGTGATTTTCTAAGGGACTCTGGATTGTATTCCTCAGTGACCTACTCTTACAGTGATGGTGGGGCTGAGTATTTAGAGGCTGATGTGTTTGAAGTCCTACGTAGGGCCATGACATTTCTACCCAGCACAAGCAGGCCCATGCACTCACATCTGCTGAGCTGAGCTCCTGGAGTCACTGCACAGCTCTGTGTAGGTTTCACAGGAGGTGTATTAGCCTGGGTGGAGTATAATCTTAGCATAGCTGTACATTAGTTTGTTATTACATTGGTTGTTTCCAGACAACCTGCACAGTGCAGTGTAGGGTATATGCTTTGATTTACCGAGGAACCTTCCTGATCCAGCAGCCTGAGGAGACTTGCATGTAGTTCCTTGGTGTGTTAGCTGGTTGGTAGAGCCTGGCAGCCTCTCAGTTTGGGTTGGGCAGATGTAGGTAGGTATGTCAGTTTCTAAAAACTGAGGATCTAACCTTCGTGAAGAGATTGATATTAGCAATGTCATGTAAACTGGACAGGTAGAAAAGCCAAACAGGCAATCTGAAATGAGGGTGAGGTTGGTTGCTGTTGGCAGGGCTTGGTTTTGGACATCCAATTCAATAGCTGAGCTTTGCAGACTGAAAGGTACCTGAGAATTCAAAATTCCAGTAAAATAAACAGGGAAGAGACTAGAGTTAATAAAGGACATAATAAAATCTGAAAATTAAACACATGTATAGCAATACTATAGATGTGCTCTTTTCATTCCAAACTTTGGGAACATTCAGATCTGTATGTGAGATTCTGAACTTTACAAGAACATCACCTGGGTAATCAAAACATGCCATGTGAACTTGTACTGTAACTTTGAAAGAACTGAGCATAATGCATTCTGCCAGTAAGAAAATACTTTAAGAAGAATCAGGTTATGTTTTATTTGGGAAAAATCCTGAATTATTTTTTTATGTATCAGTACTAAGTTATTTGTCCTAAATTTCTCATAATCTAGTACAGAAATACATGAAGAAGAGAAGGAGAAAGAATTTTGTAATGTGGTTGTGCTATATTTAAAATGTGCTGCACAGAAAGATCATGGGAAGTTAGAAAACCTCTAAGAATAAAAAAATCTCAAAGGTGTTGCAGACAAAAGACCTGTTTGCACTAAGCTGGGCCTATGTCTGCACAGAGAATATAGCAGTATGAAATAGAAAGTGAGAAAACCACATCAGACTGAATCTGCCACGGGAAGCAGAATGGCACAGAACAAATTGCATCTGACCTGGACAAGGTAGATGAGCAATAAGTATGATCTCAACCCCATGCAAGCAACATGAAAAACACGCAGGGTGAATGAACTGGGCTGTCACCTAGGGCTGCAGGGGAGGGACATCTGATATCACTGGGCTGACTGCACAGGGAAGCTTTTTTGTTTGTGCACAAATTGCAGTGTGGGGGTGGGAATGGGGAAAACACTGTCTGAAGAGTTCAGATCAGAAGCAGAAATGTACCTTGACATGACTCTGAACTACCTGTGGGTATGACTTTGTTTTTTATTCTATTAAATAGAATTATTTTCTGACCAATCCTCTGTCTTTTCTTGTACTATGGCAGAGCTTGATACAAAACACTGCTTGCCTAGTTTGTTCCTAGTCTTGCTGTTTAAAAAAAAAAAAAATCTTCACCTGTTTGAAACAATGAGCAAGACCCTTTGCTTGTATAATACAGAGTTCACTGGCTTGAATGGTATTATGTTGCTTTGTGTGGGCTGAGTATCAGGCCTGATGTTTTCAGACGCTAAACTCACTGGGATGGGAATTCTCTTTGTGCATGAAACACTGAGCGCAATGTCACTGATGTGCAAGTAATAGTAAAAAAAGCCTATGTTGCTTTTATGGGCAGAAGTTGCTAGGCTTGGGAGACTGTGAATGGTATGTAGATCTGTCTGAAGTAAACAAACTGTACAGTCAACTGGAATGAGGGTAGCAGGAATGAGGCAAAGTCTCTGATGAATTCTCATGTTTGCATAACAGAATATGGGAAGCATACAGGCAGCCAGAACAAAGGCTTCCTGTTCTAGAACATGCTGGATCTAATGAAATGGATTTCACTAATTTCACCAAAGCAAGTGATTTCCATAGATTTACACAAAATGTTTATTTTAAGACACATCTGTGCCACATTTATGGAACAAGGATGAATAATTTTCACAGTGTGCTAATTCTTGAAGGCAGTTATTTTCTTGAAATAACTCTGAAACATAATGTTTAAAAAGAATTCTTGTATGTATGTGCAAGATTTTTTCAAACTGTGAACAAGAATACATGGGGACAGAACTGACCCTCACTGACATTATATATGGGCAGGATCTGGAAAGCTAAATGTAGAGCAGGCAGGGTTGATAATACATTCATTTACAGTATCTTAATACTGGGATAACTAAAATACTTTAATCATTCTCAGTTCAGTATTGAATTACATTTCCTTATAATGGATCATTGTCTCCTGAGAACCATTCAGCTACATCATACTTTCTGACCAGTTTACATAGACGTAATAAACCCCTTTTAAGACAGGTGTTTAACTTGCAAAAACTTTTGTGCATTTTAGATTTCAAGACTTTTTTATACTGAAATTTTTATTATAGTAAATTTCTTATTTTTGCACAGCTTTCAGCACAACAGCAAAAATCAGAAAAAAAAGGAAAATATGTTTTTCAAACCACAAACTGTAGTTCTTCCATTGGCTGAGATACCCTTTGTCACAGCAAATCTAAGTTTAGTTTTCCAAATAATTTTTTTTAGACTGATGGAGATGAAATGCTGTTTAATTTTGGTTTTAAAATAACATTCATTACTGTGTTCAGGGATTGTAGTGCTAAACACTTCTGGAGAGACTACACTCATTTTGACACTGGCATATTTTGAGGGAAGGATTTACTGCTGAGTTACCAGGGACACTTCTGGCACCCATAGAAATTTGAACATGAAACTGACATAAAATAAAATACCATTTTCATGATTTTGCAAAGTCAATCACATCTATTAACTATGTTAGGACTCCAGATGTAGAAATCATAAAGATTAAGCCAATTCCTCAGATAGTATCACATATATATGCACGTTCTTACAGAAGGTGTAATGAATGATAGCAGGTACAAAATGAAAATAAATGATAATGTTCCTGCTTTAACACAGATGACTTAAAGGTTCCAGTGAGAGTTTTATACAAGTCCTCAGCCTAAACCAGGAGAATGAGCAGTTTAGATAAGAGAACAACTGCATTAAACAACCTTATTTACTGATTAACTACCAGGGCTTGATGAAAGTAATTAAAGAGAATTTATTGTCCTGTGATTGCATGTGCAAGATTCCATTGTGTGCCTCAGCTTGTTCCTAGGATTTCCACACAATCTTGATTATTAACTTTATCTATAGAATTAAATTTTTTAAGAATGAAACAGCCCACAACAATAAGATTGTCAGCTTTGACAGCAAGCAAGACTGAAAAGATCATTTGCTTAAGCAAAATGTACTTTTAAACATTGTCATTGTTCAATATAGCTCAAATTTTGCCTGAAAAAAATTTATCTCAGGTATTCAAAGGTTGATTGTACTTTAAATTCAGAACAAGCACAGCCCTTGGCATAAACCGTAATCACTAAAATCCCCAATAATGGAATTACAAGGAAAATGCTTCTAAGACAGATTATCCCAAAGCAGTATCTCACCTCTCCCCCCGAATCACCCGATACTGAGTCTAGAGGGTAAAGATCAGGGAGATCTGAAATCCGTGCTGCCAGATTAAGGTGTCCTCACAGCTCAACACACAGGAAAGAAGGGGAAGACAGTGTGGAAAGACCTTAGGCCCAGAGCTGGTGAACAGCCCTGCACCTTGTGTTTGCCTTGCTGTTACAGAATGCTCTGTGGGGGGGAAGTGGGAGCCCTTCAGGCAGAGGCACAGGACTGACACCTGCTGCACAGGCTGAACTGGGGAAAGTACCATTTTAAATGTTATACGTAGCTGTTTAAAAATGCTCTAACCTGGTTACATTCTACCACTTCAAACATTCAAGAAAATTGAATATTTGTGAGAGAGGGGAGGAAAGAAAAGAAAAAGGGTAGTAATGGGTTGCATAATCTCACTTTATGTCAGCAACAGTCAAAAGACAGGGCTGAAGAGGGTAACTTTAGGGCAATGCCTGCAGAGGTCTCCCCCATCAGCTCACAGGCAAGAGACACAGCAGCCAGGGTCTGCCTCTCCCCCTGACAGCCTGCTCAAAATCCACCTGCCTCTTTCTCAACAGGAGATTAAAAGCCTTTCCATCCAGTTTATGTGACAGCTGGAACTAATGACAGTACCTGAGAAAGTACAGAATTATTTCATTTCAAAGTCAAGCAAACCTGCTTCTTGTAACCACAAGCCAGGGACAGAGTGTCCCTTCATTCACCAGGAGCAACACACCCCACAACCTGTGCTGGACTACACAGAAATGAAGAATTTTTCTGTCATGGCAAGAAACACTAAATATTGCTACTTTTACTGTAAAACTCATTTTCAATACTTGACTTTCTCATTGGAGTTATACAATGAACTTTACTCTTAGTCCACCAGAAGAAAAGGCTTTATACAAAATATCTATTTATCTTCTCATTATTATGGCTGTAGCTGTTACACCTTTGCTAGTTATGGTTTGCATAGTAAGGAGGTAACAAAATAGTGAGTTAATCAAGGTGTGCTGCTTTACAATTCCCAACCAGTAACTTTCAGAATCTCTTTGCAAGGATAATTTCAGGCAGTCTGATGTAGAAAGTGCAGACATGAGGCTGAGAGAAAAGCAACGAACTTCTCAACAGAAGGAGTTGGTTTCCAAATATCTTTTTCCTCTTCAGGATTAAGATTGCCACTATAGTTCACAAGATTTGCAGGAACAGTAAAGATTATACCCTGGGAAGCAGACCAGCTTTGTTTGAAGTTCTCAAAGTATGTTTTGTACTACTTTGTTCTAAACAAATAATATTGATTGTTTTGCTTTGCAGTGCTTTGAAAACAGTATTCTGGGCAAAAGCCTTGCTGGTCGTGCATAGATGCATTGAACTGATGAAAAGCTAGCTTTTGGGCTGGAAAGCATTTCTATCCACAACAGGATGGAAGGGATTTCCATGGCATTGTGCATGAGCTCTCATTTCTTGTATATGTGTGCACTTAGACATCAGTATGTATTTTGCCTGAGCAGAGTACAGGTCTGTGTTTGAACAAGTATTTGCAGGAATTGTGGTCTTTGGCTGAAGAAAGAACACGTTGATGATTTCACTGTTATATCCTTAATCTCGTACACCATCATTGCTTTGCTTTGTCATGTCTCAAGATTTTCTAAGCTTTTTAAGATTGTATTTAGGGAGCTCAGCCTTGGCTATTTACAGATTTGGAGCTAAATTGCTTTCTGATGAGATTGGACTGGTACAACTGTACATCCAGAAGGGTTGATACATTTAGCCTCTCTTGTTTCTAATTTAAATATTCCTACTCTTTGACCATGTTTGAATCATAGGAGTCAATAGAAGCTCTGTTTCTCAGTAACCACATATTTTGTAGCAGAGAAATGAGTTTTGACTGGGGAAAGAGCTGCCAGGATATAAAGGAAGCATTGAGTTTTTCATGGTTTTGCATGGCTGGATTTAGAGCTAGAGAAAAAAAAAAAAGGGTCTTTTGAGAATTTTCATCCTCAAGATTTGTTATATTCTGAGAAGGAAAAAACCCCAAAATTTGTCTGGTAGTTCATTGGCTACAGATCTCCTTTTTGGGGCTGTATTTTCAGGGAGGGGAAGAAAAGGGTGTACCTGTCACAAAAACAATTCCAAAAGTACATGTTTCAAAAACAAGTTCTTTTTTGAAATACAAGCCCTGATGGCATGAGAGCTGTTATCATTCCAGATGAGTATTTTGGTACACGAGCAGTGCCTCCTGCTCTGCCTCTAATTCCAGCTGCAACAGTTACTGGAAAATTGCAATCCCACATTTGATCATTTGACAAAATAATCTTCTCAGTTTTGCTTCCTACCGGTCACTCCTCTGCCTCATTGTTGACTTACACTTTATGCTACTTCTGATGACATCACAGTCCTCCTGAGGATGATGTCATCATCTTTTCCCTTAACACAGAGGTCAAAGAAGAAAGATAAGAAATTATGTCAGAATGTGTATTGACTGTGACTGTCAAGCAAATGATTACAACACTCGGGAACTGTGACTATGTGGAAAACAAAATCCAAAAGCTAAAGCTGGCCAATACAAGTTCAGGGGGACAGACCTGATGGCTGGTGCAGGCCAGAAGCATCTGTCTAAACGTGACAGACTGAACACACTGCCAAAAGGAAGACGGTTTTACATGAATGGTCTGTCTTGTACAGATTCATGTTGGACAAGGACTGCATTATTTCTCTTTTCAAAGCAAGTTGTTTACTACTCAGGTATTCAAGCACCTAATACTGAAACAGCCAGAACAGTCGACCCCAGGAATAGAGACAAAGCAAAACCAGCAGGACAGTCAAAACTGGCAACAAGTTAAGTTCAGGGGGGTCCAAATGCTTTAGAAATCTCTGCAACTAAATACATGTAATTATACTTCTAAAAAATGTTCTCAAATCAATCAAGTACTAAAAGGCACATTAAATGCCAGTATTTAAGGGAGTACTAGATAACTGGACTTGAAGGGAAAAGAAGAGAAAAAGGAAGGGGGAAAAAAAGTGGACCAGACAGAGACTTCAGTAGATTACGACGGGTAACTATAGTACTGTATAAAAATATCTACTTATATTAGGAGAACAAGTTCTTTGTGAAGATTGTGGGACATTTAATTAGATAATCACATAGACAGAGTCAAACTGGTTTGTGATGTTTACACTGGAATAAAACTAGATCACCTCTTAATTTACATTGCATTAGCTACTGTATTGCTAGTACAAAGAATGTCTGCACCAGACTCCAGAGTAACCTTTGCTTACGAGTTCATTATAAATTAAAAGCTAAAAGCTCAACTATTTCATTTACTGAATTTTTACCTGCACAGTGGGCAAGCATTGACAACTGCAGTCATTCATGACCCAAATACTGTGTGCCTGAACATCAGCTCCCCTTTTAGTGGGGGAAAAGCCAGACACTACTGCTAATGCACAAAGGCTTGAGTAGTTAATTTGCTTGCTGGCAACATACTATCTAGGAAAATCTAGTGTCCCAAGCTAGAATGGAAGGCCTTTTTCCCCTTTCGTGGAGTTATGCAATGTCCTCTAGGAATATGTTCTTGAGTTTTATTAAACTCTTCTGCACTTGTAGACTTGTTTTAAACTGAATTTTATTAATTTACAGAAGACTACGTAGCTCAAATTTCTTCTTAATTGTATTTTCATAGTAACTATGTGCCCAGATCATAGGCTAGAAATTCGCTGTGCCAGAACTGTACAAACAGGGAGTGAATACATAACCTATATGCTCTAAGAGTTAGGTAATAGTGGATGAATATAAATTGTCCATCAAAGGAATAGAAAGAAAATGTCCACGAACAAGTCTTTCAAAATAATTTGGACAGTTTTAGATCAAACTTTGAGAAACAAACATGTATTGACTAACACAGTACCTCCAGAAAGAAACCTGTTAAGGGGGAAACATTACAGGAAGAAAACTAATAGTTCAGAACTTCATAATTTCTGAGTGTGTTTTGAAAATGACACCATCAGGGACTTTCCTCTTGCAATGGAAGAGCATGACTCCTGACCTGCTCCCTCTGCCAACTAGTCTGTGGATTACTCCAGGTTATTTCTACGAATGACCCCTGAACATACTATCCTCCAAACTCTGCTTTGGGCTGAGTCAAAACCACAGCCATGGCCATGCTAATGCTTGGGTGACATCAAAGATTATGTATTAGTGGTTGGTCCTCTAGGTAGATGTAACTGGGGAGAACAGTTATGAGTTACAGTGCAGCACAAGTAAGGATTTCAGAATCATTTGGCAGAGGTTGCTCCAGGGAAGTAATCTGAGGAACACTGCTCTGCAACACTGGTTACATCATCAATAACAACAGAGCAAAAAAGCACAGAAGGATGAATATGGTCCCCTGTTGTTAACTGAAGCTCATTCTTGCTGTGGAAGCATTTGGCACTTCCCACAACTTGTGTATGTCATGGCTGTATTTAGTCTGCTCTGTAGGAAGAGATAGCATGACCTTGCAGATGGAACCATTAAAAATGTAGAGCATTATTCTGTGGGTTATTTTACATCAAGCAGCATATGGTTGGACTTGATAAGTAAGTAAACACATAATATTACTTCCACAACCGAGTCTGCAGCTTCAGGATTTCTGAAAGAAGCATGGAAAGGTGGGTGTTGCAGAGACTGTGGAAAGACAGTGGTTTTGATTCAGTGTGTTATGGTCACATTTTGATTTTAGTATAGTAGTGAAAGACCATAACAGACCAAACATGAATGGTGATGGCTGGAGGTTATCACCCTTTCAGAGGGAACACAATGTGGGATCATATTCCACACAAATGTGGCAGGCACAGGATCCACAGACAACAGAAACAGAGCTTCTTGTATTAGGATCAGGGATAGGATTATTTACCAGCATTTCTCATTGCCTACTGACTGCCCACTGACATGGGATTAGATATGAAATGCCTGGGAAATTAAACTGCAGGCATTTCTGGGCTCAGCTGTGTATTATTTTCTCTTTGGGACTAGTATACACCCTTGTTTGCTGTGCCTGGGCAGAAACTGTCTTCACTGACTTTTCTGTTCTGAAATTGATGGGAACTCATTAGTGTGGTTGTGTGAGTGGGAATGGAGCAGAAAAAGAGGCAGGGATTGGAGTCTGTGAGTGTGCACCAGGTCTCAGTGACTGCACTGTAGATGTGAGCTGTACGAAGACTGGCCAACATGGAGACAGAGCTAACAGAGCTACAGGAGGAAGATGTGTCACAGAAAAACAGTTCGAAGGTTTACGACTGGGTGATGACCTAGAGAAGATTGCACTGATACTGTTTTACAGTGTAACGGGAAAGCTAGCAGAAAATGGAAGGCTTAAGCATTAACTACTTGACAAGGAACGCTTCTCAGGCTTCAACTGCAAGTATATTTTGGGGACTAGAACATGTAGATGCCCGAAATGCAGTTCTCAAAAACTTGCTTTCAGTCTTAAAGCTAGCAGGGTGATTCAACTAATGAACTTTGAAACCTTTTTTTTTTTTTTTTTTTTGTTTATGTTCTTTGTTCCCTTTTTTTTCTTCCCCCGTGTTACTCTGTTTCCTTCTCATTTGTTATGCTCACAGCACCACCCGTTCCTGCCTTCTGTAAACAGACTTCATAAAGCCTGGAGGATTCTTTCATCGGTTCATTTTTGACACCCACATCCTCTTCCCGATTTAGCTGTGTAGAAGGAGGTTACAATTGGGTTTTAAATTTTTAAACGGAAGGGAACCACTTTCTGGTGGCAAAACTGTATTTCATCGCATTTATTTACAGCGACAAAGACGCTGAGAGACGATGGCGACGAGCGCTGGTCTTTGGCAGCTCAAGCTTCCAGCAACGCCTCGCACGGAGGCTCAGCCTGGGTTGAGCAGCTCCTTTATCCGCCGTCCTCTTTTCCCGTCTGCAAATCCGGGGATCACATCACCCCACCCCACCCCATCCCACCGCTCCGCCCCCAGGTCCCTCCCCCGGGGCGGCACCGCCGGGCTCGGAACATCCCCGCAGCCGCGGCGGGCACACGGGCGGCGGCGAGCGGAGCCTGCGGGAGCCGGCCCGGGGCACAGGTGGGTGCCCGGGCTCGGGACGGCCGCGGGGAGGCCCTTCCTTCCCTCCTTCCCTCCTTCCCTCCTTCCTCGGGCTGCCCCGCCGGGCGCTGGTGCCGCTGGAGGCGGCGGGGCCGTCGGCCTGGGCAT
>JAWWEU010000111.1:102561132-102602141 GCA_035583155.1 Acropternis orthonyx
CCGCCGGCCCTGGCGTCCGGGCGGCTGCCCGCACCCCCTTGCCCGCACCCCCCTGCCCGCACCCCCCTGCCCGCACCCCCCTGCCCGCACCCCCCTGCCCTCAGCCCCATGCCCGCACCCCCTGCCCTCCCCTGCCAAGCCCGGCTCCGGCGGTGTCACCCGGCGCCGGGGTTTTTTGGCGCATCGTGGCCGGGCAGTACTTTGTGCGCGGGGTAAGAGGGAAGATCTGATCCTACCCAGGTTTACCCTGATGTTGGTTTGGGGGTCCGCGGCCCCGCCTAGCCCGTGGAGGCCACTGCCTTTCTGTGCGCTGCTGCTGCTGCTTCCCCTGTGACGGTAGGGATGGTGTTTTTCCTCCCTTTGGCTGGCAGCTGCTGATGCAAATCTCTGCATTAGTGCCACTGCTTCACTAATACTTTCCCTGAGCTGGAATAATGAAAGCAGTAACAGGACAGAGGGATTTAATGTCATAGCAGAGTCTAGCTGGCAGCAGTGCAATGCTTGTATATAAAAATAAACTTTCAGATATTTTGTATTTCTTTTATGTGACACCCCTCTCCCCTTCCTTTTCCTCACCCTCGGCACCCGCTCCCGGCCCAACAGTTGTTACTTACTCTGTTGATTAGTGTATCTCCTCAAGAAGCAAAACTAACACCAAAGGTATCTTGTGAAGAGAGGGAAGGAGACAAAACTCTGCAATATTTTTGTTATCCCTGTCAAAAACAGAAATTGTGTAAAGACAGCATCATGACACTGAACTGATATTGCAGACTATCTAGCAGATTGTTTTTCTTTTCACATAAGTCATCGGGCTTGATAGATCTATTGACCTCTAATTTGGTGTGTAGTCTGGAGGCTGTTTTGGAGTGGTTTATTTTCCAGATAAATTTATCTGTATCTCTGCTGTCTTAGGAAACAGATGCTGACAAATGCTTAGTGTACATACATAACATTGTGCTGTTATCAGTGCGTTGTTAGAAGTTAGATGGAGGAACTCTTGTTACAGTAAAATGAGCCTACTTCCATGAAGGGAAAGTGGAGGAAAAAGTGGGGAGACAGTGAAGGAGAAAAGATGGGAAACACTTAAACATAAGTATAATTTTAGGTGTAAAGCCATGAAAATAGCTAAAATAGCTTCTAATGGTTTTAGATACTTTCTGCTTTTCTGATAGCCCCAAATTCAGATAGCCTCTGAGAATATCTGCTTGTGTTATGCAGCAGGGCCTGTTTATAAGGAGTTGGGCAAGTTTTAGTCTTTGGCCCTTTTCTGTACCCGAAGATGTGCAGGTGCACACATTTGTTTTTCTGTGAACACACATGTAGATGAAATACAGTAACAGTTTACTTTAAACTCTAAAAATGTGGAAAATATAAAGTTAGAGCCTAACAAACAGGTTTGTTTTTCAATCCTGATGAAAGAAAGGATGCCAAGTCACATGAGTTGTCAGTATGGAGTAGGGCTACTGCAGTTTCTCCACTCTGATTTATGTTCCATCTCTGACATCAGAACAGTAGCACAGGGCAGCAAAGTACATGACCAACCATATATCCTCCAGCTATTTAAAAAGCCCTCAGTTTCAGGCATCAGTTTGTACTTTTCAATTTGTTGTAAAGTTTGCACCTATTTATGCAGGGTCAGTCTAAAGTGGTCTCAGCCCTTCTGTACATTCCCTCAAAGTGTCTCCATGAGGAGGGAATACAGTTGGGAAGCTGAGGCACAGAGAGATCAAGGGAAATGTGGAAGGTCTCTCAGGGAAAGGAGGAGACAAGTCTTCAGGTATGAGTTCAGGAGTACCTGACATGTCTATAGGGATGTACCTTGTAGTACGCACCACTGACTGTTAGTTTCTCTTTTAGCTGGTAGTAGCAATTGTATGAGTATGTGCTGAGTCAGATTGTCCTGTTGATCCAGCTTTATTTATTATTTAAAATTATAAAATATGAAATTTAAAATATAAAATTGAAGTACTTATCTTAAAGCTGGTTTTAGTGATGTTAGTTTTCAGTGCTGACACAAGGGCAAGATTTGTGAGGGTGGGGAATGTGCGGTTGGGAGGTTGGTGTGGGGACTGTGGTGTTCAACTGGCTGTGAAATAATTCTGCTGGACTCTTGGGTACCAGTCCAATACCCTGACTGGGGGGCTATAGGCGAGTCCTCCCTTGATTTGAAAATGAGGATTCATTGCAGACAAGTTTTGAGTCTTTGGTTTGAATTTTTATTTCAGCTACTCTCAAGAAAATAATCTTCCCTTTACAGGGATTTTTGAAGTGTTGCACCAAGTTAAGTTTCAACTATTTGAAATGTAGTGCAATATCAGAACAAAATGAATAGTCATCTCAAAGGCAAAGTCCATGTCTCTGAGTGAGTGTGAGTGGGTGGGCTCTTGGAGGAACCAGCAGCTTGGAAGAGAAGTTTGACATTTGACCCATTTGACTTTCTGGCTGTTTTAAGAAGTCACAATTTTTGGCACTGGCCTTGGCTAACTTGTAATAGAAGTCAAATAGTTCCTAACAGCATAATCCCAATCCTAAAATATTTCTGGATATTTGGTTGGCAGGTATCACAATGCTCTTACTCTGTTGTAGAGCCAGCCACTTGATGAATTTTGCTTTCTGATGTGGGACGTACAAGTGAACTGCACCTGTGTCCCAACTGACCAGTCTTATTGTCAAATGACCTGCAGGAATGTGGTCTGTCTCATGCAGCTGTGACTGGGGAAGTCTGGAACAAATGTACTTATAATTGGACCTGGACAGAGTTTGCACTCCTATTTACAGAACAACCAGTCATGCTGCTCAGCAGAGTGCTCTGGAGTTCTACAGAGCTCTTGTCCAAATCAGGGTCATGGCTGCTTACGGCTCCCTTTCAGGTCATGTGCCCAGGTTTCCTTTCCCAGGAAAAAGGAATGTGCAAGGAGAGTGCTTGTCTCTGTCTCACTCGGATGAGCTTGGCATGCTGCAGCTGAGATATAACCACAGTGGCAAACCCTGCTTAAAACCAATGGGAGTTACACACCCTCTGAGGTATATGCCTTAATAACTTCCTGAAAACTATGTGGAAATCTCAGCCCTAAACTGAGATCTACTAAAGTCCATGTCTACATGGGTCCTCTAGAGAAAGTAAATCCAAGCTCTGATTTTGCTCTGCGAAATGCCCAACTTAGTGTTCTGTCTGGGAATTTACTCAAAAAAAGTATGATCAGAATTCATGGCAGTGACCTTTGGTGTGATTGATGTAGGAACTAACAAATAGTTAAGAAAAAGGCTTTTAAAAGTTCCTAACGATTTTCAGTTTCTAACCTGAAATGATTTAAAGTACTAAGAGATTTTTAATGTGACAGTCACACAGCAGTAGTGACTGTACAGTGTGTTGATTGCTTACTGATAAGCAAAAGCACCTCTTTAAAAAATAATAGAATGATAGTTACTATGAGCTTTTGTATTTAACAAGCCACTGTTGCTGTGTGTGTGGTGTAGACATGAAGGGTTAAGCTTAACTTTGAAAGCATCATCTAGGCAATCTTCATCTGAAATATTTCCTTGTCTTCCCTACATTTTTATCATAAATCCTTTTTAGAACATAACCTCTGAAACTTCAGTATGGCAAAGACTTCAGTCAATAGTAAAATTCCATTAATTGCAATAGATGGAGTTGGTGTTCAGTACTGAATTACTTCACAGTCAAGAAACTAAATGTTTGATATGCAGTAAAAGAGTGGCAATAAGCACTGATTTTGAATATTGTCATTCACTTTGTTTGTTTTGTTTTGTAAATGTGGAATAATTCTCTTGAAGGGACCACAATCTGATTACCAAACATAGTCTAGTCTCTCTCAAGCTTTCCATCTTCCAAACAGAATCCAAGGGCAGATTTGGTCTGTAAAATTGTCATAGTTTCAGTGTTAACAGCAGAGCTGTAGTGATATATTTTAATTGAACACTGGTCCATCAATTTTTGTTTCCCTGTCATCATTTCACAAATTGTATGGAAGTTCTTGGGAGAAAAGTTAATTTGTTTTGTGCTTATGCCCACCATGTCAGTGGTGGACCAGGGTCTTATCAGCAAATCAGGTATTAAAAACGTAACACGTCTATATGTGTTGTTTTTCTTTGTGCCAACCATTTGGTTTGTGCTATGTTTACCATTGCTGAAAAATTTTCCCTTCTGGCCTACAAAGCCAGTGCACCATGATAACTCTAGGACCTGAGAAAAGGGGCAGAAAGGGACCTAAATGTTACATCCCTGCTTGTGAATGAAATGGTGCCAAAGCCCATTCTTGGTGGCCAGACCAACTAGCACCATCTGCTCACATCTTTCCTATAAAGCTCTCTTAACCTCCAAGGGAAGGTGACTACTTCTAAACTGGCCATGGGAGTAGTCCCCAGTCCATCCTGTCTCATTAGCTGTTCCTGGGAATTGTTGTGTGAGCGTTACTGGCCCTGCCGAAAAGGTACCAGAAGCAGATTCTGAAATTTGAATAGAATCAGTACAGATGTCCAGATTGTAATGGTCAGGTCTGTGAAGGGATATGGTTTGGTTTACTGCCTTGGACACAGGCACAGCAACAATGTTTTTCCCAAAGATTACAGTTGCCTGTTCTTAAACCAGTCCCTGCAGATATTTGGTCTTCTCCTCAAAATTTTCTGTTTTGGAAATTTGGTATCTTTCAGAGGAAGTGTGCTCCAGTTTTTAGTTAACTTTACAGCATTCTACCTAAATCAACTCTCTGACTTTAGAGCATGTTGAATAGCACTTGCATCCCTTATTAACTTGGATGTGTGTGGATATCTAATCTATTTTTCATTATGTTTTGGCACCTGAGGAGACACTAGATATTGCCAGAGGAAAAAAGGCCTTTAGTTCCTATAACTCTAAGTATTTTATTTTGCAGAAGGCAGTAAAGAAAGATGAAAAGTTATGGGAAAGAGTTAAGCTGTAAAAAAAACCCCTAAACAACCAAAACTGGACCACAAAGGGCACAATTACTTGATTTTCCAGTGGAATTAGGACATAGTCTAGTGTACCTATATGAAAGAAGTGGATTATCTAGATGACAATGCATTTGATTTTACTGTGGTATCCAGTAGAACAGGGCTTTAAAGAATTAACTTTGCTAGGTCAATCTTTTCTAAGTGAATACATCAGTTAAGTAATAAGAGAGATCACCTAGCTATTTATTTTTGACTTATTTTTCCACATGATGATAAATTCTGAAAAATAACTGCTGTCTTTAGCAATCAAAAGAGTTGGAAATCTTCTAAGTGTTCTGGCAGATGATGCTGGTTACATTTATATTAAAATTATACTTTTAATTTTATAATAGATGCATAATTTAGAGCTGTGAAATGTCTTCTGGCAAAGAACTAAACTCAAGCCATTTGAAAATCCTGACAGAAGCAGCACAGACTGTTCTCTCTTGCTGCAAGCATAGATCAAAAGGATCCCGAATTTTCCTACCATGAAAAAAAAAATAAAAATCTGTGCTATGTCCACTAGCATAGTATGAGAAGAAGAGTTTTACTAAAATGAGCATAATTAAATATGCAGGCACTGTGGGTTTAGCCCATGATGTAAGCTCATGTTTATTGCTGAAGTTGCTGCTGCCTGGTCAGTAAGTGAAAAACTTCTTGGAGTGGCCAAAGTGAAGTATTGCTCCAAAACCACATGCAGTCTCTCTGGGGTTTGAGGAATGTTGGTTTCCTGGAGTGCTGACATCGTATGGACTGACTTTAGCTTTGGAGTATAAACTTTGAAACCTCAGGCTCCAAACAATCTCAGCTTTAGTTGGCATCTATAAAAGTTAGGATAGAGGGCCTACATCCATCAGAGTCTGATTTCTGAACTCTCCCCCATTGTAACTACAGCATTTTTTATTCCTTACATTTGAAATATAAAGCCATTTTTGTTGGTTTCTTAGGGGTGTGGGGTTTATGTGATTAGTCTCTCAGTCTGTCTTTTAATTCCACAATAATTTTGTTGCACTTGGCAGCTTCAGCCCAGCTTGAAAGGTGTGCCCATCACCAGCAGTTTGGAAGTGGCGGTTTCCTAAGGGATGGGGGATTCCACTGTATGGAAGCAAGCTGTACTCTGCCAGTTGGCCTGGCCAGAGCTTGAGAATGGTGCCTAACTTTAACTCAGGGGTGTAAAAATAATCTCTGTGTCCTGAGACAGGGCAGGCAGTGCAGCAAAGATTTGTTGTGAACAAGAATAGTTGCAAAACTCTTTGCTTGTGATTTTAGGAACCCTACTGGTATAACTTAAGAGTATGTGTGAGTCCTCATATTTGGATTGTCTGCTCATAACTCTCACAAACAGTGGTGTGTATATACTGTTCCAGCAGCTCCTTCTATGCCAAGGAAGTTGTGGCTGTTTCACACCTAGAAATTTGGTTACTTTAGCAGACCCAGCATTAACTGGGGTGAACTATACAGTGTAATTTGGAGCCTAATTGTAGCCACAGTTAAATTTAGTCTTAGCTCAAGGAGAAATGTGTTTCTTATTGTGCTTTAGGTTGGAAAAATTCTCAGTAGAAACTGAAGTATTTTTCCACAGCAAAGGAGTAATTTTAAAAGTTTCCCTACCTGGAGGGTCACTTCTGAACTTAAGTCTGTGCCTGTGTGGTGCAAACTTTTTAAAAAGTTTAGATGGTGGACACCAAGATTAGGGGACTAGGAACTTTTGACTTAAAAAAGAGAGGCTGAGAAAGCTAATTTTGTTTAGTCTTCAGGGTATTTAGTTGCTTGTTAGGAGGTATAGAGGAAACAGCTGAGATGTTAAGAGGTGCACAGTGATAGAACAAGAGGCAACGGCACAAGTTGCAACAAGGGAAATTCAAATTAGGTATTGGGAAGAAAATTTTCTCTTTGAGGACAGTCAAACATAGGAACAGGAGTGCAGGACTGCTGAGAAATCTCCATTCTTGAAGACACTGAGAACTCAACTGGACCAAGGCTGTGGGCCGTATGGTCCAAGTTGTCCCTCCTTTAGGCAGACCTTTGGACCAGGTGACATTTAGAAGTCTGTGCCAGCCTGATGTTCTCTGATGCAGCATAGGGTGGGGCCTGAGTTTCACGTGCCGTTCCCTATGAAACAGCTTACCACTAGATTTGCATTCAGGAAGGCATGTTTCTAATGTATAATAGAAGCCCAGAAGTGCTAATGCAGTTCAATGCAGGGGAACTGAATATAACTGCCATGAAGTTTTTGTGTGTTGGCTTTTCAGTAGGTGGCACTTTCTAGATGCCTGAACTGAGACCTGTGCAGAAAGGCTTCTCCAAAGAGTATTTAGGGATTATTCTTCCATTAGTTAATATCTGCCCTGGTTTTGGCTGGGATAGAATTAATTTTCATCCTCCTAGATAGTATAGTTGGGATTTTGGGTGGGAATAATGTTGATAACACAGTGATGGCTTACGTGTTGCTGAGCAGTGCTTACAGTATGTCAAAGATTTTTCAGAGATTCATGCCCTGCCAGTGAGAAGGCTGGAGGGGTGCAAGAAGTTGTGAGGAGACATGGCCAGGACAGCTGATCCCAACTGACCAAAAGGATATTCCATACCATAGATTGTCATGCCCAGAATATAAATTAGGGGGAAAACTGGTCATGAGCTGCTGCTTGTGAACTGGCTGAGTATCAGTCTGTGGGTGGTGAGCAGTTGCATTGTGCATCACTTGTTTTGTATATTGAAATTCTTTTGTTATTACTACTGTTATTTTTTACTATAATTGTTACTATTTTATTTCTTCTCTGTTCCATTAAACTGTCTTCATTTTAACCATGAATTTTATCACTTTCACTATTCTGATTTCTATTCCCTCCCCGCATCCTGCTTGGGATGGAGGATTGGTTGTCAGTGAGTGGTTTTGTGGTGCTTAGTTGCTGGCTGGAGTTAAACCACGACAACATCTTATATATTAAATGCTTAAAAAAAAAAAGCCTGTGATTTTTGAAGTTAGTGCCTAGTTTTAATCTTAAATTTATTGTGATTCAGCTCCCTTGTTGTCAGATGTGGAGAGCATCATTGCTTTTCAGGGGCAGTGTAGTGATAACTATCGTAAAGAATTCTTCCTTCAGAGCGTGCATGTCTTGATACCTATGTATTGCAATACAGAGATGAAAGCAAAGCCTCAGTCCATCCTATGTGGAAGGATTTTTGGAAAAAAACCACAGATGAACATTAATTAATTAGAACAGCAATGCATATTCTGCCTTCATTATAGCATTTCCTAGCTTTCTGATTTTTTACTGCAATGCTTTCTCTGAATTCTTTAAATAGTTCTTTGTTCATAGCTGTAAATAACAGTTAAAATTTGAAGCCATTTTTACATCTCATACATGGTTTTGTTGTTTATGAAAGAACACAGCTGAAAGAGTCTCTATTGTAGCAGATGCTGCTGCTGCTGCTGTGCAGTGACTGTCTCACACTCTGAGCTCAGTTCTGTTCTCATCACCATCCATGGGAGTTGCCCATCCTGCAAGTGTCTCTTTTATTGATATCCAGATGATATAGTGCAGCCTAACAGAGAACTTGTGAGTCTTAGGCTCTGTACTGAGTGCACAAGGACTTTGCAGAAACCCATATCTTGGAATCTGCAAGAGGTGTTGGAAAAATAATGAAAACAATAGCCACTGGAAGTACTTAAAATCTGTACTGGTCAGGATGGTATCTGCCTAAATTCATTTATTTTGAGAGCTGTTAAAGATGTTTTTATCCTATAAGTATGTCTCAATATGCATGCTATCATGTCTGGGGGACTAAATGTATTAAACAGGATGTGCGTTAAAAGAGTAGAAGCAGCAAACTAAATGCTAAATACTGAACAAATCCAGGAGCAGAGGAAATAACCATCAACACGTCTAATTTTTAATAAAATTGCTGATACTAAAAGGCTGTTTGTAAAAAGAACAGTAAAGTTGCATTAGGAAGCACTCCAATGTTCAGACACTCTGGACTGAAGGTTGTTTGTCCAACCTTAATGCATATCTATTGTCTGTATGCATTATAATAATTTTTTAATGGGAGAAATCGCTGTAAAGTGTGAAAAGAGTCTTTGATTTCAGTGCAGTGGAAAATTAGATCTGCTTTAAACCATTCACTTGTCCTGCCCTTAAAAGCCTGCGGAAATAACAAGAAAAAATATATTTGGTGTTGAGGGCACAATAAATGATAGGAGGAGATGTTATTCTGGAATTAATGCTTTTCAGAGATAATTGGAGGTGTTTATGAGCTTCAGAGTCTAAAAGTCTGACAGTGGTTTTGAAGGCAGCTGATTTTAATGAACTTCAGAAAGTTGTCACTGACTTACAAGATCTCCTTTTCTTTTTTTTTTTTCCTGCTAAAAGCACTCCACAAAGAAGCATCAGCTGTAAATAGATTAGGTGGGAAATCCTGATTCTATGTAAAATTGTTGATTTGTGAAAGAGGAGAGTGTCCCACTGCTGGATTTTCCATCTCTCAAATGTCTCTAAATCAGGGATCAAAATCTAATTTGTTCTGTCTTTTGCCTTTCAGGTGCAAACCATGAATTACGTTGGACAGTTAGCAGGGCAAGTGTTTGTAACTGTGAAGGAGCTCTATAAGGGGCTGAACCCAGCCACACTCTCGGGATGCATAGATATAATTGTTGTACGTCAGCCAGATGGAAATCTTCAGTGTTCCCCTTTCCACGTTCGCTTTGGGAAAATGGGAGTTCTGCGCTCTAGGGAGAAAGTGGTGAGAAAATTGAGAATTTTTATGTTTTGTTTGTGAGTTAACTCTAATAGCATGAAAGTTACTGAATGTGCTGTGGTCTGTTAATCACGGTTTTCTTTAGACACCCTTTATAAAGGGCCTGAATTAAGGCAGGTTCAATTAAAATGGTTGTTACTAATTCTTGCATTTCAGAGCATAATTTGTAAGACATTGACTGCAACAAAAAACAAAACAAGCCATGAAATTTGTAATGTTTATTTTCAATAAAATAAAATTTTGAATGTGCTTAATCTGGGCCTATGCTAGATTTTATTAGTGACTGGTTATTAAAACACACTGCTTTGACATGTTCAATGATTACAAAAAGGGAGATAATAGTGAAGTAATATTTTCAGGTAGTAGAACGTTGAGGTTAATTGAAGCTAGAAAAAGCAGTGAGGACCTTAAAATAAATGTAACTAGGCCTGAATGACCTGGCAATATGATATCAGAAGTGAAGCTACCATTGAGTAATGCGTGACAGATTATTTTAGGAAATAATTTGTAACTACATACCGTCTAGATTCTATTGTAGCTATAATTGTTCAGGAGAAAGATCCTAAAGTCAGTATGGACATTGTTCAGTTCTTATGTAGATCAGAAAGAAATTCCAGTATTTGGGATGGGTAAAAGCTGAAAATGTAACTGTGCCAATACTGTGTACTGAAATATAACTTAAATGTAGACTTGTCCAAGTTTCCAAAAAATTTACGGTGAAAATGGAGTTGGTGTCACAAACAGTTATAGGCAAAGAGAGAGATCCTCCTGGGAAGAAAAGGAGATAATTAGGGCTGTACAGTGGTGTGATAAATGTGTGGAAGAAGTAGACATATCAATTGAATGTAGTGATTTTTTCTTTTTTTTTGCTTCTCATAGTGTGAAGAGAAGTCTGTGTAATGAATTTGAAAGACAGCATATTAAGAATTTGCATTTGGAACTATTTCGTGCACAATTCAAAATTAGGGTGTGAATTAAAATAGCAAATAGATTTGTGTGACAAGTGAAGCATTCAGAATTATATTTAAAAATATTCAGAACTTTTATGTAATGGCTATAAAACTTCCTGAGTAGAGAAGCAAAACAGCAATGAACTGAATGAGCTAGAAAAATGTTTTTATGACTGATTGACTTGTGAAGGGGTAAGAGAAGAAACAGAGAGGTTCACTCTTTTGTGTTTATTACAAGTTTTCCTACACTTCCCTGAGAAGCATTTGCTCAGTGAGAGCAGAAGGACAGCTAAACAGGACTGTGTACCTAAAATAACTTTCTTTTCATATGAGAATATACTTATTTTCTTCCAGGTTGACATAGAAATTAATGGAGAGGCTGTAGATTTGCACATGAAACTAGGAGACAATGGGGAGGCCTTTTTTGTGCAGGAGATGGATAATGATCAGGTAAGAGTCAAAAGTACTTTTAATTCATTAAAAAAACAATGCCTGCACTTTAGAGTCAGTTTTGAGTTTAGGAATGTTGCTGTAAAATATACTGTTACCCATTTCATAGTTTTGAACGTTTCTGGACAATTTTCTGCTATGGAGATTTAATGCTATTCTGTTACTTTGGGGTTTTTTTCTTAGTTGCTGATATTTGAAAAAATGTGAAGTTAATCACATAACTGAAAAATAAATCATGTGTGTGCCAGTCTGTGAACAGAAATGGCATGTACAGAGTTTATGTGCTCCAAAGCTGTGTGCAGCAGAGGCTAATGTCCAAGGACCTGGTTTTTTTTGTGGAAATCTTTAATTTGAACGTATGCACTTAGCCAGTAAAAGTGCACATGCTCTATAAACATCTGTTCACACATTAATTCTGGTACTCACCATAAACATGATCTCACAACTATTGGTCATGTGGAATTATATTTAAATGAGAATGTCTGCTTTTGAGCTGTGTGGTTAAATACTTGTCTATATAAGTTATGGTCACACTACTTTTGAGTAGTCCACACCTAATGTAACATAAGAAAATTTTTGTAGGCGTTCCTCTTCAGATATCCCCAATAATTTCTGTCATGTAACTTCCATGAGTGTTTAGAGATGTGTATATATGTGAGTAAATAGCAGGATGCTTGTGTGACTGGATTATAAACCACTGACATATCTGACTACTGTGTGTCATCTGAGTTGTGAAGGGGAATTGGATTTTACAAAATGTTTGGGTTGTAAACTAAGGTTTTGTTTCTGCTCTGTATCTAGCATGAGTTGTATAAGAACTCATGCCACTACCTGGCCAATATAAGATTCTCTTTATTAAGAGTATTGCTCCTGGTTTGTCTAAGCAGGTGCAGCTATGGAACAATTTTCATATGCCATAGGAGTGTGCTGAGCATCCAGATGTTAATATTTGCTACTTTTCTGAGGAAGAAATGACTTAGATTTTGGTAATTGTGTATAGGTTTTAGAACCAGTTGTATGACTGCTGAAAGAACTAACATGTTTCTTGGTTTGATTTTTTTTCTTTTCCAGGAGGTAATTCCTTATCATCTCTCCACATCTCCCATTCTGTCTGAGGGAGCTGCTTTAATGGAATCTCAGCTGAAGAGGAATTCTATAGACAGGATAAGAAACCTGGACACCAGTGCATCCTCACAATTGCCACCCCAAGCCCATGGATCCCAGCCTTCTACTGAAACATCTCCAGTCTGCAGCTCTGTGAAAAAAAGGAGGAAGAAGAGGAGGAAGTCTACCCATAAAATAGACAGCTTAAAAAGAGAAGACACACATGGAGACACATCAGAAGACGAAGACATGTTTCCTATAGAGATTAGCTCAGAGGAAGAAAAAGAACCACCGGACAATTCAAGGTATCACATTGGAATTGAGATATGTAATGGAAACCTGGGCTAATGTTCCATTTCATGCCTTCCAACAGTAATTTCTAAGTTAGAACACATGGGTGATGACTATGTTACTTTGAGAAAAAAGCTTTAGGCTAGAAAGCTATTGGGCATGTTAATACCAAAAGTAATTAAAATGACATTGAAAATAGAAGAAGAATCCTCTGTGGTGCTGTGAACTGGAAGGTTTGAGACAGTTAACATTTCTCTATCTCCTTTTACTTCTCTGCTGTAGGGGGTTTTTGTTATCTGATGTATATGGCAATTTAGTATTCAAGTATGTTTTTTAAATGCCACATCTTTCCCCATATTTAGGATCCCTGTTCCAGATGTGTTTGTTGATGATGTATCTGACATAAAGGCTCCTGCAGTTTCTGTGCTTTCTCAGTCTGCACCTTACCCTCATTCAGATGGAGAATGGTCACCTCTTCAAAGGTACTTTTTCTGATACTACAGTCCTAGGTAGTACCTTAATCTTTTTTTTCCATTAATGTCTCCTCTCCCATTGTTATATGAAGTCATACTGAAAATTTTGATATTAAACCAGGTCACTGACAATTGTTAGATGAATGCTTTCCATATTTGCAATCAGATAGTGTACAAAAACTTCAGGTAAGCTTTGTCCTTGATTCAGCAGATGCTTGCATACAAATACAGGTCCACAAATTCTGAAAAGTATTTTTATCTGTTAATGTTACTGTTTGCTTATAAATACTGTAGAGAGGATGAATATTTTGTGAAATGTGAATATCTTCCTGATGCACACACCTTGTAAGGACTTTAGTGGATGCAGATCTACAAGTCTTTCATACTTTGAGTGTAAACCTTTTAAGAATTTGGAAGATTGTCAGTGATGTATAAAAATAAGATTTTTTAACAAATAACAATATGAGCTTTTCATGTTCCTTTTATTATAGACATAATATGTTTATTGTGTGAAAAAAACCACATACAATAATTTGCTTACTTTTTCCTGGATGTGTATTTGTGTGCATGTGTATTACCTTTCATGTCAAATCAGAGCAGCTTGGATCTCCTTTCTTCTCTGTGGAACCCTGTCAGAAAGGGACAATTCTTTGCCTAATGTGCACTGCTTTATAGTTCCAATTAGGCATCTGTGTGTGTGCCCCCAAGCACAAGTGCTCCACATCCTCTGTACAGACTGTTGGAGTACAGTAATATTCCCATGACCTTACCCTAAGAAGTCTAATTTCAATATCCTGCCTCTGTAGTTAAGGGACAGAGGAAGGAACTGTGAGGAGATTATTTCAGAGGAAGGGCTCAATTTGAATGTTTTGAATTGTATTCTGGAAGAAACTTTCTCCACTGCTTGTAAAGCTTGATGTGATTAGCCTCACAGTCTGGTGATAGCATATGTCAGTACCCTCTCCTTTTGATGGCTTTTGGAACTGTGTGTTCTGTTTGTTTCTTGGTTGCAGTGTTCTGGATTTTGAAAACTCTAGATGTGTAAATTCAGCATTTGTGTAGCTAATGCAAAAAGAGTTTAAGTTAACCAGCACTTGTGAATAAAGACACCCTGTTTTTCTTTCTTCCAACATGCTTTTGCTGCCCAGTAAGCCTATAGATTGCACAAGGCAAACCTCTCTCCTCACTGTTCCAGCAGATGGAGGCCTATCTAACTCTTGTCCTCAACAATCTTCTCACTTTTCTCTTCCAGACAGGTAGAACAGTTGTCCTCTCTTCTGGACTGCTTTTTGCTTCTTTTAACACATTAATACACTTTTAACACTTTAATACTCTGTGAACTTCATTGAATTTATAAGTGTATTTACTGCTAACCCAGACACTTTAAAAGTGTCATTGAGAACTGCTTGCTTCTTTGTGGACATTGTCTGGAGGTAAATTACCTTGATGAATTATCCATTGAATGAGGATGCCTGATATAAAAGCAGGTAAATGAGAACCTGGGTTAAAACTTAAGATGCTAAAAAAACCAAAAGGGAAGAACTTAACTAGTAAAAACTTACATTCCTCTGAAGATTGACATTTCCATGTAGCTTTTTACAGTCAGCATATGTTTCAATGACATTTTTATTCCATGGTTTTCCTGAATTGTTTGCTTGTGCATAGGTTGCAAAAGTAAAAGCAAAACAAAAGCCTCAGAGATTAAGTGAGCAAAAAGAAATGCAAAACTTGTAATGGGAGGAGCCCAGTGCCAAAAAACCCCTCCTCTTCCTTTGTTCCCTGGTTTGGGAGAGGGGAAGTATGTTGGATTGCATTGTGGTCAATCTTGCAGAGTAAAGATGACGCAGTAGATAAGGCATCCTGTAAAAGGTTTAGGAGACTAAGATTTATATATTTTCTGTAGTATAAGATTCCTCTGAGGGTGGACTCTGCTATAGAGCTAAAATTGGATACAGACACCTTTTCTGTTATCTTAAGTTTGAGAAGTCTCAAGATTCTGCCGTCAAGCCTTTCCACTCCATTAAGTCAGTGGAGAGAGGTCACAGCAACTCAGTTAAAAAATTTAAAGTAGGTGTCTTGAATATGACCTCTACAAATCTCCATTAATGCTGGGAAAACTTTGAGTAATAAATCAGGCTAAATTGCTCATTGCGTATCTTAACATAGTTGCCATACTAGGTGCCTAAGGCTGGATTGGAACTGGTACTCTTGAGGTTTTCCCAGATTCTGGGTCTGCCCTCTTTAACCCAAGTGTGTTTCAGCACCAAGTCAAAGTGGGATGTCCAGAACTGTTCACCTTAGTGGTTTTCATTGCAAGGAAGGACAGGTACACAGTTTGGGGTGGAGCAGTGGTATGCTGTCAGTGGCTCCATGAACTTTCACCTATCTTACAGTCTAGGTAGACAGCTAAAGTGCTGTAGTAACTTCTCTGTGTCTGCAACTGTTGAAATAAATGCCTGGTGGGTCTTTAAGCAATTTTCCCCCTCTATGTGAAATAAGGAACTCTATTGTGGCCACCTAAGATGATGTTCAGAGGCTCTGTTATTGCTGTGACATGTACATGACACTGGCCTCTTTTCCTACTGCATGTGTTTTCAGTTTATTCGTCGTCAGTCAAGACAGGACTTTTTCTCAGGTCACACTGCTGCTCTCTCAGGGATCTTTTTGCTTCCAGTGGAAAACACTGCAAAGATCATGGTTTGCTATTGCAGAACTGCCAACTACAGGCCAAGTTCCTTGTTCTTTGGCACTGGATTAGATTAAGTGCAATCACAGCTTGTTAAGGAACACACAGGATTGTGACACAAGTATTCAGCATTTATGGGATGTGAATCAGAGATGCTGATCTAAATGGCTGAACTGAAGTTTCCCTTCCTCCTGGTGCAGTGCTGTGGGAATGGGTGACTCTATTTGATCTGAAATATCTCAGCAATCTTTGCCGGGCTAGGGAATGTCAGCTGGGCTAGGTCAGTCTTTAACTTAAGGACCCAGGAATTGCAAGACACAGTTCAGCCCAAGATAAATCCAGATGTGTGCATGGATCATTGGGCAGCCTTTTGCAGCAAGAGCCTTCACAGAGCAGAACTCTGCCTGCTTTAACATACACACTTATGCAAGTGCCATATTTCTATTACTTGGATGTGCCCAGCAATATAAATCATGGTGCAGAGTAACAGCCTGGGCTCTTCTCTGCTCACCTTTGTGTACAAGGGAACCGTATTTTCAGAGAAAATTGTGGAAAAGACCAGGTTTCTCTCTACCCCAAGTCAGTTTTCTCACTGTAAAATGCAGAGGTTCTAGCCCAAACTGAAGCAATATTTCTATTCTCTGAGGTTGGCTGAGTAATTGAACCTGGGCTCAAGATACCCCAAAGGCCAGACGAGATTTTTCCAAGTGAACAATAGGTACTTTGAAGGTTTAAATGGCTGTAATGCACAGATTAAATAAGTCACAAAACGATAAGACTTCCTTAAGTCTATATATTTTAAGCTTAAAGCAGCAGTAGAAGCATTATTGCCTGCTGACATTTTCTGAAGTTCCCAGGCTCCTGATTTCCAACATTTCAATGCACCCTAAGCATGGAAAATACTGCAAATCCTACAAAATTTTCAGTGGGAAATGTAGAAGTTGCTGAAAAACCCACTAGGCATTTTGAATCCTTAAAGCTTGAAAATACTTTAAAAATTGCATTGTATTGATTCCTTCATCTGTGAACTTGTAGGTTATATCCTAAGGACTGATAAAAATTTTAAATTCTTAGGACCTAAAAAGAACTTCTGCAGTGGTATGGCTTATACATTTTATAATTTAACGAGGTAATACAAATATCTATAGTTAAAAAGTCACAGTGTTTGTCCATATTTAAAGTGAACAACCCTTACTCTCTCAGCCTGTCTTCATAAAAGTGTTCCAGCTCTGTGATCAACTTAGTGGCTCTCCTCTGGACTTATTCCAACAGGCCCTCAGGGCTGGATGCAGCACTCCAGGAGGAGTCTCACTAGAGCAGGATAGAAGGGCAGGAGCACCTCCATCACCCCACTGCCCATGCTGCTCTTGATGCAGCCCAGGATATGATTGGCTTTCTGGGCTGTGACTCCACAGTGCTGAGTCATGTTGAGCTTTTAATCCGCAAACATCCCCAAGTCCTTCTTCCTGGGACTTCCTCAATGCATTCTCTGCCCAGCCTGTATCTGTGCTTGGGATTGCCTCAACTCAGGTATAGCACCTTGCACTTGGCCTTGTTGAACTTCATTAGGTTGGGAACTTCATGAGATAGGAAGCCTTTTGTTTTTGAGCGTGGAAGTAACTCAGTTTTGACCTTTGATTTAGGAATGTTGTGGATTCTTTTGTTGCTTGTAGTTTTTAAATCAGGATTGGATGAGTATAGCAACACATGTTATGGCTCAGATAAAAAGTATGGGCTTTGTTTAGGGAGTTCTGGGTGAAATTCTGTGACTTATGCAGAAAGGCAGAGTAGCTAATCAGAATTTTTCCTTTTGCCCTTAAAATCGGTGAATCATTGTTTATTAATGATGGACTTGACATCACATTATTGACTTCACCGCATTAAAAATATGCTACAAGCTGATAATTTACTAATTAATTATTAAATATTTTATGTCAAGTAGTCCTCACAACAAACAGTTAAATATGTTTGAACTAAAAAGGCTCAAATTCTTTCTGTAGCTCTTCTGCTGTTCTCCATACAGACATCCATTTAATGGTAGAACTGAAAAAGTCAGTAGAGAGAAAGGGTCAGCTGGATTCCTTAGACTAATTTATTTAGTCGTGATAAGGTGTCTTGTTGATGCAAGTGAGTAGTTTCTGCACTTCACATCCATTATAACAATACTAACAACTATTAATCTACTGCTGCTGCTAACATTCACATTGTTTTTTCCATACAGAAACCCAAAAATTCTCCTGTCCTGTGTTCTTGTTCTCTTTCAGCTTCTCAAATCCTACTTCCTTGACAGGACTTACTATAAAATGGATGAGACCTCTGAATGCCAGTGTCAGAGGATCCTGAACTGTTTAAACCTTTTTGCCATGCTTTTATACTTTCAGTTGGCTCATGATTTATTTCAATCTTTGATGCTTTGAGTTGGTGGATATCAGTTCGGAAAGTGCTCTGTGCATTGTTGTTACTTTTGGTTTTGTAACACTTTTTGTTTGTTTTTCTTTAGCCAATCAGATTCACGCCCTCCGACTCCTCAAAGTGACTCAGAATTAGTCAGTAAACCTACGGACAGAAGTGGACTGAAGAATAATCCCCACATGCATTGGGCATGGGGAGAGCTACCCCAGGCTGCAAAGGTATCCAATGTAAGTTAATTCCTGCTAGCATCTATTGGGCTTTAATGGGGCACATGTGCTTGTTTAACTGCAGACTGCTGAAGAGGGAATGGATCCTGGTTTTACATAAAGTAACAGTGTTTTATGTAAGAGAATTGAATCATTCTCCTTAGGAGGTATAGGACCTTATGCCATGGGTGTTCTCAACACTGATGATATACAGTATTAAATGAAGAAGTACCTGACACCTATCTTGTAAAAGTTACAAGCTTAAAATCAACCCAAATGTCCTTTGCTAAATCATTGAAATTCATAAATGGTCTCAGATGGAAAACAGCTGTATGATAAAAAAAAATTAAAATGGGTTGTTTGAGTATATAAGCTTCCAGAAACACCTGTATTTCTGCATGCCCAGACATGCTGTTCTCTTGGCTGAGAGGACTGGCTGGGTGCCATTTGGCCCCATGAGGTGGTGGGACCTGCAGTGTCCCAGCAGCATTGTCTCCCATGCGGCGCAGTAACCGTGGCAGCTGCACACGCTGCAGGTCCGTCAGGCACTGGCAGCTCCTTGTGAGGGCTGTGGAGTTGGAGCATC
The DNA here is from genome assembly GCA_035583155.1 of Acropternis orthonyx. NCBI lineage: Eukaryota > Metazoa > Chordata > Aves > Passeriformes > Rhinocryptidae > Acropternis > Acropternis orthonyx. The sequence goes on from JAWWEU010000111.1 coordinate 102,580,020, forward strand.
CATATGGGAAATGGGAGACTTATCACAGCTGCCCCAGGGTGTGAGAAATAAAGGTCAGGTTTCACTGGAATACTGCAGCTGTGGGGGCTGGGATGGTGCAGGGTTTGGCCGCTTCTGCTGGAGACTGGTTTCTCTACAGAAAGGACTGCAGGAAAGATGGGATCACACACGAAGCATAAAAAAACCCCCAATCCTGTTTTGCAGGCCAAGGAAATGGGTATCCTGCTCAGAAAGAAGACCTCTGTCTTCTGATGATGGCACAGAATTATGATGTCACTATTTTAATTTATCTTTAATTCAGTGTTTGTAACTAGTGGCAAAAACAAGGATGGAAATCTGGAGTTTTTAATTTCTTCAGAAGACCTCTTCTTTAACAGGCCAGGGATGAGCTGTCCCATCATCTCTGCATTATTTGCCTCCTCATGTCTATTACAAGAAAATTGGGAGCTATTTTCTGTTCATAGAGAAGTGGTTTGAGTGCACAGGTCCCTGCAGGGGTTTCAAGTTGGCACTTGTAGTCTAGAATTTAGGGTTTCCTGCCAACAGATTTAGGCATATCTTTTTTTTTATCCCAGTCACACAGCCTGGCGTGTATTGCAAATCTTATTCCTGAAGGCTTTTCCCTCTGCAGTCCCTGTCTATGTCCCTAGAAAAGGTAGTTGGTCTGGCCATACCTGAACTGGGAGTTATACTTTGGATGCTGTTGATCTTTGTGTAAGAGTTGTTTGTTTGCTATGACATAAAGATTATAGCATCTATACACTGCTGCTGTAGTTCAGCTCCCCTCTGAAAGAACAATTCCTGTCCCACACCCAGAGAAGATCTGAAATTGTTCCTATAAAGTGATTTAAGCTCTGAATCTGGGGTATAGATGAATGACAGTGTGCTGGTGCCTGAGAGCATCCTGAATGTGCAAGGACTCCAGTCTGCAGTACCTCCTCCTGTTTGTCAGGATTACCTTCTGAAGGAAAGCCAGGATTTTCACAGGAAGGGAGGAAGGCAGGGTGGGAGGTGGGATGTACAGATGAGTGGAAAATGAAGACTGTAGAGCAGATAACAGAACAAATCTTTCCTGGCCCCAACATGCAGATGAATTTTGTGAAAGCAAATACACAGCAGAAAGGTCTTTTGTATGTTGTAATTCCTGTCTCAGTTAGTGGTGGCTTTCTGCTGTAGTGGAGTGAACAGAACAGGTTGGACTCCAGCTGTTGCCTTTTTTTAAGAGCCTTTCTTTATAGTAATCTGTTTAATTTTCCTCACAGGCCAGTTCTCTGCTCAAAGCGAAGGAACCCAGTGTGCTGGATGTAAATCCTTCAGAAAGCACTCACTTTCGGGTCATCCAGAGCTCTCCTGTAGAGGAGTTTAGTACAGTGTCTCCTTTGCCTGCTCTTGGACAAGCAGATGCAGTAACTGCTGATGAAAGTGAGCCTTTACCAGCTGAGACAAATAAGCCAGAGACAGAGTTGCCAGGAGCAGCTGTACCACTGTTGCCTGCCAGTGAAGAAATAAAACAAGCTGCAGCTTGCTCAATGCAACCAACTGGCAAGACAGATTCCCCTTCAAGAAAGAAAGGTAAAGCTCTTGATTCTGCAGTTTTATATATATATTACTGTGTCTTCAAATTGCATAATGATAAAACACCTCATTGCCATATAAATTAATCTGTGTCCTGAAGGCACTTTAAGATCTGGAAAGGAGTAAGTTCTGGAAGGAGCCTTCAAAACCTGAGTTGTGCAGCAGGCTGTTCACAGGAGATACATATTAGATAGAAGATTCTCCTTGGTCTGGAGTTTTTAGCAGCTCTGTGCATATGACCAAGACTACAAAACTTGCTCCCATTTCATTCATATTTGATAGATTCAGGGGTTTCACTCTGTAGATCTGCTGGTTCACCTGAATTATATGTTGCTGGTAATTGTAGAAACTCTGCTCTGGTAAAAGTTGTAGTACGTCTTTTGCACAGATAACAGATTTGCCATAAAATGAGGGTGCTTTTGTTTCACATGAGCCTTTTGAGTTCTGTGTGGTATATGTCCTGAATATGTGAAATATAACTCCATTTACTTTTCTACTTCCTAATTTCTGGGCTCTATATTCATGAGATTTTATAACAAGTGTTGCAGTCTCCACATGAAATTTATTTGCTTGCAAATGATCTGTTTTAGAGCACTCATTCTATAATTATGTAAGCCCTGTATAAGCCTAGTTTGTGCAGCTGCTTTTTAATCAGTAAATATACAAGTTTCTTAGTCTCTTCCCCATGCATTTCACTGTCTTTGAAAAGAAAAAAACCGATGTGTTGCTCTGCTTACTATTCAGTCTTTGTATAACTTTTTTCTGATTGCTTTTCTGATGTTTGGTGTTGCAAATTGGGGTAGTGAGAAGTTGTGTGTTTGAGAATCAATTCCACGTTGGTTTTTGGCCTTACAGTGGCTACTTGTCTACATGTATTAGCTACAACAGGACAGTGATGGCTCTTTGCGTTGGTCCTGGTGACAGACCCAGAAGGGTTGTCTCATCCCCTACAATGGTGCATGGGCACAGACAGCACATCAGTTGTATGTGCTCAGCAGTGAGTTGTCTCTGTAACAAGCCAATTATAGCTGTGTCAGTGACTATAGCGTAGTCTGTTACTTCCCTTTTGCAAGGAGGGATTAAAGATTAGGTCTAGGAGATTAAATGCTCTGCCTGCCATACTGTGAAGTAGGCCTATGCAAATATTTAGGAGGTTTTTCTTTTGCTGTTTTCTTGCTGTGACCACTGACTTCTGATTCCTATTGGTTTTGTCTGGCATAGGGAGTCTTCAGCTTGTCACAAAACTAGTTCTCTGTGGTCCCATTTTGTGTATTCATAGTTTGAACAACTTGTTTTGAAATTTTTGGCAGTACCATTTTGTACAAATACGGTTCACAAACTATTATAACTTGTCTGGTTTCTTTGTCTTAAAATGGATAGTTAAACAGTAATAACAGTTCTGGAGTGTTACTCAGAAAATATTAATTAATAGGTTTATTTGTGCAATCTCTTACAGATAAACGAAGCCGGCATCTTGGTGATGATGGTGTCTATTTAGATGACCTCACTGACATGGATCCAGAAGTTGCTGCACTTTATTTCCCTAAGAAGTATAAGTTCTTTTCTTATATTTTTATTTTTTGAAGAGCTCTTGTCACCTTCCATATTTAGATCAAACTCTGCATTGCCAAACAGGATATGATATCTTTTTCAGAGTCCAAGCAGAGATGAAGGTAGAAGGAAAATAAAACTCCATAGAGAGGAATATTAGTGCTTTTGAAAGGTGCCCCATTTGGGCCTGAGAAGTGTGCTTGCAGCTGGTTTTCTGTTTTGGTCAATTAAGCATTATATATTGATTGTAGATTGTTATGTAATACATGCTGATGTTTGTGAGTGCTACTGACATGACCTGGGAGAGCAGTTGGTTTGGGATATATTTATCCCGATGTCCTGGCTTATTACCATGAAGAACATATCTTACTGTAAACAGTGTTAGCAGAAAATTACTGCTCTGGTGTTGCTATATTGTGGGTGATCACCTATAAATATGAAAGTAAGAAAATAATACTTGGAATATGCACGACAGAGTTATGTGTGAAAATATTGCACCCTGAGCATACAATTTCCAACTCTTTCTGATCTTTATTAGGCCCTCTTGTAACATTTATAGTCCTCTTTCCACATGATACACTAGTCAATTCGCTAAAGTCATTGAGCAATAACCAAAATAGTTTGTGTATTTTATTTTTCTTTTTTGCTTGCTTATAGTCAGATGTTGTAATATTTGCATTTCAATAAAACTGAGAAAGATAAGTTATATGGAGAAAATGTTGGATTGAAAATTTTTAAAATGCATTCCTATAAATTTGGAGTGAAAAGCAGAATTTGATGAGCTTGCATTTTGTAATAATTATCTCATCTATAGGCATACTTTTAGTAGGTATAATGATTTACTGTTTCTTAAAATTTTAGTCCTTGTAGTTTATATGTAGAATATTTTACTTATAGATACATGACGCACAAATGCACAAGCATACACATCCTTTGTTTGGGTTTAGCTATCAGTTTATATTATTAATATAAATTAAACAATAATACATTTGTTCCTGTGTGGGAATAGTTCTACTAGTATAAACTGTGCTTATAGTAGCATTATTTTGTCTACTAAGTTTGTACAGCTTATTGTCTTACTTTTCTTATCTCTTGTAAATATGCAAAGCTATACATGCCTTGTTTAAGCAAGTAAACAGAAACAATCTAATATTTGAGGGTACATGAGGCCTCTATTACTTTGTTTTGTTTTGCTGTAAAATTTAAACAAATTTCTTTTCTTTTCCTTTTCCTTTTTTTTTCCTATTTCTCTTTTTTTCCCCTTCCCCTGCCTCCTCTTTTTAATATTTTTTTTTCCCCTTAGTGTGCATCAGATGTAAACAGTGCTTGTTGAAGGAGTGAATTTGGGAATGAATACGTGAAGACTGAATTCCTGATTTGTTTTATTTTTCCAGTGGGGATAATGTCCAAAGCAAGAACATGAACGACACGGGGCCGCATTCAGCCAGCCACTCTCCACAGTCTGTCGGGAGCTCAGGTGTTGACAGTGGAGCTGAAAGCACCTCGGATGGAATTCGGGATTTGCCCTCCATTGCCATTTCTCTCTGTGGAGGCCTTACTGACAACAAAGAGATAACCAAAGGTATAGAATGACTGAATTGCAGGCAAGTGCTGGCAGACAGCTTTGAGCATCCCAGCCTGGGGCTGCAGAGCCCTCCTGTGGCTGTGCTCAACAATGTGTTGGGAAGATAAATACTGGCCATGTAATAATCAGTTTTCTAGAATTTTTCATGATTAGAACAGTAGACTTACACAGGACGTGGGATTTTTAATGCATTTTAAATATATACAAAAAAATTTAAAAGAGTTTTATTGGTATTTTTATTTCCTCACAGTGCTACGTTTTGTATCACAATAGTGCTAGTGGTGCTTTTGCCACTTGGTATAGTATATAGCTAGGAAATTCACAGCTGTCGGTGTCAGGAATGAAAAAGATTGTCTGTAAATGGGGACACAAGTTGGAAAACTTAGTCTGAGTTCCTGCCCTGACTCCAATTTCTTGTGTAACTAATAAATCTAAACTAATAAATCGCTTACAATACTGTTCCTTAAACTTCCCGTGGCATAATGAGAAGGTAAATGTGTCAAGACTTGCACTTTCTGGTAATGTGACATCATAAAATCATATGAGCCTAATGCTGCACTGATTGCTGCTCAGAAGCTGCTTATTAAAACATTTCAAATATGCTGTGATTTAGTGGAGTCTGTTATTGTATCTGAATAATTTGTAAATTACATAATTTGTCTAAAAGGAGATTTTTCTCCGTCACAGTTACATCCCTGAGCTTTCTCTTAATTGTATGTTGAACAGGAGAGATAACCAGTGGCAAACAAAGAAACCCTCAGCATCTTCTGAGATTTAGAGTCTCTGAACAAATTGCTTCCATATTACAGTTAAATCTCAACACCCTCATGAGTGTGAAACCTATTTGTCTGACAGATGCTAAGAGGTTTAGGTTGGCCTATCACAGGCATCTTTAAATGCGTGCTTTAAAAATGTAACTTTTCCGCCCCACAGAAGAATTCATAGAACATGCAGTGACATATCAGCAGTTTGTGGACAATCCTGCTATCATTGATGACCCTAACCTTGTGGTTAAGATTGGAAATAAGTAAGTATATTTCAGAAAAATACCAAACTGTTGTAACAAAGACACTTCTTTGGCACTTCAGTGCATTAGATCAGTTTAGCCATAGCTGAAAAACAGGTTTTGAATGTTTGTAGCTTGGATTCATCCAGAAAGATTCCACTCCCTAGTGGATTCAGGCCCTTGTAGTTACCTTTTCTCCTTTAAATTGAAAGTAAAGAGCAGTTTCAGATGACCTATTACAGCTAACTGACACAATTTGAATTTCAAGAAGCTGCTATTAAATGCTAATAGTATTCACACTCAATTGACAGAGTAAAAATTAAATATGATATGAACTTGCTAAGGCTTGCCCTGAGCCAGTTTGAATAATTAATATTTACAGGGATATGTCAGTCTGCTTGCAGTCACACAGTCCCCAGCACTTTTTTATATATGCTGAATATTTTGCTAATACGCCTCTATGGAGGCATTGCTTTTCAGGACTTGTCAAACTTCACCCACTGAGTATGAGACTTTCATTTCTGCAAGGCTAAGACATTATTTCCTAAGTTTATATTGCCAGCAGCAGGGCAGCACTGTGGTCTGTGCCAGATGCAGATGCAGATTTTGGGAGCATTCTTTAACTTGAGATCTACTTGCACCTGGCAAACAGGAGATAGAAGAGAGATCATGGCATTGTGCTGCACTTAGAGGTTTGGCCGCCCTTAGTCATAGACATCCCCAATGCAAATTTGATGGGCCAGGTGATGGTTTGTATTGTCTGTGCTATGGCCTCATACCTGACCCTCTCTGTGGTCTGAGATGAGTTGCTTGCTGCTTCCTTGACCGAGTTCTCTGCATTTGATGGTAGTGTTTACCTGCCTACTGAATGTGTTGGGAATAAAAGAGTACTTAGTGGGGATCTTACTGTCATAGTCTCTGACTGTTGTGTGAGCTCCCCCACAGGCAATGAGTACTGTAATTGCCCTACTGTCTGTAACTAAGTTGATCCATGTTCAACATGTAATAGCAGAAGCTTGATATCCTACAGACTACAGCCCCTGACTTTTATGTAATTCCTTGATGGAAAAACAGTGAAAAACTTGTAAAAAATGTGGCTTGTGCTGTGGTAATGAGGTATAGTAAGGACATTGGCTGGCTGGCTGGCAGCCAGAGAGTTGTGGTCAGTGGCTCTGTGTCCAGGTGGAGGCTGGTAATGAGCCGTGTTCCTCAGGGCTCTGTCTTGGCACTGGTGCTCTTCAGTACCTTTATCAATGACACAGACAGTGAGATTGAGCACACTTTCAGCAAGTTTCCAGATGACACAAAACTGAGTAGTGCAGTTGAATCAATAGAAGGAAGGGTTGCCATCCAGAGGGACCTGGACAAACTTGAAAAATGGGCCCATAAGAACCTCATGAAGTTCAACAAGTTCAAATGCAGGGTGCTGCAGCTGGGTTGGGGCAATCCCAGGTATGAGCACGGAACAAGGAGATGAACTCATTGAGAACAGCCCTTCAGGAAAGGACTTGAGGGTTCTGGTGAGTGCAAAGCTGGACTTGAGCCAACAGTGTGTATTTGCAGCCCAGAAAGCCAACCATATCCTGGGCTGCATCAAAAGCAGCGTGGTCAACAGGTCGAGGGTGGTGATTCTGCCTCTCTGTTCTGCTCTGGTGAGACCCATCTGCAAAGCTGCATCCAGGTCTGAGGTCCCCAGCACAGCAAGGACATGGAGCTGTTTGAGCTGGTTTGGAGGAGGAACACAAAAGTGTGATCAGAGGGCTGGAGCACCTGTCCTGTGAAGACAGACTGACAGAGTTGGGGTTGCTTGGCCTGGAGAAGACAAGGCTCCAGAGAGACTTCATTGTGGCTTTTTATGCTCAATGGGGGATTATAAAAAAGAGGGAGAGCAACTTTTTACATGAGGTGATAGTGATGGGATAAGGGGGAGCAGTTTTAAACTAAAAGAGGAGAGATTTATATTAGATGTTAGGAGGAGTTCTTTACTGTGAGGATGGTGAGTCACTGGAACAGGTTGCCCAGAGAAGTGGTGGATGTGCCATGTCTGGAAATGTTCAAGGCCAGATTGGATGGGGCCCTGAGCAATTGTTTTAGTGGAAGGTGTCCCTGTGAACATACTGTGAAAGAAGATGGGTCTGTTATTACTAGTGCAGGCCAGAGTCAGACCTGTGCTTCATGACTTTAACCTGTCAGGTGATAAATATGAGGTAGATTGTGAATTGGGTTTACAAAAAGCAGTAATTGTCTCTCTTGCATGCCCAGGTACTACAACTGGACGACAGCTGGTCCCCTTCTGCTGGCAATGCAGGCATTCCAGAGACCTTTGCCAAAGGTGAGATTGAACATGAAGATAGAGGAAGTGGTGTGAAATTATGCCATTGATTAAGGGAGGGAGGAGGGTTGTTGTACAAGAGAACACAATAATATCTATCCACACATAACTATCTAGCTTATGCTAAAGGCTAAATAAGGAGGACTAAGTTTGGTCTGTGAATAGTGTTTGTTTGCTAGGCTATTACAACCATTTTGAAGAAGGAAAACTTCCTTTTTTACTTCATTAATATGGATTGTAAACATAAATTTTATTAACCCATGTTAGTGTTTGCTTTAGCTGAATACTTGGTGATTGCTTTCCATTTTATATGTATGCAACTTATATTACTAAACAAATGTAGGGTCCAGGAATTGTAACCCTAGTGAATGAACTTTTAACTATTAGATAACAAAGGCCTCCAGCTTGCTAGTTTTCTGTTTCTCAGTTGGTTGTCCTTAACCCAGGTAGGTAGTAACAGACTGCTACAACTGTGTGACAACTGTGTGTGTTGGCTTGTATTAAATATGTAGAAGAAGTTAGTTCAATTCCACGTGACCTGGTACCACATAGGTGCTCATAACAGAAATACACACTACTGTAAATGTATATAAAGAAGTAGTATCACCATTGGCACTATTTTGTATCCTGGTTAGCCATGGATTTAATAAATTTTGGCACATAAACTTTCCTTCTACCACTTGCAACACTTCATGTATCTTTGAATTTGTTCCATGTAAATTCAAGTGCTCTTTCTGTTGCCATCAGCATGGACTATAAATTTCTTAAAAGCCCAGAATATTTTCTGCCACTGTGTTCTTTCTTAGTGCCACATTTCCTCTATATGCAGTCAGGTGTAACTTCACAGTAGCATCGCAATATAAAATAAATTGAACCTAAAAGTCCCAAATATCTGGTAAATGTGGCTTGAATTTCAAGGATGTCAACAGAGCCAGATGTCTTGTGCATTACTGCAAATGTTCTAGTAATCACCAAAGGTGGGATTCATCCCATGGAACTCAAATGCTTAGGAGAAGGTGTATAGTTATCCTACTCTGTATATCTTGGGTGCTCCCACAGTGTGTTTCAGTCCTTGATAGGTGTTTATTGGGTCTTCAGTGGCAAAAATAATGCAAGGTAACTGCATTTTTAATTAAACACTTTGATGCCTCAGCCAGATGTTTTGGGTTTTGCCTAGGATGGGTAAATGGAAATGTTATCAAATATTTTTTCATAAAGTTATGGGAAATGGCAGTTCTTTCAGCAGCGTTATACTTGTGCCATTATTCATTGGTTATCAGTTGAGAAAAACCTTCTGAGTGTGAAATTCAAAGTGTTCATTTTTTTTAATGGTTAATTTATATTCTGAATGCCGATAACTTTCTAGACAGTGAAATTTTAATTTAGTGGAGAAACCAGTACTTACAGTTGGAACAATCTCTATGATTGGGAACGTTTAGTAGGTTGAACTGTACCTCTGAAACTAACATAACTAATTTATACTACCAGTCATCCTACTGGTTTTCTTCATGACTTGTTATTTAGAATTTTGGTTTGCTGTAGTAATAAAACTAAGGAATTGAAATACTAAGATACTTTATTAGAACAGACACTGTGAAGGGATTGAAAACTGAAGTTTTTGCAAAAAAAATTCACTCATGTTCTGTAAAATGCACTTAAATGCATGTCTAATTGCAATCATGTGAATTCTCCCACTAAAAGTCAACAGGACATCTTCTTGAAGTTGTTCATATGTTTGAGAACCTCTTTAAATTGTAGCTGTTGTTCTCAATGGTGACATTCCCTTCTCAGTAGCTCCATCTGCTCCCCTTTTTTTGTATTTTGTTTAAAAAGTTATAATTTGCTCAACTTTATTCCTTTGTAATTTCTTTTTTTTCCTCATCTACTTTAAATCAGTGAAGAGAACCTATGGAAAAACTGAGAAAAGGGATGCATTGTCCCACCTGTTAGCTGAGTGCAGCCCCCTCTCTTGACTGCTAAGAGTTCTTAGAACTTTTTTTAAATTTTCTTTTTTAAAATCACTAATCAACATCACAGCTTTCTTTTGGTGACCTTTCCATGGAAGCTATCACCTCAGAAAGGCAGTGGCTAACCTGTTGCAGAGTGTACCAAACCATGTGGCCGCCTTTACACTTAATATTTTCCCCTTTCATCTTTTGTTTCTCTCTGAGTGAAAGAATTCAGCTGTCCTTGTTGCAATGCATAAGGCTCCAGGCATTGTGGATATTGAAAGAAACTTCTCTACTTGTGTCTAGTATGTAGAACCAATGAAAAGTAGCCAGGGTTTATAAAAAAAACAATTCTAACATTAAGAGTCAAATTCATAGCATCATATGAAAATCATAAAAGCTAGTAATTTCTTTGCTTTTTTTCCTAAACTAGTGATTAAATGGGAATATTGCAATTATTTTTAAATGAGAAAAACCATCTTGCATGTCAGTTTGTTACTGTTTTGCATGACAATTCCTTCAGGGAGTGATAGTTTTCTTTTTTTCTTTTCTTTTTTTTTTTTTTTTTGTATCATTCATACTAAATAACTTAAAATCAGTAGGTTCTCCATTCTAGACATTATACTAATATCTCTTTATGCTTTTTTTCTTCTTCTTTGATTTGATTTCTTTTTCATTTTCCTTTTAAAAATACCATAAGTATTCATGCTTAAGTTACTTCAGAGCAGCTCTGGATACCATTAGATTTTGCTTTAGTAGAATTTATGGTCCACAGACAGTATGTTTACTTCTATTCTATTTATTATCAGTTAAAATTGTGTGTTTGGCACTTTTTCGTTTACATGTATCAGGTTGTCCTTTGTTTTGGGCCTTTTTTATGTTACCATCCATTTATCACAGGCAACTGTGGAATCTATAATGAGGGACAAGATGCCCAAAAAAGGTGGAAGGTGGTGGTTTTCATGGCGAGGGAGGAACAGCACTATTAAAGAGGTAAGTTTAAGAAGCAAGCAAGAGTTTCCCTCTGGTTGCAATCGGAAGGCTGGGTATCTCCATTTTCATGCCTCAGAACTTTGCTCAGTATTCAGTGTGGCTGAGGATATCCGCATTAAGAGATATTTAAACATGGTCTGGAGCCTGGTTTCTTCTGACTTGAGAAACCTTTGGATCAGATCCTAACTGAAACATTTGCCTGAAGAGTTTTGGTTCCTTATTTTCATTACACAAATCTAAGGCAGTGTTATCTAATGTATTAAATCTCTTTTTGGGAACCTAGAATCAAAGAGTTGTGCTACTAATTTAATGTGTTCACACAGACTACCTACCTTTCTGCAGCTTTCTTTTGATAGTTGAAGAGCAGACATATTTATGAGTAATGTGAGCTGTAAAATTCAACAAAACCTAAGATGGAAAACTGACTATATATATTAGTTTGAAAGTCTTTTGGAGTTTCTTTTCAGAGCATTAAAAGTTTGTGGTAACAATATTAGAGCCATGGATGAACATTAAAAAACAGTGAAAAAACCAAATCTTTATATGAAATATTGATCTCCTGTCTAGACATATTTAATCTTTAAAGTTGGCTAATAAAACTGCTTCATATTAATTTATCCCACTGCAGAGTTAGTACTTGAGGGGAGAAAATGACTTCTAATACAATTTTGTGGTTATGCCTCAGTCAGGAACTTCTTTAGCCTTGCATGAAGTAAGCATTGTACTGCTCTATGGGAATGGGCTTCAGAGCATGAGATTTTAGTTTTAGAGTTGTTTGAAGTTTTTAGAATTTACCTCTGGAAGCATTTGGTTATCTCTTGAGTTCTGGCAACTTTAAATGGAATTTTTAAAAGTAGAACTATTCACTATTTAAAAATCATGTGGAATGGCAATCATAGTGTACAGTATCTACCAAAGGTAAGAGCAGTTTGGCAAGTTTTATTAGATTAAAAATTTTAATGATTCTGTGAAAGATTTTTTCCTTCTCCAGTTTTTGCTTTTTCAAGTGAAATCTAGCTATTTGAGGTGTATGAACTGGGCACTTGTGGAGTTGATCCCAGAACTTCAACAGTACTAGATGTGAAATCTGATATTTCTCTACTTTCGTGCAAAACTAAATCTTAATTGTCCTCTAGGTTTTATATTTGAAATTTTAGTTCTGTGTACAGTCTTTGTTCTTTAAGAAAACCATGAGATTTTACTTTGCCTACAAGCAAAGGAAACAAGCATGCTCTTGATTTTTACCAAGTCTGTACAAGACAGAATTTGATTTTCAAATATTTTTCTAAAAACATTTGCTTTCAGCTCAACAGAAGATGCACAGCTACTCATGTACTTGTGTTTTTACAGGAAACAAAGCCAGAGCAAGGTATGAGTGAGAGTGGACTTACAGAGGACTCTTCACAGATGAGCAGGGCAAACAGGTACCCCCAAAATTATCTGTACCTCAAATAAGCAACTTATCGCACATATTTGATCAAAGAAGTACTGCATCAGTGAAAGACATTTGATTTGTTACTTGTTGCACCACATAAGTGCAGATAGGAGGGCTCTGCCCATGGCAGGGCTCCAGCCCTTGGGAGTGCACCCTGGCATTTATGTGACACATGTTCTGGCCTGTGGAAAACAAACCCTCATTGCAGCAGTTCTCCAAAGCCGTATGTATTTCTCTACAGTTTTCAGGGGAACATCATAGATGAACCCGTGTTTTTGTCACATCCCAGTTGCTAATTTTCAGTTTACTTAGATTTATGGCCTGACAACTCAAGTTTTTCCTGCATATTTTGGAAAGCTCAGGGACCTAAGACTTCTCAGAGTGATTTTCACAGGTAAAAGTCATGATTTTCTGTTACTTTTTTCAAGTATTGCAGAAGTCTCTTCCTTCTTGTGCTCCAAACGAATCACACTGTATAGCCAGAATCTCATCTTTAGGAGGGTTCCATAAGACGAGGTTTAACTTGCTTTGGAGGGATGAGTTATCCAGGGACAGCTCTCCTACTTTGCCCCTTTTCTGTGCATACAGATCTTCATGTAAAGACAGCTCATCTATAGGCTGCCTGCACTTACAGCTGAAAAGGGCAAGATTCAGATATGCTCATTACATTAAGTTCAGGGATCACCTTTCTGAAATAAAATGACATTAGCTGTTGTTCTTTCTGGTGGTCAGCCGCTGCAGCCCAGAGAAATGTGCTGGAAGGAGGATTCCTCATTCTTCAGGAGACTAGCTGTTGTCTCTGTTGCCTCTCTGAGATTGAGAGCCACAGAATAAATCATAAAGGCTGATTTGGCATTTAAGAATGACAAGTAACATTTAGATATGTTTCTTACATGGTTGTTTAAAGATAAGCTTTAAAATGGGATTAAGACTTCAAGCAGACTAGATTCTGAAATTGGTGTTCTTTGTTTAAATTTTAACTGACCTTGGAATTCTGTCATTAAAAATCTGTTGTTTGTGAGCAGAATGTGACAAGTGGGATGCTGAGTAAAGCTTTTGAGATCAGATGTCACAAAGGATAAAATAGGCTTTTAGATGTTGCTAGTCAAGACTTCCTAACATCAAACAACATCCAGGTGTGACTGAAATAAGAGGCCAAATGCTGATTGTTTTAAAGATGAGATTTGTGGGATCTGAAAGAGTATTTTACCTTACACCTGCAGTGATAGATTTTTTTACTGAAGAAAAATACTCTTAGCAAATTTCTAAAATGTGGTTGTAGCAGAAAAAAAATCAAACTCTAGCTATGTGTATTTAAACAGAATAGTGTGAGGGAGCTCAGGTTTTATGACTTTTCATCATTGTATTCTGAATGGGGTAATCCTGAAAATACTGGAAAAAACTCCTCTGATGAGCTGAACTTGCTCATTGAAAGAGAGGGATGAGTAACTTTCTGTAGTAAAATCACCATCAGCATTTCTTTTTTATGAATTTTTAAGTTCTCTAGGGGAGAAGGAAAGGAGGAAGAGAAAGCTAGAATAAAAAATGCATCTCTCTTCTCCTGAGAACAGAATTTTTTGTAGTTATAGCATCTGGTGGGTATTATTTTTTTTTTCACCATTATGAGATTTTTGAGTCAATATAGCACATTAATTTATATTGGTTAAATTTGAGTAATGAAAACTAGCTTATAGACAAGTGAATGGCTGGAGAAATCCAAGTATGAATAATGGGGACCATGCCTAAATGAAAATTTGTTGCTTCATTGATGTATTCAAAGTCATAATGTGAATGACCTCCTGCGAGATAATACTTGGAAGCAGACAATCAAGGACTTATTTGGCAACTCACTGTTAATGCATTTTTAATGGATACTGAGATGCATTTACTGACATGGTAACATCATTTTCTGTGTGTGCAATGTTGCAGGATAAAAGATGAATCTTCTTCAAGCGATGAAGACCCTAGAGCTGCCAAACAAAACCTTGGGTCATTACAAACCAACTCGAGTCATCTCTCATTATTGTCTGGAATCAGTTACAAAAAATCACTTCGACTCACTTCTGACCAGCTTGTGAGTTAATTTTGTATCCTTCTCCTGAAGTGCCATTTCTAATACAACATGAACCACACTGTTATTCAGGCTTGCAAAACGTAATTAGCTCTCATGTCTTGCATTTAATTCTCTCCTGTTACATTTTTCAAAAAAAACCTTTTCCCGTCTCTTTATGTATTAAGCATGAATGTTGTTCCTTGCAGCAAGTGCTGGCATTCAGAGGTGGGATGCCATTTAGAAAAATATCAAAATTAAATTCCAAAGTGTGTATTGTTCACCTGAGAAGTGTACTGGAGCCACATCCTTTTTTGTAGTATGTGTATGTGTGTATGTTAACCCACAGGCCTCTCATTTTGCTTTTTTCCTTCTCTCATTTCCTTTCCTCTTATTTATGGGCAATCACATTTTGTGTAAGTATAGTTTTCTGTTAGTAACTTTTGAAAGAGCTGCTTGTGAATTTACTATGAGGCCAGGCTATTAATTTCTTTGGAGCCAATTCTCTTTCTCTGTGGCAGAGGTGTTTTGACTAATGGTGACAAAACTGTTTCAGTTTTGTGTTCTGTAGATTCCAATTTGATCTGGAAAAATGGGCTACTTTAGGGAAATACTTTTTGTCATCTTATCTACAGCCAATTAATTTTCTGAAGGAAACCCACACAAGGTGTACAGCATTAAACATCCCGTTGCTCACTGCCTTGATAATTTGTAAGAAATATAGAATTTTTCCCAAGAGACTGATGGAATGTGTTGGTAATTTTCTATAGCAAAGAGAAAGCAGGGGTGGCATAAATATATTGGTACTTTTCAGTTTCAGAAACCTTGCAAAAATTAGCTGAAGCTAAACCTGCTCTTAAATTGGTTTCTTGATGAAACAGTGGGTGTGACTGATCAGTTACCCATCAGTTGTTTTCATTCCCACCTCCTTTTCGCTTCTTAACTAATTGAAAAATTGCAGCAAAAGATAGCTAAGAAAAATATACGCTTAGGGAATTAAATTCCCACAGGTTTGGGGAAAATGAACAGCTAAGTCCACAAATAGATTCAAATCAGAAATCGCTTGTCCAGCAGGTCACTAAGTGACACAGGAAACAGTAAAGTTCAACAGAGTGGGAAAGTGAAGGATATTTAGTGGAGACTGAAGGGTAATAGGTCATATGGTGTGAGAGGTGGCTTACTGTAGGACAGAGATGCAATTCCATAGAACAAAAGTCCCCATGTAAACAGTCTTAGAGTTTATGGAACTTCTTGGTACTCACATTTCTCTGCATGTGTATCTATATGTCAGAATGGAAAGTCCCCATAAATAGTCCCAATTCCAACATTTGTTTCTGTTTAAGAGAACATTTGGGGATTTTTTTTTTAATATACCTGATTGTGAAACAGAATTTTTTTTTGTTTATTTGCTTTGTTCTATTCCATATACCAATACCTAATACAGACAATGCAGGTCAAACCTCTGTTGCCATTATTTAGACCATATATCTGCTGAAAGCAGTACGATTCAGTGTGACGGAGCCAGTGATCATCTGTGGCCTGGTGTTTGCACTGTGCCCATTTCACATGCTCAGTTTGTTGATCATCTTGCCTGGTAATGTCTTGCAGAAAAGCTTGAAGCTCAAGAATGGCCCCAATGATGTGACCTTTAGTGTGACAACACAGTATCAAGGCACTTGCCGCTGCGAAGGCACCATTTACCTATGGAACTGGGACGATAAAGTTGTTATTTCTGACATTGATGGAACAATCACACGGTGAGTTCATGAACAGGCAGAGACTATTTGCAAGGACAAGTTGCCTTTTAGACTAAAGGAAAAAGTAATTAACAGGGAATTTTGAGTCAGGATCCTTATATTCCAGTGTTTTATGAGGGTGTTTATTTCTTTTTTAAATTTGACTTTCAAACAATGCAAGAATCCTTAGCTGAATTCTTAATTTAACAAAGACACATGCCATATCTGCCCATTATTTGTCACCTCTTGGTGCTTTGTTATAGTATTTACAGCAGTATTGGAAGACCTTCTGCAAAATCCTAACCTTTTTGCTGCATCACACTTATGCAGTACACTTGCCACATTAAAAAGAAGAAGCACGTGAATTTTGTTTTTAAAGGCATTACTGGGACATTCCAGTGGGAGACATTATTATTATTTAGAAGACAAGACTCCAAAGTCAATGTCAGAATTAGAATCTGACAAAAGGTTTCAGATTAGCACTTTGGGTAAACCCCAGAATTTTGGAGTGACCAAAATGATTCACTGACTTGCTAATTTCTATTTATTTATTTATTTAACACTGGGAAAAACAATTGTGTGTAGAACAGGGGAAACACATACTAAAAATAAAGGCATTGTCTTTTAAAGTGAAATGCTTAGCTTTGTTTTGAAATCAGTTTCTTTCCAAATCAAATAAAGTGTTATCTAATTAGCATAAAACACAAGGAAAAATAATTTCCAGGAGCAATCTGAGAGGAATCAAAATGCTTGATTTAAACTGAAACTCTCTGCTTTCTTGTGATTTATCCATTGTATCACAAACTTGGTTTTTGGTGCAAATGCAAATTAACATGTCCCTCTACTTTGTTTTCTTAAGCTTCAGTAAAGTGAGTGGGATCTATTCTTCCCTCTGTTGTTGAGCTGCCCAGAGTTACTTAATTGCTTCACCTTACAATACCAGTGCAAATCCATCCTAAGCCACTGTCCAGTGTTTGCCTCTCTAGGATGCAAGATATTCAGGGTGTGGACTTCTTGCTGTGTGTCTGTACAATGCTTGATCAAGCAAGGTGCTTATTTGCACTATTTGTTATTATACTGTGAATAATATTCTCTCATATAAAATGGGAAATACATTGAAACCAGAATAAATATTTCAAAATACTTCATATGTGATGAACTCCTGTCATGTTTATATAGAGAAGTTAGTTTGAGGTAAGCTAGAATGTGACTTATCTCACACTTTCAGTTTCCCATAAACTTACCTTATGAATAGATTTGGTATATTTAGAAAACATTTAATGTAAACCTCAAAAAGTATGCTTAGTACTGATGGCCTCCTACATATCTGATTGATGGCCTGTGTGCTGTAACTTCCATGTTACCATATAGGTCACAAGCTTATCTGTCCTGGGGCACAAGAGTAATTAAAACAACGTGGCTAAGGATGAGCACGTCAGTCTTTAAGACTCAAAACAAGGGAACAAAATAATCCTCCTCAGATTGCAATCAATACCTTACAGAAAACCTTATTTTCATTTGCTGCTGGCCAAATAGCCTAGTGGGGTTTGTATTATCCTCAAGTGTTATTATAAGTATTGTTTTTTTCAGTTCATTTATACTGGTTTCCCTTCATTCAGATCAGATACTTTAGGTCATATTTTGCCGACTCTTGGCAAAGACTGGACACACCAAGGGATTGCGAAGTTGTACCATAAAGTGAGCCAGTGAGTATTCAGTAAATCTATTTATGCATCTGTGGCTTGTTTGTGTTTATTTATTTGCACATAGAAATTAAAATTTCTCTAGGATTCTCTGAACCTATAAAGGTGACAAATTCATCAATATCACATCACTGAAGTGATGCTTACACAGTGTAAACATTTGCTGCATGATATCCAGAGCAAAACCTGGTTTGTGATACCAAAAGCACCCTTTCAGTGAGCAGTGACTGCACTGCCAACTATCCCAAAGAGATACCTACAGTTAGTTCCAAAGACTGTGGTAATTTGAACAAGTTATGCAGTTGCAGCAAATGTAACTTTTTTTGCTAACTGGAAATTGCAGCAGTATGTCATCTGTGCTTTAGGTCAATGTCATTAACAGGGAGAGTATCCGGGTATCACTTAGACCAATATATTCCAGAAAAATGTGGATGTTTCCTTTGATGAATATGAAAAGGAGAAAAACAGTGAGACTGTGCCAGCTCACATGTGGTGATGTGTGGGAATACCTCTAGGTGAACAAGGCTATTGCAAAAGTACAGGTGTACTTGGTTTCTTGGTGCCTTGAATTCAGTTTGCAAGGTAGTCAAGCCACTGTGTACACTGGAAGATCAAACACAGAGTATGGTGAGTTTTGTAATTACCCACTGAGAGGAAAAAAAAGAAAATCAGTAAGAATTAATTGATGTCTGAGTGGGATCAGATGAAGTATCTGATTTCAGTTTTTACAAGGAGGATTACTGATTGCTGTTTTCTTTTATTACATTAACGTCAGCTTTCTTATATATTCAAATTACCATAAATGTTTGAAGAGCCTCTGGTACACATCATAAACATCCTCTTAGTTAATCTGATTTGTTCTGTGTACTAGGGTTATGCTAGGGTTCGTTTATTGCTTTTTGTTTTACATGGATGATGAATTATAAATTCTGGATGATGGAATCTAAATTGTGCTGGAGACACTTGTCTGTGCGTAGACATACGTGTTCACAGAAAAGACAGCACAGCCTGGGAATTGACATGCTGAGTTCTGTGTATAACCTCTGCATTACATCTGGTGAAAATGTTAATTAATTTTTTTAATTGCAGTTGTTATTTCTGTGCCTGCCAGCACTGTCAGTTGTTAGGGCTTTGGGGTTCATAAACATAGGGGAAAAAATAGATTTGAGTCATGTTGGTTTTCAGATTACTGAGTTAATTATGTAGTGGCTGGATATTACAGCTGAACACCATATAAATGTTCAATACTTAGGTCTAATGGCCATGCATGCACTGAACACACAGTATTTCTTTATAGGAATTGGAAAGTCAACTGCTATTAAGGTGAACTAATATCAGATAGAACTCTGTTTTATTGTGAACAGAACCAAAGGCAACCTGTGACTTCTGCCAAAACTTATTTCAGTGTCAAGTTAAAGATTACTTATCATACTGTACTTTGAAGTTCAAATTTGTTCCCACTTGAAGGAATGTGTTACTGTTGCACATAGATGAGTCTGTTGTTGCAGAGGCACAAGAGGCAGGAATGCAACAGTGTTAGCACAGCCAAGGCCAATATACCAGTATCTGTTTTATGCCAAGTGTTTTCCTCTTCACAGATGTCATTTTAGTTACTTCTAAAGACAATGGTTCCAACCACGCAGGGGTGGATAGGAAACCTTTAGTCACAAGAAGAGCAGAGATAAATGAGCCCTCTTTCGGTGCAATCACAAAATGCAGTGGAGCTAGATGGATTGGAATTATCTAGGTTTCTGGCATAAATGTTTTTATTCCTTTTAAACTAAGTTAATTTAAATGTAAGTCTGTTTAACAGTCATGACTTGATTCATGTAAAAGCAAGCCCACAAAATGATTAATACTTAAATACCTGCTTTATTTTTACAGTAGTTTCTTCTTTTATATCTGCTCACAGAAATGGATATAAATTTTTGTACTGCTCAGCTCGTGCTATTGGCATGGCAGGCATGACCAGAGGATACTTGCACTGGGTCAATGAACGAGGAACTGTGCTGCCTCAGGGACCAGTGTTGCTGAGTCCAAGCAGCCTCTTCTCAGCTCTTCACAGGTAATACAATTTCACTTCTGCACAGAAAGAAGCTCTGAGGTGGGTGGGGGCTGAATTCTCAACTTTTTAAAATGGGAGTGCTTGAAATAATTTTTTTTTTCCTCACATATTGGTGCAAAATTTAACTAAGAAGAAATTTTGATAGAGAAAGTCCAAAATTCAATAGACAGTCAATAGATTGCTTAGTTTAGATGTATAATATTGAGGCTTGTCTATGTTCACTATTTAACCAATAGGTACTGCATGGTGACTTCGTGTGTTTTACGTGGTGTGTTAATATTTAGCCATAGGAGAAATGTGGACGTTTTAATAGCAATCACTCTTGTCTTGATCTCTAAGGTGTTCCAATTGGCATAAGTTTATTTTTGTGGGAGATTGTGTCTTGGTGAGTTTTGAAGAAATTCATGTGAAAATGAAATGAACTTTTTATATGCCTGATTGCACTGTGGGATTCTGTGTGAACAGTGTTATCTTTTCTAGGTGTTGAACTGCAGTAAGTGAATAAGAATGGCACAGATTATGAATATTGTAACTTCTTCCTAATTCAGTGAAGAATGTCAAGTGATTACTGAAAATATTTTAAGCTGTTAAAAGCTGCTGTGACAGGATATATTTCATTAGAATTTTTAATGAAAGGTTGTTCAAATGTTCTCCTGATTGAGTGACATGCTACAGGCTGTCTTACCAGTCATGTTCTAAATATAAGAAACTGTAGAGATATTACAGTGCACTTCTCAGACTGATTAAATAATAAATGCAGTGAAAGGGTAGTTACTGTTACCTTATGCTCCTTATATCTAGAAATACATTTAAAGTGATAACCTGGTATCTTGTTTAGTCTAAAGAATGCCCATCTTTCAGGGTACACTGTTATAACTAATGTAGTGTGTGGAAAAATTAATGGCTTCATTGTTATCCATATATTTAATTACTGTAGGTTTGAGATCAGGTGTATGCGAGGCTGAGGAAAGATGGTTTTATGTCTATTGCACATTCTCAAACTTTGATTTATACATGGATCTGCTGTTCCAAAGGGCGGTTTTACTCCTATGAACCTTCTGTACTATTCACATCTTCCTTGACATATGTGTTGGTACTAGGATCTGGGATTCTGAGCTTCTTAAGCACTTTTGTGTCATGCTGGCATCTTTCTATGTTATGGGAACTCCAGACTCTGCCACCTGTTCAGTCTTCTTGCCAAGAGAAGCTGTTGTGAAAGGGCTTTTGCCCAGGGATGAGAACTCCTCTGATCATTAATGAATTCTATATTCTGTAAGGAGCAACTGCAGAGAAATAGAAGATTCCTTTATTCTTTAACTTTTGCTAATTAGCAGTGATGGAGGACCCTGACTGTAGAAGTATCTTAACAGGCTGAGATGCTTCTAGCACATATGGTGATTGCAGTCCTTTTAAAAATAAAATTATAAAAAGGCACTATGCACAGTGAGGGCTAATATAATTTATGAATCATTCTGCAGTTCTCAGGAGGCAGTTTACTTGATGACAGTTTATGCCTCAGAGGGCTTGATTTAGCAGCTACTCCTTGTAATCCACCATCCTTGCTCAGTAGCCGTCTTTGCAATGTACGTTTCAATAGAAGTTCCCTTGTTTCAGAGGATTTATTTACTGTGTCCATTATGTAAGCTTGGAAATGCTGTTTTCTCTTCATGCACACTCTGAGTTCCTAAAGAGAAATTGTTGGAGAAGGGTGGGTGCTCTGCAGCAGGATACAACTAGGTGAAAATGTTGAATAAAGAAATAAAATGGTTTGTTCTGTATTTCATGTGTACTTATTCGACTTCCCTTTTTTATCATTTCAGGGAGGTCATAGAAAAGAAGCCAGAAAAATTTAAAGTTCAGTGTTTGACAGACATCAAAAATTTGTTTTATCCTAACACAGAACCCTTTTATGCTGCTTTTGGAAACAGACCTGCTGTAAGTAATAGACTCAATTTATTTCTGTTGCAAAGGACATAAAGGTTGCTGTTACTTCATGGTTCTGTTGCATTAGAACCTAGAAGCTGTAAATGGGAATTAAGAATATCTTATTAGGCCCTGTACAAAGGAAATGCCTCAGTGTAGGATGCAAACACATGAAAGAGCAGCAAAGTAACTGTGTTATATCTGCATAAGGTAGCAGTT
>JAWWEU010000111.1:102602241-102671119 GCA_035583155.1 Acropternis orthonyx
GAAATGCCTCAGTGTAGGATGCAAACACATGAAAGAGCAGCAAAGTAACTGTGTTATATCTGCATAAGGTAGCAGTTAAGCTTGTATGGAAACACTGATCTCATTTTAATCCACACAGATAGAGTGTCAGTGAGACAGTGGGCAGACAGAAAATATTTCAGATTGTTATTGGTGGGGCTTACACTTCAACCTCTAAATACACTCAAAAGACCTTGGATGTTCCTTTGAGGTCAAAAGGCTCTATGTTGTATGGAAAGTGATACGCTTGACATGGAGAGGGGATAGCAGATCTCTGTCACCCATCTGGAGGCTGTATATTTGGGCTACAGACAGCTCTTACTCCGGCCCTAAGACAAAGAATACTTCTTTGCGTCTATAAGAGGAAACAGTCTCAGGGGTTGTGGCACAGGTGGGGACCCTGGCATGTGCTTCTTTAAAGGCTTTATGTCAGAGGTGACAGAAGGTCCTCACTGTCCAATTGCTATATTAAATTGTTGTATCGTACACAGCTTCATTTCTGTTATTAAGGTACCTTTAAACATACGATTCTGAAATAAGTTTTTTAAAAACTTTTGTGATGTATTAGGGATGAACCTACCTCTAGTTCCGTTTTTTTGAACCTCAGGGAAATAAAATAGAATCATTACTTTCATGCATATTTCAATAAAGTTTCTAGTAAAACACTAAGTTAATGTTTCTAAAGTAATTACTGGTAACTCACTTCTCTGATTGCTGCCAGAGTGCAGGCTTCAGGTATGTGATGTGCCAATGGCTTTGTGAAGATCAGGATCATAGCTTTCTCAATTTTCTGCTCTTCTTGTTTTTGTTTTTTTATTTTGTTTTTACAAGAACAAACTCAGGGAAATTTCTGTACTTGATGTTACAGGTGTAGACAGTGCATGGACTGCCAAGATGCTGAAGTCTTGAAGTGACTGCTGTTCACTTTTGTTCAGTTACTTATTTTTTTTGAACCAATCTTTACAATGCATATATAAAAATAATCTTTGTATCTTCATTAATATTCCAGTTTTTCACCACCTTGGCTTTTAAAACCACAACTTATATTAGCAAAATGGAAGATTGTTTTTACTCTGATCTTCTGGGAGATATTTTCATCTTTGGTTTTGTCAAGTTTTTTTTCAGAACACATCAAAACCTATTTATTGCTTTCCATCGCAATCTGAATTTTTAGAATACATTCTTAATTATTCTAATTGTACTTCCCATAGTTCCATCTGCATTACCTGCTGGGGCTCACTGCTGCTATTCTGGCATGTATTTCTTGCTTTCCCTTCTTTTCCCCTTGATCTCACATGGAGTATGGCACAAATCTGAACTCAGGAGCTAAGAGACATTTCCAGGGGTTTTAAAGTAGACACATTTGTTATGACTTCCTTTTGTGACCTTGTCCTTTAAAAGTAATTCCTGTTTTATGTGTCAGTTATATTTTAAACTCTGTACACTGTCAGCGCACTTAGGAAATGAAATATTCTTTGAAAAAAAGAAAAGAAGGTGTTAATGCTTTTACCCCAAATATCACTAGTTTTTTACTGAATATTATTCTTGTGTCAAGGGAAGTTAATGAAAAAATGAAAATTATTTTGATTAATAGTTTAAACTGAAGTGGCAAACTCCTTACCTAGCAACAAATTGTCTGTATCATTAACATTTTGTGAGAGTTATCTAATTTGTAACATAATGGAGAATTTCAGGTGCACAAGAACGAAGTATATTTAGTACCAATACCGTGTGAATGTGCTCTTCTGTGTAATATATTCCAGCAAGAGAAAACATTATTGTGCAAAGGTAGAATCATGATTTTTCTTTTTTTCTTTTTTAGGATGTTTATTCCTACAAACAGGTGGGGGTTTCTTTAAATAGGATATTTACAGTTAACCCCAAAGGAGAACTCATACAGGAGCATGCAAAGACAAACATCTCATCGTAAGTAATCTCTTATCCCTAACATCTTATGGACTAAATTAATTCACTGTGCTAATTTGAGACTCAAGTTGCCCAAAAATCCATTCCATTTTAGCAATGAAAGGTTCCTTAGAATTCTTCAAAGAAAACATAAAAAAATTGGAATAAAATACAAACTTTTCACTTGCCTTCAGTTAAGCGGACAAAAAGAATTGGTTTTTTTTGTATTTAGTACAATATATCCCATCTACTTTAATCATGTGAAAGAGTTATAAGTGTATGATTTAGTCTGCATAAAAATGAGACTCACTAGTTTGCTGAAGCCTTCTGTCTTTTCATGGCCTTTTCAAAATTTCCTTTTCCTGGAGCTTCTCTCTGGAAGAGCCAGCAAACAAAATCTGAAGAGAGGGTCAAGTGCTTCCAGCAAGATCCTTAAGCACTGGTAGCACCTACCACTGGAAGTGGCCTTTGGTAACGTTAAGTGTCCTTAATTGAAGCCATATGTGTATAAAACAGGAATAATCAGTTGAGCAGGGAGCTGCTTGAGCCAAGCTGGACAGAAATGGAGAAGCAGAATATGGTGCTTGAGTGTTTTAGTGGATGATCTGGGTGTAAACTGGCGTCTGTTTCTTACTAGGTAAATATCATTTGTTGTAATGAATGGATTAGAATGAATTTCTTATCTGAACTGTGATTCCTTTCTGGAAGCTGAGCACCAAACTTGAGTTTCGTTTTATTCCTTTGTGGAGAGGGACTTGTCCACCTTCTCTGTTTGTAGTAGTCATGCCTTAGTGGTTGGGGACTTAAAAAAATTCAAAATAAGATGATCTGATATGATCTAGCATTCTTTTTATTTGTTTATTTTACAGCTATGTCAGACTCTGTGAAGTGGTAGATCACATTTTCCCTTTGCTGAAAAGAAGCCATTCTTCAGACTTCCCTTGTTCTGACACCTACAGTCAGTTCACCTACTGGAGAGAACCTCTGCCCCCGTTTGAAACTCAGGATGTACATCCAGCCTCATCTTAACTGCATCTCCAAACCGTTGGTCTCTGCTCAAAGAATGAATTGGCTTGTATTGAAAGGACATTTAGGTGGCTTTTGCAGTTGCCAGTTCAGCTGGAATCTGTGATGTTGTTAGTGTTGTATTCTTTTGCTGTGAACAAACTTAGAAATGCTTTTTCATACTTAGTCATGTTTCCAGACAGGAAGAGTCTTGCTAGGAATAGCAGTAGCATTTCTAGGTCTTCACCCAGCTCCTCAAATTATGCCATGCACTTTCATTATATAGGGTCAAATGAAAGTCATGTTGGAGTTGCAGTTAAACATGCCATAAGGTTGTCAAGTGGTTCCGTGTCTGTTCTGCATCACCGAAGCTGTCTTTCATCTCATCAGAACCCCTTGCCAGTAAGGGAGCTGAAGGTGCTCACCATTCCTGGCATCGTCTGGTGACATGGACAGGGACTGCAACCCATATATCAAAATTTTTCTCTCTGAAGGATCAAATGATTCTTCCCCTTTCCACTTCCTTGACCAACATCTGTTTGTTTAAGAGTTAATTACTGGTCTAGATCCTCAGCTGATATACATTAGTGTAGCTGTCAAAGCCATTTGAGCTGTGTTGATTTATTCCAGCCTGTTTTGACATGAGACATGTCCGAGGAAATAAATTACGTGTAATCTAAATAGAAAGTAAATGAAATAGGATGGCCAGATTCTGCCAGTCTTTTTCAATTTGAGAAATAGCATTCAAGAGTAGCTATTTGAATCAAGTTAAGTGTGCAAGTAGAAGATACAGACTTTACTGTGCATAGTGCACACTACTGAAGTGGGTGATTTTTCAGTAAGGGCATCTTACCCACATGATGTGCTAAGGTTCAAGATTGTGACTGAGCCAAGAACACTGAGGATTTTGACAAAATGGAATAGTTTTGTTTGAAATATTATTTTGGCTAAAATGTGAATTTTGATGCTGGTGAATGATGCATCTCAGGTTTTTACTGTATGGATCTTTTTGCTTGTTTTGTATTGTAAAGAATGGATATTTTTAATGCAATTCACTCTCCTTTAAGGCAATGAACTCTCCTCTTTCATCTTTTTTCCCTTATTTATCCAGGCACAAGCTGTAGATACTGTTTTTTGCTACCTGCTTTTGACAGCCTTAAGACTTAACTATGCGTGCTAAAAGCAATACCGTAGAGCAGTTGATAACGTTTTCCAAATGGTCTGCCTTTACACAATGAGGAACTTAAAATGTGGACTTCAAGTGCCCACATGCCAAATGATTCTCAAATGTGCTTGTAGTTAAGAAAGAAACTTCTTTTTTTTTTCCTTTTAAAATGTAATGAAAAGTCTAATTGTTCTCTGAAACACTGAAAATGGCATCATGGGATTCCATCTATGTTGTATTTCAGTATGGCTAAACCAGTGTTTCACAAGCTGTGGTCTCTGGCAGCTTGTGATCTGTGAGGCTGTGGTACATTTTGCAGTGGCTTTGTAGTGTTTTCACCTAAGAGTTTAAAACCAGGAAGGCAGGAGGAACTTTAAGATGTGATTATGGTTGTTATCACGCAGAAGTTTGGGAATGGCTGCTCTGTATCACATTTCTTCTGTTACAACAAATTCTGGTTTTACGTGTCAAGAGTGATAGCAACGTAGATAGGATGGTAACTCTGTGTTAGCGGTTTTCTAACTTTTAGTACTGCAGACCTTACCCAGGATGTTAATGGGCCAATTTATTATTTTCTCTGTGCCTTTAATAGTAATGAATATAAGTGCAATCCTTTACACAGCTACTGTGTGCAGTGGTGAGCACTCCCTAAGTCTTCCTTTCACATGATCGTTGCTGCTTCAGGCAAGGTTCATGCCCACTTTGGAGATACCAAGATTAGACACAAAGAGGAAGTAATGCATGTTTAACAACCCAGATGGATTGTTCTCTCTTGAAAGTTTATAGAAAATGCAAATATCTTTTAACTTAAAGATGGAAGAAATGTGGGGTAGATTTTCTGAAAGACTGTTGGTGGGGATTGCAGGCTGCCAAACTGAGATGGTTGCATCTCTAAATATAGCCACACTTTCCTTTAAGTATCTATTGATACTTGTCATTAATGGTTGAATAAATGAATAAATGTCCTAGCTGCATCCTATTTAAATTCAGTTTTTGTAAAAGCCTATTTCAATCCATTCATTATGTAAAATAACCTCAACCAACCCGTCTTTTCAGTGAGAGGCTGTCTGTTTTGTGGTATTTATCTTTAACAGTAGTTAAGATCTGTTTTCCTAAAATACTGCACCCAGCGACTCACAACAGAAAAGACAGTCCCTGAAAATTCTCCCTAGTTAAAGACTGTGATATATTTATTTATAACTTAATAAATAGGTGATCCAGGGTTGTTTGTTGCCATTAGTGTTTCAAACCAAATGATAGTGTGAATGAGGGTCTGTTTTAATTCTGTCAGAGTGCAGCTGTGGTGCACTGTTGGTACAGGTAACCCTGAGAGGCTGCGGAATCTGTCCCAGAGGTTTGCAAGACTTGGTTAAACAGGGCTGTGGCTGACTTGTCTAGTGTTGGCAATCATCTGCTTCAAGGTTGAAGTTGGACTGCATGACCTCCAGGGGTCCCTTCTGACCAACATTTCTGTGATTCTGTGACATTAAATGCCTTACTTCTGACATGTTCTGTACCCCTTTGTATCTGAAAGTTGAAATATGGCTGAACAGGATCAGGATTATGTGTTTCTGTTATGTTTATCAAATTTGCTCACAAAAACCCCACAAAAATCAAGAGCTTGACCTGCTAGAGACATCACCATACTTTTCCAGAAAGTATAAGACATTTTTATTTGGTAGCTGATTAATTTTAGCATAATATTTGAACTGCTTTGTTAATTCATATAGAAGAAAAAGGGATCGTATAAACGAATTCCTACTCTTTCTGTGAAAGAAAAAATTCAACCTTTTTTGCAGTGTAATGCTGGTTTTTGTTACTGAAAGAATATGCTAACATAAGTATGCAGGCACATTAAATCACAGTATATTCAATTTATGCAATACACAGAAACTAGAATATGCAGCAGTGAGGAGTGACTAATGTTTATTTTCTTCAAGCTGATGACCACGCCAGTCCAGCTGTGTCATGACAGGGAAAGAATACCATACTTGTGGCATTAGTTATGTCGGAAATAAAATGTTACTGCTGTAATTTGGGGAGGGAGGACAAAGAGTGTATTGGGTATTTTTATTTGTAGATATGGATTGTTATTATTTCAAAGCTTATTTATATACAGTATTTACTCTGTATATGTATGTGCTACTGCAATGATGAAAATCATTTTAACACTTCATTTTGATCTCCTGAATGCAACAAAGATGGAAATACATATTGTAATAAAGGCAAATATAATTTTTTCCTGACTTTTTTTCTGTATCCTTTGATAATGGCAGAGTGCTTTTGCAGAACTGCTGAAACCTGTAAAATCTGGCTTTTGTAGCTCCGGTCTTCACTGCCGGTTTCTTACTTGGGATATCCAGTGTAACTTGCACTGTTTTTTCAGTTTGGCTACAGTGTTTTACCCGGAGCCTTTCCAAATGCAAAGAGTTTACTGAGAGAGAGGGGACCAGGGTCTGGTCTGGCTGTTTCGAGATATAGGAACAGCACCTCGGAGCCAAAAGCAACCAGACTGGAATTGGAGCAAATTGAAGCTGCTGGGAATCCAACCCCACCCCAGGATTTTTTTGGATCTTCATTTTGTGTAATTCCTCATGTGACCTAAGCAAAAACTAGCCATCTGTTTTGAATGGAGATGTTGTCATTCATGGCACCAGCTAGCCTGTTTTTTGGGCCTTTTTTTCTTTTTCCTCTTCTTTGACATTGGCCATTCTGCTGTGGAGAAGCCAATACCAATTTTATTTTATTCCCTCCTGTCTCTGAGAACAGAGCCCTGCCTTTTGCTCCCACTGCCAGGTTTGCTGAGCAAATGGCTGCAGTGTAGTGATACTGCCAGGCTTGTGTGTGCTGGTGTGAACACAAAGATGTTTGGGGTTGATAAGGCTCTGTGGCATCTCAAGTTGTCTGTTAAAAATACAAGAGCAGACATATTTGGGCCACCTGCAGTCACTGCTTCTTCAGGCTTCTCCATTTTCTGTATGTCTCTTGCTTGTATAAACATTTACCCTGGAGCTCTGGAGAGGGGCTTGGAAATGAAGGTGCCCTTTTAATTAGAAGTCAGAGAAATGGTGCTTTTGCATCAGCAAACTAAAGTTTGTAAGGAGGTACTCATTGCTCCTGGAGTATCCCATTAACACTACAGATACAACAGTCTGAGGAAGGAAGCCTCCTGAGGAGCGAAGACCATAAAGTTGTTAAGGGTTTCTTTGATGCCATGGGGAAGGTAGGGAATATTTCCAGAACACTACACTTTTGTCCTTATAAATAGTCTTAATTCAATATGCATTGCATATGCCATCAAGTGCCTCAAGAGAGTTCATGGCAAGAGGCAGGCAGAAGATGGTTGGTGCTAAGAGCTAGTGCCTAAAATTATTATAACTTTCAGATCTTCCATGAATGCATGAAAAGGTGAAGTCTGAAGGGTGTTCTTAGTGGGTTTTTCTTTGTTTTGTGGATTTTTCTTTTTCCTTTTCATAAAAGTCCAGCAAAGAATGGTGGTGAATGGAATATTCTGACAGTGCCACAAACCTTAGGTAGTCCTCGCTCTTTGACTTGCAGTAAAATACAGCCCCTCATTCTGTTCTGTAGCATGTTGGAGATATGCAATGAAAGGGCTGGCTGTAAATGAGAGCTGAGAGACTGGCTCTAAGGAACACCCAGCAGTGGTGCTGAGGAATTACAGCTGCTGGATGCTTTTGGAAGAGGTCTTCAACATATTTCCAGGACATGAAGGAGAAAAATAAAGGTAAAATGAGAAATTAGTTTTCTTCAAGGAGGAACTTGAGAAAGGGTACAAAACCAGAACAAGTGGCTAAAAAGCACCTTCTTGTTCCTATGCCTGTGCCGACCCCGGGTGGTCCTGGGTCAGGTGCTGAGCTCTGCCTTTTACCCCTTAAGCAGTACTGCCTGAAATCCCACGTGTCTCTCTGCACAGAAGAGGTGAGAAGCCCATTTTGGCTTCATTTACCAAACAGAAGAGAATAACATTGAACAAAAGGAAAACTATGCTCAAGTGTCCAAGAGGTACTGCTAACAGCAAAACAAAGTTGCAGTTACAGCTAAATTTTAAGCTTATGTAAGGGTTAGAGCTTCTTTATTATTTCATGAACTTGGGAAGCAAAGCTTTCACCTGCAGTATATACACCTCTGTGGTACTGCATGTGCATACTTTTAATACAGCTTGCTTTGGTGAACAAATACAGACATCATCATTTTTCACCCAATTTAAGCAAGTGTTTAGCTCATCCCTCCCTGAGCTGAAATTTAGGCATATTCTTAAGCACTTTGCTGGATTAAGCCAACTGATTCCAAGAAAACTGCGTGTTGGGGAGATACAGTTTCCGAGCTGAAGAATTGATCTGGCTTTACTAATAGTTACCCTTGGACTGGTTTTTAGCCTCCAGCACTGTCAGGTGTTCTGCCTACTGCCAACAATCTATTTATTGATACAGGAAATCCATTTTGCCTTGCCTTGCTTTTAATGAGTTTTGCAAGCAAGTGGCCCCTTCCTGTGACTCATTCTGTGTTTTCTGAGCGGGAGATTGTGGTTTTAAGTTTCACATTGGAAAGTAACCGCTGTGTCTGCTTGCCTTGTCTGCTGGAATCTCAACAAGAGGAATACATTTTGGAACAAAGAAATGTAAGTGGAGTAGAACAGTTCGTGTTTCTTTGCAAAATTGTATAAACATCCTTCTTTTCAGGACAGCTAAAAACACTAGTGCAAAGTGAAAATAAGTCATGTTTTAAAATAACAGATTTATCTTAGAACATTGCTGTTAACACAGGCAAAAAAAGAGATTTTCCTTGGTGTCTCAATATGTGTTTGCCCTTTGATTTATAAGTATTGAAAAATTAAACAGTGGAGGCCTTTCTCTGATCTTACTGCCACAGAAACAGTTCCATTAACATCTGAATGGCTGCTCAGATATGCACAGATATGATTGCAATCTGAAGTGTGAATAGCGAGCACTACAGATTTCCATCCAATTCATGATCCCTCTCATCCCTTTATATTTACTGTATACTGAATACTGTAGCCAAAGAGGTAGGAGATGTGGATGTACTTGTTTCTGGCTTTTGCCAAAAATATGGTGGCGGAAGGAGAGAATCCTCAGCAGGTTTGGACCGTTGGCACTGAAAACTTAGATTTACGTTAAAAACAGCCATAAATACATCAAAACCAGTGAGCAGGACAGTTTCCATTCCCCATTGCTAGATACAACTATTTATATTTTGGGCTCAGTGGTTGTGTCTGTGCAGATAAATTGCTGCCCAGTAAAGGACAGTGATGGTTTTTAGGTGCCCTCACCAACGGGCTCACTTGGCGAGTGTCCAGCTGCCAGGGTGACTGCTGGCCTCTGCTGACCCTCAGGCTGTGCCCAGCCCACTTGGATGAGCACTGGCTGCCCTGGCTGTGAGGTTAACCCCAGGGACCTTGCTGTCAGTATACTGGGTAGGCAACTCTGTGCCAGAGCTGGGGCTCGTGCCCTGACTTTGCTGATGTGTCCACTCTGTACCTGGGAAGAGATGGGTCTAGGGCTTGGGTCTGGGCTGTAGCTCATTTCCCCATGTATGTCCCAGCTGGCTACATAATGAGGTTTGGGATGTCTCCTTCCAGAGCCTTTGATATGAGCTGTGCTCTGCCTATGCCTTGAGGAGGTGCTTCATTTCATCTGTAGTTCGGTTCAGTCTCAAGGGGAGACACTCTCTGATCCTGAACTGCTTTCACCTCTGTCTGGTGTAAGCCTGTGCAACATTATCCTATGTTAGGGAAGCTGCAGTTCTGCAAAAGGCCAGAAAAATCTAAAAGCTCTGCTAGCACAGGCTTCTTAGAGTTGAAGTGTAGATGGGGATATACAGAAAATCATACCTGAGAGCAAATAAGCACATTGGGAAAGCAGAAATCCAACAGATCATGCTTAAAATGTGACCTTCCAGCTACCCACCTCAGCTGTCAAGTTCAAATTGGCAGAGACAACAGTTGGAAGGAAAAATTGTGGGGCTCAGAAACTGAAACGGCTTCACGGGGAATGTACTGAGAGGAAAGAAAGAGGGACATGCAATATTGTCATACTCCTTTCCTGTAGGGATCCAGATATCATGTGAAAATACAGTCCTCTGTATTGTGGTCTGTGCTTGTGATCCATGTATTGTGTGAATGAAAATAACATGAGAAATGTCTTTATTTCCCAAAGTAAGATGGCGTGATGCAGTTTTTTGGGGGGTTGTTTATTTTGTGTCAATAACAGATTGCATGGAATTACAGTGACTTAGGGAGCAGTTCAGCTGTTCATACCTACATGGCTTTCTAATGCAGTCTGTGCACAACCTGAGAGCCTGCACAACTACTGCACCTCTCTGCAAAGGCCATTTCTTCTCTTGCTCTGCATTGCTTTTTGGCACATCACTGGTATGGAATCACTTCCAATTCTTTCAACCTATTAAATACTTGTAAACCAAGGCTATGGTGACTGATCTGATCTACTGGTTTTGTTATTGCCTAAAGGAAAGAGTCACTCTCCCTGTTTCCTCTTTTGTTCCTCCTGATTCTCCACCCAACTGTACTTCTGGAATAGTTTTGTTCTGTATTACTGAATTAAACAGGCTCAGAGGGAAGCAGGATCTTATGCTTTTGTCTATGTCCCATGAAACTGTAACCTCAATTTTACTGCGTCCATCCCAATTCTATACCTGATCTCTTTATTCTTACAGTAATCATGGTATAATTGTGGGCAGACTTAATAAAGTGACATGCCTAGTGTAGATCAGTGAACTTGAGAGATTGGTCATAACCACAATCAGATGAGACCATGAGTGGTAACATACCATGTATAAAGAAATTGCAGGATCAAAACCATCTGCTCAAAATAGGGAGTCTGATGAGGAAGCAAAAACCTGGTTCCAAGTGAGGAAGTGGATCCAGTCCATGCCCTGGCACAGAAATCTTGTGTTGACTGAGGTGAATCCTTCACTGTTTTTTGTCCCTCAGGTCTCCACGCAAAAGGTGGGAATGATGGCAGTTCCTCTGTCCCAGGCATGCCCTGCATTAATGCCTAGGAGATGCTCTGATATGAAACTGAGGAGTCATGCAAGAAAAATATTCGAACAACCACCAGTGGTTCAGCTTCTGAACACCTGACAGTCAAGTTTTATCCTTGCTGGCCCATGAGAGAGGGCAGAATATGGTCTCCATTCAGCATCAGGAAACATCTTGGTAGCCTCAGTAACTTTAGCTTCCACTCCCTGAGTCTGTTGTCAGGGTCCCAGATGCTGTGTCAGCCTTCAGTATGTTCAGAACAAGAATTGAGTGGAAGTGAGGAGCTTGGGGCAGACCCTAATGTGTCAAGTAAAAGCTTCTGGTCTTCAAACTCATGAAGACTAATAGCGTTTTCTGGTACTGTGGTAGTCTTTAGAATGCCTCATCATGATCCCTGCAGTAAGATCACCTACAAATAGAGCCCACCTAGAAGAGAACCATCTACCAGAAGAATCCAGAAAAATTGATATTACAAGTATAAGGCTATTTGGATTTGCTGGAAGTGGGTAGTGTGTTACAATGCTGCAGAGAGTCACCAAATTAGCATTAGTCATTGTAACAGAGAAGAGTATATACCAGGGCATCCTGGCTTTTGTGGGCTAACATCTGCTCTTGGGGTCACCGCATGATGTCTGTTTGCTTGCTGGGTATGTCCCAGCTAATTTCGCAATGTGAGTCTAAATCCTTCAACCACACATCCAGTTTGCAATTTAAGCCTGCATAATTTTATCTCTGCTTGCTTACACCCACTGTCTCCTGGTTTACACAGGCCATTACTGGTTTCTGTAAGAATTGCTGCATTGATTGATACATGAAACAGGAAGGTAGGATGTTTTAATGTGGAACGGTATTTAGAGAGCTGCAGCATCTGTGTCTAAAGAGAGAGATAGTTACAGGGTTAGACAAGTAGGCCATCAATTACTGGAGACTGAGGTTAGGACCATCTGGCTGTTTGAAACAACACCAGGTGTTAGCAGAAGCAAATTTCCTGTGTTGCAACATAGGAGGAGAGCAGCAGGCAAGAAACAGCTCTCCAGAGCGAATCTCAGCCATGAAAGAGACTGCTTCTCATTTCCTTTTTTAGTGCTGTCTTGTGGGGGAAAAAAATCACTCCAAGAGCCTGACACACCTGTGTCTCCTGCTCCGTGCCTCCCAGGGCCACTCAGGGGGCAGCTCTCAGCCAGGCATGGGAACCCCCTCCTCTGAGGAGGGCTGAGCAGGATTGGTACCCTCACAGTTGGCTTTGCCAGCTCCTGGCTTTCAGTCCCAGCTGCATCCTGACCCTTGCTGACAGACCTGAGTACCAGTGTCCTGCTTTGTATACTCAGCATCCATGGTCCCTCTGAGGCCCTCGTTGCTGCCAAACCCACAGTACAAGGTATCTCCAGCCACATGCATCCCTCAGCTTCCCTCCCCACCCTGAACTGTCTGCATCAGCCAAGGGCGAGGCAGCCAAGGGTGGGCTGGTTGTGGTTGAGAATGCCAAGAGAGGCAGAGAGATGACCATCACCCACAATCTGCTCAACAGATGAGCATGCATTTACAGGCATTTTCAGCCATTTGAGTCTACTGGGCTGTATTTTTAAACAGTCACTTGCTTGATATATGCAAAAAATATTGCTGCATTGTCAATATGTGTATTGTTAAATCTGAAGGAGTTTCTCATGCTGCTTCAAATTTTCTCCAATGTAAAAGTTAAACTTATGTAAGTGAATTAGGAAACAATCACATCTCCCACAAAAGTTGTTCTTACTGTACTAAACTTTAAGTGTAGCGAAAGCTTGGTGGAGGCTCTGGCAAGGGGCAGTGTCCAAGGTGATTGTTCCTGGTAAGCACTCCAGCTCATCAATGTCCTTTCACAACAAGCAATGAAAAGGTTAAAAACTAGGTAAACGCAATTTCAGGAACTGACAGCAGAACCTTAGATTCGTTTTTCCTTGTTTCTGTTTCTATCAGAGAGAAAAAGCCCTCACAAGTTTATTTTAAACTTTAAATACTGTACTTTAGTTATTTGGTGACAGAGGGAAAAGCCTTTGATTTGGCTATAAATGCTGAACTTACATGAATTCCTGGATAAAACATTTTTTTACGGTCCATGGCAAAGGTTGCTAAGTGACAACAAAGCAGTTCTGTATCAGAGCACTTCCAAACCCCTATTGCTGAGGAGAAAATGAAATCACTGATGACACTGGCGTGTGGTCAGAGTGAGAGGCTAAAGGGCTCTGGCTTATAAGCAAGCCCATGCCTATGTATTTTTAGCTACCTATTAAATGCAGGCTGGTTTTCAGAAGCTCTGAGCACTTATGGCACTGACTGAATCAGGGCCACGGTGAGGTGTCCAGGTCACCGCTGTCCAGATACTCTCGTGAAAGGGGATAATACAGTGTTAGCTCCAGCAGGATTTGAAACCATCGGCTACTATGCAAATCAGAAGGGCTCCCACTGTCCATTAAAATGCAACAAAATGAGTGTTGACCCAGGGATAACATTTCCAAAATGTTTTGGAATTTTGGCTAATGAGAATTTTTAAACATTGCCTCTGGGTAGTGTTTGGTGGGCAATGTCACAGATAATAGCAATAACCATTCCTGAAAATAATGCTTCGGTTGCAATTCATACTTAAAAAGATATGGAACATTTAAAATGTCTGGTCAAATTATCTTCCTGCTGATTTACTTGTGAAACTGATTGGTATGTATGAGTAATAACCACATGTACAACCTTCCACAGTGGTAAGCAAACACTTTTTAAATTCAAAAGATGTAACCACATAAGTCAAATAAATCCAGTGCCTATTTTCAGGAGTGGAATAATAATTTTTATGTTCCTTTTTAGTGAAATATTTTGTTGTATGTGACTATTTCATATTTTGCACTTAGGGATGAAAAATTAATATTTATATTAATGATGGGCACTACAAATATACTGCAGTCTTTAACTCTTTAAAATGCTTTTTAAAGTTTTTAAGTGACAATTTGTCAGGTGTTGACTTGGGTTTTTTATCTGGAATGATTTTACTTAAAAGGAAACCTTATTTACAAACCAATGAAATTCTAACTTCTAAAACTAGGTATAAATGAGGCAGGGATGGTTTTACTGCTAAATGGATGTATAAAATTAACACATAACCACAGATTTCTAAGATTGGACTAGAAAGACAAATATCCAGAAAAATATCTATCTAGGCAGGACATTTGCTTTTGCATTTTGAGTGGCTAAGTGCCTATTACATGCTTCTCCCTTCTTCTGCATCCAGCTCTTTTGCATTTCAAATTGCACTCTTGATAGGTGTTTCGTCCTTACCTTCCTTATGAGCTGCCTGTTTTGTGTGCAGGTGTCAGAACCTGTTTCTGTTTCAGAGGGACCTGAGACAGGGCTTTGTTGGGCTTGATCCCACCCATGTGCTCATCTGCTTCTCTGTTGTCGGGAGGCTGTGCTGTGGGGTTGTGGCAGGAACCAAACAACAGCTGCTCCAGGGCTGACTGCAAAGATTTCAGAAGGACTTACTTTATTTACTAACCTCCTGAAAACCGCCCCACCTAAATCAACGCTCAGCCTGCTCATTCCAGTAACCAGTTTTAGCCAGGACTAGTGATGCACTGCATTTGTGCAGAAACACGGCATAGCTTCCATTTATGAAAATACTTATAAAGTGACCTTTGTAAGGCCTTCATACAGGAGCCAGGCAACCGGTTCCTTTTGCAGCACCATCCTGGCATTGCACATACATGTAAGAGCATTCAGGAAACTTGGCCCTATACAGCAAAAATGTTGTGGTGATGAGAAGTAGAGCGCAGTCCAGTTTAGACTCAGTTTGGGGCTTATTTAAGCTGTAGGGTGATTGGTCTGGCACAGACCTTGTGCTGGATGAAACGTGGGTGTTTGGGCAACCACTACCACTTCGGCTTCTCTGATCACTGCCTGGCACTGGCACTCGCTGACTGTGCAAGGCTGAAACTTTTGAGCTGGAAAGAGCAAGACCCATCTGCCAAGTAGCTCCTCTGCTTGGTCAGGTCCATGCAGGCAGGTGATAACTCAGCTGGCAGTACCTTGCTCCATGGTAAAACAAGTCTGGCCGGCAGGAACACAGTGCTGTCACATCCTGAATGGGTCTGCCTTGCAGTCAAACTACTGGTATCCCAGTAAGTACCCTGGGCTATTTAAATACCTCAGGCTGAGGGTGGTGCTGAGGATGATTTTGGGTCCTTGACTGTTGAGTTAATTCCTGGGCTTATGAGCCAAGAGACTGTTTTGAATACAGTCTTGGGGTAACGCCTAGACAACTGCCCTGCAAGTGGTCCTGGGAGGCTCTGTACAGCCATGGTGCAACCTCCTGCCTTTCTGATCTGGAGGCCAGGATAGAAAACCTGATTCTGGGATATGCAGTACAGCCCCCTTCCCTTTGGCTTGGTAGGAGGAACCAAAAGAAGCCAGAGAAAGAAATATTAACACAACTGTCTTTGATCTGACTGAGAAATGTATTCTTGAGAATAATATGTGAGAAAGACATCAGAATTTTTGCCTGCTTAAATTTTCCCATTGTCTTCTAAGGAGCAAATACTTTGGTGTATATTTTGTTTAGCTGGATTCTTTTGCTATGATGGTCTGTCTACATTGACTAAATTCTTGTGCTAATGGTTCCACGATGCTGCATTTAAAGATTATAATGCATTTATAGCCCACTGATAGAAAAAATAAAGACAGCTGTATAAAAGCCAGGTATTAGCTATTATTAAATAAAAATAATTTACAGCTTACCACAGTCACAATGAATGAGATTGACTCACTCATGGGCTTTAGGACATGTTTTCTAGTTTTTGTTTTACGAGACTGTACATGAAGGATGTTAGCTCAGTTGAAGATTTTCTCTTTCACTCTATGCCAAGGTTTTCAGAAGTGACTAATGACTTTGGGTGCTTAACTGGAAACATTGTAATAATGCCTGAATTTCAGAATGGCTAAGCACCCATCATCTGAAATTTAAGTCCTTTTATGGTCGTTTAAATTCAGCTCTCAGAATTGAGATCCTCTAATTCATCAGTAACTCTTGAAAAGCTTAGAAGTTATGGAAATATATTAAAAAATTTAAGATGCAATTTCCTTCTTAAAGGCCTCCCCTTGCCAAATTTTCCATATCCCAATATGTGCAGAATTAGAAGACAGAAACTGGCAATTATTGAATGCAACATGCTTTGAATTTATGATAAAGAAAATACTGTGTTCATTTCCTTACTACATTGTGCTAGCCCTGCTTTTCTGATAAAGCGTGATAGCCATAGCCTTGTTTTTAAAGAATGTTGTGTCAGTTCTCCAGATCTTCAGCATAAATCAATGAAGTAGTTGAGGGAATTCAGCCTTTGTTTCACAAAGGTGGATGCAAATCTGTTGTCTTTATATAGAGAGGAATGATTCATGGGATGTTACAAACACAAGGGTCTTGGGATACCTGGGAATGAATGTCCCACAGAAGATGACAATACTCTTTGCTTCATAGACTTTCTGATGCTGTTCTGCCAGAAACCCGCATAACCCACCCTTATGCAGTGAACACATACTCGCTTTCACTAACATTGCCTTTGCAGATACTGAATCAGATCTGTCTTTGATATCCACTGGTGCAAACTACCAGCAGTTGAATTCTGCTGTCTGACACGAGGTGGGCTTAGCATTTCATTGCTCACTGGGAGGTGAAGCTTTCCCTCAGATAACTGGAGAACTCTGGCTGATTGTCTAATAAAAATCAGCTATTGCATCAGGTGCAGAATAGGAGGAAGTGAGCCTCTTACAGGAATTGCATCTGTAAGCTTTTACTCTGTCTAGCAAGGCAGTTACCCACAGCTTAGAGCAGATCTGATCTTTTTATGCTTCCCTACAGGTTTGCTTTGATTGTCTCCCTATTTTCCAATAAACACTCTAAGACACCACTGAGCAATTACTGAGGAAATCCCTGGGAACTTTTCCCACAAGTTTATCCATGGCATGCAGGGTATAAGGGTCTTGCCCAGGGTCACATGCTCCCAGATACACAGGGCACGTGGCTGGCTGTTCCCAGAAGTGGATGCCAAGAAGCAAGCTAGTGAGGGGCATGGGAACAGCTTTGTGACCACAGCCCATGGCAGCAGTGGGAAAGAGGGCTACAGCTGGACTGCGAGAAATGAAACAGCATGTTCGGTTTTGAAGTGAGAAACTCAAATGCCTGTCTAATGTATACTGGACATCACTGGGCACCCAGCTTTACAGTGACAGGGCTACACAGAGATGCTGTGAATTCTTTATTTCTGCCTGACTGATCATTTCATCACCTAGATGGTCCTGAAAATGTAACTCAAGGCAAGGACAGAGGAGTAAGTTTATCTTGGCATCTTCTACTCTCTTTTTATTAAAGAGAGTATTAAAAAAAATATTAAAACTATTATTTCCTCCAAATGTTTTCCCACATCCTACATTTCTGAGCCTGGAATGTAATCCTACAGTCACTCCTGAACTGGCTCCTTACTTTTCCAATCTCTGTCTTCATATCATCTGAGCATGTTCTCTGCCTTTCTTCAGCTAGGTGACCTCCCACGTTTGTGGAGGACACAGTGAAGACAACAGCTTCTTGTACCTTCTTGTAACTATTTATTTTATTTCTTCTTGTCCAGATGAGCATACTTCAGTCTGCTTTATTGAAATCCAGTAAGACACATGGGAATCTCCCAGTGTGCAACCACAACTATAGACAGGATATCCAGGACCTTGCTACCCCACGTCAGTTTCTCCTGTTGGGGAAGCTCCACTCCTCTCCTTCCAACTGTGACAGATACTCTCAGGCAAAAAGTCTGGCCAAGAGCTGTAGTGACAGCATAGAATCATAGAATCATAGAGTATCCTGAGTTGGAAGGGACCCACAGTGAAATCGGACTCCTGGTCCTGCACAGGACAGCCCCAAGAGCATGTATGGTTTTGGCTTTTTTTCCCTTCTGTCCCAACAATCACATCAAAAGTGACCTTTCTTCCTTGCTGTCCTGCATTCTCTGCATTACCAGCCTGCCAGTCAAAGTTCTCAGCAAGGCAGACACCACAATGCTGAGGGCAGCCTAATGCCACATACCCCTGCATTACCTCTCCCTTCTCATGATGTGATGTGTTGGAATAGTTGCAGGAAACATAATAGAAAAGGAGGGTCTGTGAAACATTCTGGATGCTCAGACACCCTTAAGCTGAGGGTGAACAGCTTGTGCTCATAGACATACCCAGATGCCCAGACACTTCTGTTCATGGCACCTATGGCATTGTCCTTCAGCTAAAATATGTGATGTCTGTTTTAATAAGAGCAGAATGGCAAGATATGTATGGCAGACATCAAAAGTCTTGGGACGTAAGAGTTTTGCAGATGTAAAATGAAGCAGATTAAAAAAAAAAAAAAAAGGAGTCTCAGAGTTTGGACAACAGCATTGCAGAGGGGAGAATACAATTTACTCTACTTGTACTCAAGCAAAGGTACATTTTATTGGGTTAGTGTCTGGACTGGGCAGAAAAGTCAGAGCAACGGACTCTAAAAAGAGGGTCTGGGAGATAACACTGGAGGCATAACCAAGCCAGTAGTAATCTGTTGCCTGGCTCATCACCAGGGAAGAAGGTTTGCCCCACTTACAAGGAAATGAACAGGGCCCCGGAGGTATTTCTGAGGAATGAGACACTGTCATCTGCACTAAGCATGGCTCACTATGACCTCTAAACCTCCAAGGCCACATCTTCTGCAGGTAAGGAAACAGAGCTGTGCTGGCAGTACAGTGCCTGTAAACACCATGGTGGTACAGCCCCAGTGATGGCACTCAGGGCAGTGAGGTCCCTGCAGATTCGCAGCTGCAGGAAAAAACTTCTGCCACCCCAAACACATCCCATCTTGTTCCACTTCTGCTGTCAGAGTGATTTTGGTAGCTAACAAGATGCTCTTTAAGGTCCCATCTGACCTAAACCATTCTATGATTCCATGATAACACATTTTTGGCTATTCACTGGCAGCTGTAGTGTCCAACAGCCAGCTCAGACAATGCAACATTTCGGGAAGGTCTCCCCCAGCTCCATCCTGTT
Source organism: Acropternis orthonyx (assembly GCA_035583155.1). Taxonomy (NCBI): domain Eukaryota; kingdom Metazoa; phylum Chordata; class Aves; order Passeriformes; family Rhinocryptidae; genus Acropternis; species Acropternis orthonyx. The sequence goes on from JAWWEU010000111.1 coordinate 102,621,444, forward strand.
CCAGCACAGCACCCCCAACCCTTCCAGCACCCCTCTCAGGCACTCAGACGCCTGTGCCTAATTGAGGCAGCGGCTGGTTTTAATATGAGTTCTGAACGCTGTTTTGGTTTTTTTTTAGATCCTAAATTGCTTTCAAAGGGATGGTACATCATCCCCCCACCCCTTGGTCCGCACTTCCCCGGGAGTGGCGGGACAGCCTGTGCAGCCTCCAGAAGAGGGTGCCCTGCTGTTAGGAACAATGCTGCGAGCGCAGTCATTCCAGTTCACTGGCACAATGTCACACAAAATGCTTTGTGTCTGTCAGCACATTCCTGGAAGGTCACAGTGAATGATGAATGCTCCTGTGTAGGAGCTGAGGAGGTTTTGGGTATTTTTTTTTTTTTTTCCTTTCCCTTTTCCCCATGAATTGCATCACTTGGCAGCCCCTTGACTTCATTCATTTGACTCCTGTGGTTACAAACCTTTCCCAATTGTTGTGAGCCTGCTTCCTCCCCAACCCCTCTGTGGCCAAAGCAGGATATTCATGACTGACTGCCCTGGAGAAGCTGGATGACTTCCAGCTACTTTCCACAGTAGAGTTGCTCACTTCCCTCCCCCCGAGGGCTGAAATATCCTGTGGTTCTGGTTAGCTTTCTCTCCGGATGCACATCAGCTAAAGCATACGCATCATCATGTGATATCCAAGGTTGTTTTAGCACAACTAATTGTGACAGAGGCTTTATTTAGATGCCATGTATAAAAAGATAAGTAAAGCACTCCAGTATGAAATCACAACAATATTTGACTTGATCCTAAAGGAAAAGCTAATTTTAACTGGCATGTAGCATTAGAGTTCTCCATTGAGCTTTGCACATATGTCTAAGATGTTTAAATAATTCCAATAAACTATGATGTCATCTTTGTAGCTCCATTGCCATTTCCTATGATTTGGTTCATGATTTCTTTCCACTCTGAGTTACTAATTGCTCGTGAAGGTTGTGCAATTGAATGGGGCTCTTCTATTTTTTCACACTACCTTCCCCCTTACAGAAAGCACACAGACCTGCTAGTTTTAATTGGGGAAAAACACCTACAGCTAAATTCAGCACTACTTCTCAATGGGAATTGACTAAAACCTGAGTAGCAGTAGTCACTTGGCACAGTACAGCCAACCACAGTGAGGGATATATTTTTGGGGTGGGGAGGAGTGTTCAGAAGAACCCCTGTCAGAGTGAAATTGGAAGAGGAACACCTGTAAACAGTGTTCATGGGCCTGTTCACAGGCTCACGTAGACACAGGTTTCTCTGAAGGATGGAGGCGCTTAAATGGTCAGGACAGTTAACAGCCTCCAATACACCTGCTTTTGTTTGAACAAATGCAGCAGGTTCTGAGAAGGGACCACTGCAACCCCAACAGTGTTGAGAACTCATTCCCTGTCTCTGAAGCCATCTCACTGTGTCTGTACTGCTAAACTCCCCTTGTCTTCAAAACATCTAATCTGGCTGCATCTAATTTAGCTAGTAAACAGTCCCTAGTTCCTTAGCTGTGCCCAGGAACTGTTTGGAGGATGCTGGCAGGCCCAGTTCAGAAGCCATCCTGGCGCTGCTGTAACCTTTCTCCAGTTCAGATGATGGTGATCTGTTCTTGTGTCCTGGTTCTACTTAACTGTCAGGTATGGATGTGGTTGGACAGACTCCTGTGGGCTGTACAGGGTTCACATCTAGGACTGGGAATCTTCATTTTGGAAAAAAAGAAAAATGTCCTTGAGCAGAAGAAACTGGATAGGGGGGAGACAGGCAAGGTAGAAAGTCAGTTCTAGGTGAGGAGAAGTGTTTGGACTTCAGTAAGAGATTAAATAAAGCCAAAGAGACAAAAAATCACAGGCCAAATGAGTCCTTGGGAGTCAAAGTTTGTGAAGTAAAGTAGGATATTATATTTTCCAGAAAGCTGCAAGAAAACACAGGTTGCTGCCAGCTCACTGGTATGTAGGAAGAAACTAATCAAAACATCAAGGGGGTTTTTCAGCAGCAACAAAAAAGGACATTTTGCAAAAGTTTTGGTGAAGACAAGTAAATTGCAAAGCGCTATCCAATAATGGCTACATGCTGCAAAATGTGGGATGAAAGGAAAAGAAGCTTGAGGACGTTTATACATTTCCAGAGATATCATCAGAACTTTCAAGCTGTTGAAGAAATATCAGGAAGTGGAAAAGCAGAAGTTTTGCACAACCTATGAATAACTTTAAAAAAAAAAAAACCAACGAAAAAAAACTTCACTCAGAAGAAGTTAAAACTTGTTTGGGTTTATTTTTGTTTCATGAAATCCCTTATTTCCCAGGTCTGCATTTACAGATCATGTTTCTTTGTCACTTCCCTTTGTACAGACCAAGAGCTGTTCCATATACAGGCACACAAATAGCATCAGAAACCTTCTTTGGGCTAAGGTCACTTCAGATCAAGTGAGCTCTTTGTCAGCATCTCTAACAACCTGATAACAATATGTGGAAGCAGGTTGGCCAAGAAGCATAACAGGATTGAAGCCACATTTTCCTTTCCTCTTTAGTATTTCTTGATGTCACTACAGGGACCCTTATCCCTGTATTGCTGTATCAAACCATGGTGAAAAACACAAGGAAGTACTGATGCCTGCAGGGCTTTGGATGAAGAGCTGGAGGCACTGGTGTGAAGCCAGGTCAGCAGCATAAGGGTGTGACAAAGGTCCATGCAGACGTGACATAACCAGCTAGAACAGCCCAGCTGTGGCCATTGAGGCTTCACCAGAGGCTGTACATGCTCATGCAGGATGCAGGCTTTGCAGTTGGTGGCTGTAAGTCCACTGTGTCTGCTTTTTATGGGTTGTCTATAGCTCTCTCCGTTGTGTCTACCTGAGGATGGGAGATCCTCAGATCTCCCTGCCAAGTAGGAACTATACACCCAGAACCTCTGAGGAGTTGATCACAGAGTCACAGAATGGGTCAGGTTGGAAGGGGCCACAGTAGGCCAGCTGGTCCAACCTCCCTGCTCAAGCAGGGTCATCCTGGAGCACAAAATGCACAGGATTGTGTCCAGATGCTTGTGGAGTATCTCCAGTGAGGGAGACCTCACAACCTTTCTTGGCAATCTGTTCCAGTCACCCACACAGTAAAGTTCTTCCTCATATTCAGGTGGAACTTCCTGTGCAAATGTATATGTTTATGTACATGATACCATGTATACCAAAAGCAGTAAGAAGAGCAGTGGAGCTGTCTGCACCTGTCTTCCAGGGCTGTCACAGAGATATTTGTATAATTACTCAGTGATAAGGGCTACAGCTCATCTGACTGCACATGAGAAGAAAGCCTGCTAAATCTGCCTTTTCCATCTGTCCAAGAGCAAACCTCAGTGTGCCCTCATGCAGCCAGAAGAGCCTGTAACAGAGAAGATAAGGAAAAGCAGCCTGTTATCATTCTCAGTGCAACACAGCTTGAGTATTCATGAGTCACAGTTTGCTCTCACCCCTACCTGAAGGAAAATACCTGGGAATGTGTCAGGAACTTGAGAAAAGTAAGGACTCTAAGGGTCTTCTCAAGGTATTCTGACATGCACAGGGCACCATTTGAAACTGAATAACAACAAAACTGTTACCAACATCTCTAGAGTGACACCAATATGAACTTGTCACTGGGATGGAGGGAAGGAAGGAGTTAGTACATGCATACACAGGTATGAGGAAAAAGTTCTGCAAAGAAGGTGGTTTGCTGTGCATTCTGATGTTTGACACATGCACCTAAAACCTTCCTGCATATTTTGGCTTCTGCAAATGGCACTTAGATACCAAGGTTCTGAGCACTTCGAGCGCTAAGAGTGAGACCTCCTCTACTACAGACAGCGCAGCTGGAGTTTTCCTGGTTGTCTTGATCCACAATAGCAGCAGAGGTACCTTGGAAAGACAACATGACTTTCTCTGCTACGATCCATAATCAGCACTGGCAGAGGAAGCCAGCAGCCTAATTGTTTCCTTTGCTGTCCCAGTGAGGGTGAAGGTGGGCAAGGACAAACGTTCTCCACCTGTGAGATGTTTTGCTCTTGGGTGGTACAGAACTCCGGTGTCTTGGCTCCTTCATGTGGTTGTCACAGACAAAACCTGTGCTTAATTTCAATTTTGGTCTTCTGAGGCCCCTGAGAGGGAAAGGCCAGGACACTGTGGGATGGATGTTAAAGCTATCAAATGTGATTTTCAATCACCAGTACTGTAAGTCTAGGCAAATGCACCATTGAAAGCAACAGGGGTCTTTTTAATGGTGTCAGTTGTGCTTGGAGTCTTACTCTAATTGTGTGCCTATGCAGGGTTTGAAGACTGGGAGTCATCCACCTAAATGAAGGTATCTGATGAAGATGTCTAAGGTAGAACAGTACAAAGACACAGATGCAGTCAGGCAGTGGGTCAGGCTCTATGACTGAACCCATTCCATGCTGTTAACTGTGAAGAGTCATTAAAGAGCTTAGTCTTCTAATTTGGTGCCTTGAATAGTGCCCAGACTTAGTGGGAAGAACAGGTTGAAACAGCTCAGTACCCAGCTGAAACAGTGGGAAAATTATTGCATAATTTTCTCTTGCCACACTTACTAAGATTAGGGTGGAAATGTGCATGTGTTGCTGAGTCTGACTGAGGGATGAAGAAGGAATATAATTAATTAGAAAAATTAAAATTAAAACAAACTTTTATTTTTCTGTTTTATCCTAATGTAGCTAGAATGTTAAGAATTTATCACCTGAGATAAAACACTTAATCATTACTAAACCCTTTGGCAATTGTTTTAATAACATTAATCAAGATGAGCTCATTTAGTGCTAATGGGGGTGTTTTAAGTACTTTTATAGGATTTTCACTGAAATTCAGAATTAAATAATTGGGCCATTATTCTAAAGTGTTTTCGTCATCCCTCAGGGAAGTCCCAATTTCTTGGATTTCATCTGCTTGGTTTTATTTCCTCTCAAGCATTAATTCTGATTGCCCTTGACAATTTTGGAGCACCTCTTCCCAGTTATTAATTTGACCCTCTTCTGGGCAGGTTGAGGTTGGTTGCCCCTGATAATCTATTTTGTCAAGGCAGTAATGGACAAGAAAGATTTAAAATACCACTAAATGAGGGTGGTGATGGATGATGAGACAGCAAGGGTGCTGATTACCATCACCTAAAGGTTCTAGTGACTTGAGTTTTTTCCAACACCCAGACTGGATGAGCAATTGGCTAATTAATTGTCCAATTCTACCCAATGTTAGCTTAAACATGCTTAGTCTTTATTAGAAGCTGCAGTCTTTATCATCTGGAACAAATCGGCAGTTGCTGAATGTATTATGGAAGGAAGATAAAGAGTCCTCCTGAATTTATGTTTTTAGTGCCAGTTAATATGGCCAAATGTGTCTGAAATACCCTCATAACGATGGCAGGTGTAATGTAGGACATGTGGTAGATCTTTGCCTACTTTGAAAAACAGTAGATGCCATGAGTGATCTGAAACAACACTAAATGTTTTGGGCAGTTGTATTGAGCCTTATGGTTTGAAATAATTTGCGATTAGGACTCAATGTGTCCATGTATACCTGTTTATATATAATGAAGGTATCCAGACTCTTGTTACACTCAATGGAGATCTAGTTAATGCAGTCACTGAAAACTAGAGTGTCATTTGGCTGCTTAGACACTGTCTGTCTACACTAAGACAAGTTGAGTCACTCTCCAGACTCTGGTGACTGTATCCAGCATATCTCAGTGTGAACTAGAATGCCTCAAGCTCAATTCAGCTGACTGAACTTTGATGCTTAGTGCTTCATAGATACTCTAGAGTATCCTGGCTGGCCTCTAGCTCTATCTTCAGAAGCAGCAGGTCATCCCTGCCAGTACTATGTGGACATCTCATTTTATGACACCTAAAAAAATTGCAAGACAGCTATGTGTGGGCACCCAAATGCTGCTTTTTGCCACAGATTGTGGTAAACACCACACAAAGTCATTTCAATATAAATGCTAAAACTCTTGGAGTCATTTGTATAATGATATGTTCATTTAAATGATAGTCATATTAGAAGGTTATTTTTAATCTGGTAGGAAAGCCTATATAAGCCATTCCCAGTTTTGATAATCACAAGAGATGTTGCCATTTCAAACAAACTCCATCAAATTGTCAGGTTGTATTCTACCAGCATGTTTGGTAATTCTCATGCCTAAGCCTAAAAAATGACAGCAAAGGTTAACGCTAATACATTTAAACAGAAATATTGCATATTTGTTTCATATTTAACCAGTCCTATGACTGCTGTTTTCTACTTTTTCTCAGAATAAATGCAAGTTTCTTGCTCTTACTCCATTATGGCAATTCAAAATAGTACATGCTGGTAGATATACAGGGGGTAAAAAGGAGGAAGAACATATTTTCAATTTATTGCTTGTCTGGAAAATAAGCTTTTCAAATTTCTCTGAAAAGATTATCCTCAGTACAAAAATCTTTACTCCCATCATTGTACCAAATGCAATAAACAATGCATATTATATTCAGCAAAACTTCAGCTTCATAAATCCCATTTTCCAAGGCTTTATGTGATAACAAAGATCAAATTTTGTAACCAAAGTGTGTATCTCTTGTAGTGTGTACATTGTTTGGTGTCAACTGTTGGCAAACTACTCAACATTTCAGATTTAACAATTTCTAATCTTTTATTCACAGAAGGAAGTTGAAATATTACACTGAACAACTAACATGACTGAGAACAATTATTTTCAGTATTATTATTTCAGTATTATTATTTTGGATAACTTAGTAATTAGGTAGAATCATTAAGATGTCGTATTTTTACTGTGCAAACCATCTTCATTTTTATGTTCTTTGTGATCCCATAGAGAGGTCTCAGGTTTTGCAGCACACATTGGACATGACTTATGACCATGCCAAATATGTTAGGAGGGCAGGATTCAGGTAAAAACATGTGACGTATCCTGTTTGCACTCACACAATTATAATAATTCAATCCTTTATACAAAACTGATGCAACAGGTTTCCATTTTAGGAAGTTAAACTCTGTCCACATGGCTGATTAATGCTCTGTTGTAGGCTGCAGCTGACATTTATGTGTCTCCACTACAGCTGCGTATTACTCAGTCTAACAACACCTATTGCATCCAGCCCTTGAAATTACTCAACTGGGCCTCCCAAAGGTTTAACTCGATTTGAGCTTTAGCTAAGCAGGGACTGAGTAGGAATTTCAGGATTTCAGTTGCAGCAGATAACTGATGCAAAAATGAAGCTGAAAAATTAACACCATTTTGGCTTTAATTCGTGCAGTGTTGCACCAAACAGTGGTCAGAACAGCCACGTCTGGAGAGGCCAGTTTGTCATGAGTAACCTGGTGGGTTAGAGCAGAGAAAAAACAGCTTGACTAATTGTAACATTTGTTTTCATTTAATAGCTTCATATATTCCAATGTCAAAAGGGACCACTCTGATTATCTAGGCTGATCTCATGCAGAGCAGAGGCTGCGGAGCATCACCAGGTGATTCCTGCACAGACCGAACCCTTCTTCCGTGGGCCATAAGGAAACTCTCCAGCAAGCTATATGGGTGAGCATTACCTCATGCAATATATTGAGCTGTATCTTGAGTTCATTTTACCATCTTGTAAATCCTGAGAAGTTTCTCTTGGCAACACAGGGCTTACATGAATGAAAGAGAAATCAGAATTTGGCTCACCCGCCCTCACAACGTTGTACCCAGTGAAAATTTTTCTTTACTCTCCTGTATAAAAAGTGTAAGATACACATTTATGTACTTGTGGTATGTTGCTTTATCCTGAAGTGTAATGTTTTGATTGAATCAATGACGTTGAGGTAACTGGCCCCTTGGTCCAATCATAGAATTTGGCATTGTTTAGAAGGTAAAGGAGAATCTTCATTACTTTTATTGCAGTTGATAGATTTGTCTGACATTCTGCCTTGTATAGATCAGATTTCATCCCTAATATCAGCACTGAATACAGCACTTCTCATGTAATCAGAGCAAAAACTCTGAAAGACTTCATTTAAGAATCCACCATAACATTACCAGCTCTTTTCAAGCACTTTCAGAAGCTATGTGCTTACCTCCAGAAAGGAAAAAAGTGAAAAGAATGACATTATAGACTGAAAATTTGGAGTGTAGTCAAATTACGTATTTATCCTTCCTGCTAAAAGCAAAATCAATATATTTTAAATACAGCTCAATCTAATGTGACAGGAAGTGAAACAATTCAAGTATAGTCACTATTCAAGGTAATATTCTGATGCTCAGAAACATTCTGCATTTGTGCATCTAATTACAGCTAAATAGCAGACAAAGGTTGATATATTGTAGTCACCTGGAAAAAGAGGAGTTAGGACAGCTATGTGTGTCTATCAGGTTACTAGGTAGATAAATCTGGGTTTCTGCCAGCCAAAATTTTCAAGGCCTGTATTTGTCTGAGATCACCAGGTTTCTTGATACAATTATTTGCATATCTGTATCTTGCACGTTATGTTTCAGTTCTTTTCAAAAGAAAAGGACGTAGTTCCTTTAAGTCCTGAGTCTAAAGTGAATATATGAAAATGATCCATGATGCTATTATCCCAAGCACACTTACCGAGTGATACTTTCTAATATCAGAAAAAATTGTTGCCATGGTGACTGGTCTGACCTGAAACAGTTCAGTTGATGCTGAGCTTCCATTCCCTTCTCCTAAAAAAGAAGCTAAATATAATCTTTTGGAACTGCAATTTTTCTTTTGATTCATTACTGGCAATGCCTCACAACCCGTTGTTCATGCCATATTGGCTTATTAACACTCTTAGTTAAAAGAAATAGAGAATTCAAAGAAAGCTGAGCTTGAAAGTAGGCTGCAGTTTTAACTCAAAATCATCCTTGTAGAAGGATCTTGTGCCCACCCATCTCAGGACACCAACTAATTTAGCTTCTTTTGAAAGAAAATGGAAAGTTCAAATGTGCTATTAAAATCCCAGAATTCCAGTAGTAGATGAATTCAGCATTACCTGCCCACAGACAAAGTAGACAGTGGCATGCTAAAAGTTCCTTTGATCCTTAGTAACTAATTTAATTTGCCTCATCATTAGCATGCATCTTACTTTAATCCTCTATTGGATTAAAAGTTGACCTTCACATGATCCTCAGGCAAATAACTATTTTGTTGAAAATTTTCTTTTCTTTGAAAGGGATGCTAAGAAGGAGAAAAAGTCAGGAGTGACATCCCTCTGTAGCTCCAGCAGCAGCTGGGACATGCTGTGCTAATGGTGAAAAAAGGGCTGAAATCCACAAAGGGCCACAGGTGCTAAGGAAGGAGTCAGATGGCTCATCAGTGTTTAAAGGGCAAGAATGCAAATCACAGGACCAATACTCAATACCAACTATGATTTCACAGGTGAAGTTTTCCAGACATCTAGGGAAAGGCTCCAGCTGTTTAGCATGATCCAGCTTGCCTAAGGGGCATACCTGGGGTTCCTAAGGGCAGTAAATTTAAGAAGCTTATGCATATAACCTGGAGGTAAGGACAGTCTGCCTTTAGAACGCAGAACAAACTTTTTCCCAGGTATCTCAGACTTGCTGTATTTCTTAGATTGTTTTTTAATAACCTCAGTTCAGGAATGTCAGCTGTAGTCCAGGAGTGCAGTTGGGAGGAAGAATCTTGGGACCCTTCCTGCCAGCTCCTTCAGAATGAAGCAGTGTTACCCCCTGTAAATCAGCAAGGATATTGACCTCCTTTCCCTAACCTCTCTAGTAATGTCATCCTTCCCACACCAGAGTTCTGCTCCTCCTGTCTGAGTGCTTTCCCCACCAATGCTTCAGACTTATACTTCCTCTTGCTCCTTTTTCTTTTTGTCTTGGGGCTTTTGCAGATTTGGTGCACTTATGGTTCAAATGATCTTACTTTCTGACAGGATTTCAAGCTGTGAATTTTAGCCTGTGCTTTGGAGACAGATTTACTGGCATTTACTGGCTTGTCTTTTAGGCAACAATTCATCCAGTGGGTGGGCCTCCAGGTCTGAACAGGGAAATGAGGGTCTCAATGCAGCACAGTGAGCTCAAAGAGACATGGGAAGTGTGCCCCCCTGTCTCTTTGGGTGATATAGTGTATACTAATGTCAGGAGAAACAACTACTCTGTGTTCTTGGCACATCATTTCACCTTTCCAAGGTCTCTCACAAACAACAAGAAGGGACTCATTAAGAACCACTCAGAAAATGTCCACTGATACAATGACTGAATAGAAAATCAGGTTTTTGTCTAGCTGACCAATGGCATTGATGAAGAACTTCTGCATTGCTCTAAATTTTCCCACTTTTGGTTGGAAAAATTATAAAGCAGAATTGTTTGGCTTTCAGCCATGTTTAGCTTACAAGATTTTTGCTCTGCTAGATCTTTTTTCAGGAAAAGATCATTCTGAGCACCAATATTTATATAAGACATTTCAGAAACTGGCGGTGAAAAATGATCTTGAAATGCAAGAAACAATAGTGTTATAACTGGAGACACCAGCAAGGCAAGATTTGTAGGGAGAGTAAAGTTTTTCAGTTTATCATCTTACGTAATTGGGGAGAAAAAATGGGCATGCAAGCTCTTCCTCAGATACCACTGACTTACAGAAAGGCCTTAGCTAGTAATAAAGGGCAAAGAAGTATTTCTTCACCTTCTCCAGAATTGCTCTCCAGAGTCTGTAATTGCTCTCTTTCACACACACAAACATACACAAACAAGTTTTAAACCCACTTATCTTGAACAGGTCTGCAGTCTGCCAAGTACCATGTTCTCTGAAAGGTTACAAAGAAACATGGGATTCCTCTTACCCCAACAAACTAACTGACTTTGACAGCTAAATTTCCCTTTACATAGGTTTAGAACTTCCTCTATATAGAAGTGTGAGTCATTCTGACAGGCTTAATTTGTACTGAAAAAAGAATGTGTTAAACTTATTAACCATTCACATTAGAAAGACTGTAAACAGTAGATTGATGACATTTGCACTTGGTGTACTACACCCTGTGTGCCTAAAAGTGAAATTATGAGAGGCAGTGAAAGACATGCTGAAGATTTGCTAGAAATTATGTCTTAATGCCTTTCTGCTCTTGACTTGATGTTTCCTTGATATTTCATTTTCTAGTGAGGAGTGTATGTATGAAATGAAATGGCCCTTTTTTAACAACATAATATTCATGACAATTTATTCATATTTCCAACAGAACTAAACAACTAATAGCAAATACAGAAGCTTGTTGGAGTTAATAAAACACTGCATGATAGACCAAAAGATCTGTTTGAGTTTGAAGACCCGTCAAGTGATACCTAAGGAGATGTTGAAGTTCCAGCCTTTGTTTAGAGGCTTTGACACTATCTGAATCTGAACTTCTCTAGCTTGTTTCTGTGTTAAAAGCTTGCCTGATTTGTAAATAAGAGTGAGTGGAAGGGATGTGGTATCCACAAAGTCAAGTGTGAATTACTTAGGAAATCTCTCAACCTTTATTTCTTTGCAGTGGTAAGAAAAGCTCTCCAGAAGGTGATTCAGAGGCAGTGCCTGACTCAGATGCTCAAAAGTGACCCTTAGTACTGTCAGATAAGTTCAGAGTGTGAGGTGACACCTCAGTCCAGTCTGCATATGCTTTTGTGTCAAGTTGTCTGGGGAGACCTGGCAGGTTCTCCAGGCAGTGAGACTCAAGCAGGAGTGTTCATGAGCTTTCTCCAAGCTCAGAGACTACTTGCTGTACAGTTGGATCTTAGGTCTCAAGTGTTGCTATGAAAGAGGATACAGATCTCATGTCAGGGTGTCTAAGGCAGCTTCTGGCTTTGAGGTTACTACTAGGGATACAAAACTGTCAAATCAGGATTAATAAGGGTAGAAATAACTCCTCTGTGCCCTTCATGATCAAAAGTGGACAAGATCATACAGTCTGAGAAGGCTCACTTGCTTATTGTGCTATGATCTTGGCCCTTTTTGGGAACTGGTTGATAGGACTTTGGATCGAAATCAGCCCCTGTGTCACTAGGTCAGACACAGGGTGGGAGCCACCTAAAGTTGAGGCTGATCTTGTTAGTATAGTCCTTTCCCTGTCTCCATTTCTTCAGCAACTAGCAGTTCAAAAAGCTTTATAAAGGCTAACCATATTGTAGGGCACAATATTTCAGCGTTCTTCATATTTATTTTATGGAGAATTTGCTATTGCCAAGTACTTGAGTAATCAGTAGTAGTATGGGGAGATATCTCTAAACTAGAGACATTTTAAGAGTTTGTTTAGAAATCATACCCTTGTCACTGATACTTAAAAAACCTTCATAGCTCATCATCAAATCCAGTGAGCATATTTATAGTAGTCAGGAAGGAAATGTCTGCTGAGGTTACTTTCTAGTGCTGTCCAGACCCTCTGCATTTCTCTGGAGTATATTAGGAGTGTGAAAGAAAAGATAATGACATTGCAGAATCCCTGCCACATAACAGTGTGTGAGAACAAAAGAGGATTAGGGGTGTATGAAAATGAACATTCATCTGATCTGAATGTGCCAGTTCTATGAACCCTTGCACAGCTGACAGCTTTGGTGTGATGTAGAGGACTTTGTTTTTCTTCCTTTGACGACAAAGTTTCTTCTGGGAATCTAATGCATTATTATATTCCATGGCAAATATTTGCAGCCCATGGAATGGATAATGAAAGCATGTGACTCATTTGGAGCATTTTAACCTGTGTGTGTGTGTGTGCTTTCAGAACTGCTCCATGTGTTGCGCAACACATTTGCCACAAGGCCAGACTGCAGCTCTCCATAGGCCTCAAGGATTAGGACTCCTGTAAAAGTATACATCAGAAAAAGATGCAACTGTATATACAGAAACAGTACAAGGAGACTATGTACATGTAAAAGCACAAATGAATCAAAGTATTTTGGACATCTTTTTGTTTGGATATGACTACCTCTTTGGATTGACCTATAATAAGTTAGTAGTTCCAGATTTTTTACTATAGTGAGTCAGAAAAGATAAATCCAAGTGAATCTCTGTGCTTTTCTTGCCCTGGAATTCTAAAATTGATTTTATGTGGTGCAGTGTAAGCTAGGTTGTACCAGAAAACAATATGAAACAAAAAATTCCACCCAGTATGTGACAGCTTTTAAAAGAACATTTCTAGGATTGCAGATGCAGAGATTTAAGAACTAATGAAATACCAGAATTAATGTTGTCTGTTGTTTACTGTTCACTTTCTTAGGTTACAGTATTGAATTAAATAGTTATATATGATTTTTCCCACTCTGCCAGGGGGATGAATTAGGCTTGTGCTGTGAAGGCATCTGTTGTCTGTTAAGTCCCCTGACTCATTTGTTGCACAAGCTGGAAGATGTGAGATGAATGAGGCAGGGGACAGCAGGGAGAAAGCGGGTTCTCTGGTGGCTGAGCTAGATGGATGTCACTCAGGAGAACTGGATTTCATCCCTGCCTCTGACACAAAGACCATATGAGGAACTCTGAAAATCATTTAAACCAGGGTTGCTATATTCAGCCATGAACAAGAAGAAATGACACTGTGAGCTTCCCATTGCACAGATGTGGATTTCAGTTCCTTCATGGATCTCCCTGTTACAACAAAGCTTTTTCTGGCCTGTGTGCTTTGTCCTTGCTCTGGAGAGCATACTGCTGAGTTGAGTCCCCTAATCCAGTAGGGAACATGCCAGGACTTGGCCATTACCTTACAGGGTCTGTGCCACTTCCAAAGCTCAGGATGGGGCAGAGGTGTCCTAGGAGAGGTAAGAGAACAGGCTGTGCACTGCAACCAGTGGAGGACCATCTAGCTTACCAATCTCATGATCTTTTCCTCACATTTTGGGAACTAAATAATATCAGATTTTGTTCACATTCAAGAAGCTGGAGCTGATCTCCTCTTCCCAGGAATTCCTTTGTGCTGTTCCATACAGGTAGTTCAATGCTTATCAGCAGTACTGCATCTGTCAGAACTTGGATGTAACAAGGATGCTGCAAATTTCCCACATATGCACTAGCAGGAGATGGGACAAGTAATGAGGTAAAGGACTGAGCTGAAAGATTTTTGGCTTAGTAGGTTTGAGGATGGTTGTGCTCAACTTTTCTGCCCCTTTAGCAGAACTGTTGGGCTGCCTGTTCTTGTTTCGGTCCTATTCCAGTCCCATGCTTAGTTCCTCACTTAACAACACAGAAATGTCAGAAAATCTAGGTATGCCCCATTTGGAGTTTCTTATTCCATTCTCATTCTTTTCCTTTCCCGAAACTTTTTCCTCATCAAATATTCAGTCATTCTTGGTCACCCCTCAAACGTCTTTCTGTGACCTTTATTCCTTCGCACTGGCATCCAGTCTTTGTGATGGGGTCCTCATCCCATCCCGTGTGCACTCCTGAGCACACAAACAGTTCCATCTCTTCCCTCAGCATGACCTTGGCCACTGCTTGGACCTCTTGGACCTTATGGTTTCCAGACTGTACTCCCTATTCCCCTTCCAGGCTTCCCAGTGTGCTGGATCTTTCCCAGAAAGACTTGACAGAACTTTTTAGCAGTGCCTGTAGCAATAGAACAAGGGGTAATGATTTTAAACTAAAAGAAGTCAGATTCAGACTAGATATATGGAAGTGATTTTTTAGGAGAGAGGTGCCCAGAGAAGTGGTAGTTGCACCATCCCTGGAAGCATTCAAGGTCAAGTTGGACAGGGCTCTGAGCAACATAATCTAGCTGAAGATGTCCCTGCTCATTGCAGGGAATTGGACTAGATGACCTGTAAAAGTCCTTTCCAAACCAAACTATTCTATATTTTCAGGGATTATGCACAGTCTTTATTCCTTAACAACATCTAGACATAGTGTTTTCGTTCACAAAAATCCTATTTTCTACATATTTCCTCCTTTTTCTTGATACCTTTTTTTCTACCAACAGGAGGTAGGTATCACCCTTCTCTGTGATGCTCTGTTTCAGCAGTGGGTGAACTGAGAGTGCAGGAGACACCAGCTCCCTAGGGCCACATTCTGTGCCCAGGACTGCTCGAGCTCAGGACATGTGGGGATAGACATTACAGAGAAAAACTTTTTTCATTCCTATAACCTGTTCTGAAAAATACTGGTTTTTCAAAAGCTTTCTTTTCCCGGTGACTGTGAAGCACATACAATTCAGCATATACAGAACTTGCAAGGAGCTGGGACATGCTCAGTGAAGACAGACTGCCTGGGGATTTTAGCTGTTAAACTCTGACAAGTCTTTATGAAGTATGTGTAAACTGCTACTTTTCAAAGACTTGTACATTTTTAGGGTGTGTATATATTTCACAGAGAATAAAAATGAATAAATGAGGTTTATCCTTAATAAAAGCCACACTCTTCTGCCACACAGGGTTCCTGCAAAACAGAATCCCAAAGCTTTGCAACTACAATTTAAAAATGTTGTTTAGCAGTTGTTTTTCTTTTTTTTTCTGCCTTTTTTTTTTTTTTTTTAAGGTCTTAGCAATTTTTAAAAAATCAGGTAGCTTGAAAGATGACAAGTGTGAAATCTCAGAAAGTTTCTTCAAGTGAAAACATGGTTATACAAAAACAAATGTCAGGCAGCCTTGGCCGCTTTGAAAGAATGAACAACTAGCTGAAGTACAAATGGACCTGCTATGTATGTTCTTATCCATTATTGAGCCAAAAATTGTCTTGAAAGTAAATTGGATTATCTGCAGTCCTTGTATTCAAATATTTTAAGAGTATATAGGTGTGCAGACACAAAGCACATGCCTTTCCCCATTCTTCAGTGTCTCTTTTAGGAGTCAGATCCAGACTCCCTTGTTCACTAAGGAGAAAAACACCTTAAAAGGAATGGAAAAAGTGAATTTATGATATCCTGCTGCATCCACCACACTGCAGTGGTGGTTCAGAGCTCTCAATGGCAGCTCCTGGCCATGTGCAGCCTCATTGAGGAGTGGTGCTGCCTCTTCAGCATGTGCAGCTGAGTTCTGGGAAGGCACTAAGGAGGCCGTTCGCATCTGTCTGACTGTGAAGCTTGTCTGAGAGGAAGAGGAGAGAGATATCTCATAGCTATACAACGAGGTCATTTTTGTTATGGAAACTTAATTTTAATTTGTTCCATATGAATATTGGGAAAATGAACCATTTGAGAAGTTTATCATAATTCTAGTCTAGATAAACAGCTCAATAAAGAATGGAAAATATGTATTTTGTCAGAAGGCACCACTAAAAAATATTCACATATGGCAATGATTTCCTCAGGATTCAACAAAAGACGGGATGAGAAGCTTTCTCCTGTAGATACAGATCAGATTTATCACTGTGGTAATGTCACCTGACTTATACCATGTTTAAGCAGTGAGTCAGCAGAGGAGAAAGACATAGTGCTCCAGCATGTACAGTATTTATCTCCTCCTTTTCCACTCACTGGCTCTGATTTTGTTTTTAACATTATTAAGGAGTGATTGTTCCTAGCTAATGTTACAAATGAGTTTGTCTTGAAAGTTTGTTTTGGCTTCTCTCTATGACCTACCCTTCCACTCTGCTGCTACAGGACCTTGGAGACAGTAATCCCAGCCGAGAACAAGATAATCCATCTTTTCAAAATGTGAATCGAGTGGAAGGTTTGTTGGATTCCAGCTAGCAGAAGATGAAAATGCTCCCACACCAGAAAGAGAAGTCCTCTTTGTTCTGCTACTTTGTCCATCTTCAACAAATTAGCATAGAATTGCTTTATTACTCTGTGGGATATTCTAGATGTTTCCCCATCATCCTGAAAAGACTTCCTGTTTCACTCATCACAGTTTAAAGACAGACATTGGTTAGAATAAGAAAAAAAACCCAATAAAGAATACATATCAGTATTAGCTCTTTGTAATGAGCTAAACAGATTGTGGATTTGAGTGCTTAAAGCCTGCAGGGCAGAGATGCAGATATATATTCACAAATTTTAAAAAGTGAGGATGAAGAGCCTAAATAAAAAAAATGTGATCCAGCTAAAAAGAACTTGTCAACCTGAGGTCACTGAAGTTGCAGACCCCTCTGTTCAGCCAGTGTGGCCCTGCTGGGAGTAGCTGGGAGCTGGAGGGGAGAACAGGACAGAACAACAGCCAGGTCCTGCAGGGTCCACTGCTGCCAGTCAGGGACCCCTAATGCCCTGTCAGCACCTGCCTGCTCCTGCAACATACCCATGGCAGTGCTCTTCTGCTTTCTCCACTGAAATAGACTGTCAAGTGTTCAGTTAGCACACTGCCTTCCTCCACCCCCTCCTTCTTCCCACATGGAGTGGAAAAGCCACTCATGTCTGAGACTCTGAGGTGCCTTGACAGTGAAGAAGGTCTGGGATTTAAAAGACTTTAAAATTCTCTTTCTTCTCCCCCCGCCCCCGCCTTTAGATTTCCTTTCAAGTAGCACTGCCTCTAATGGGCAGTTTAAGATGGCAAATAATTTGTGATGTACCAGTTTTTATACAAAAATGTGGTAGCAATTGTGGGAGCTTCATACAGGGACATAAATTCCATCCTGTGTGTTGTGTACATAAAAACTGAGTGTTGTAGTACATGACACCAAGGCAGATTTTTGCTGGATTTTTTCCCCCTGAACAACAATGCAGACTATCCAAATTCAGTTTAATGTTTGAATTCTTTTGGTTTGGTTCAGTTTAGTATATTATTGTTACTAGCTGCAGAAATCTCAGCCTAGGCTTGCAAATCTCAGCCTAGGGTTTTCATGTCTGAGGGATGCTCAATCAACACAACCCTCACATGCACCCCAACACTTCCTCTGTTAGACCAACATACCTGGGGTATGTCCCACTTACCAGGTGCAGTTCACAGATGGCTTGTGCACAAAATCATAGAGAAATAGGTCTGAAAGGACCTCAGGAAATCATATATTCCAGCCTTAGATGACTGGCACATTTGACTTTTGTAAGTTATTAAGGAAACATGTCCCTAAATATGCCTCATAGCATTCCCAGGAAGTCTCTTACACTAGGCTCATATTTTTTTTCCTGCTTCTTTGCACTGTCATTTAGACTCATTATGCTTTTTCTTTCCGACTCCTAGACATAGAGAAAAGAATACTCCTTTCCTCTTTGCAGCTGCTTTTCTGTGTTTGAACACAGTTGTTCTGAGGCTACTCATCCTCCTTTCCAGTCTATGCAGCTGCTTTTCTTTTATTCTTTTCTGGCAAGCCACATAGGCTAGGTCTGACACAACCACTCTGCTGAAGGTAGTAGATCTTGAAGTGCATTTGACAAAAAACTTTGGACATTAGTGAAAAAAATAAAAATAAGATGGCATCACCATTGTGATGGCATCAGCTGAACATTGCTCAACCAGAAACCAACTTTGGGTGACTACTGCAGATTTAACACATTAATTGATGTCAAATGAGGCAGCACTACAGATATTCAGCTCAGATAGGGCTGTCCCACAGTAGGAGTGTTCTCTTTGCAGATGTGGGAAGTGAACACTAATATTAACATCAGTTGAAACCAGTGTAGCTGAACTATATCACAAGACAGACCAACTGAAGGCATGTGACTGGCTTAAAATAGTGAAATTTAGAAATGAGGATTTAACTACTCTGATTTGCCTTTGGTTTATGAGCCCGCAGGAGTAGCATAACATTTCCAATCTTTCTTCTGTAAGCCTCCGTGAAAGAGACTGAAAACTGAGCTACTTGGCTAATCACTTGGCTCTAGAAATAGAGGCTTTGGGAGAATACCAAATGTTGTAATTACATTGCTAGAATAGGTGTCATAACATTTTATTTCTTTTTGTGTGGAAAATGAGAGAGCTTTAGTTGTTGGTGAGTTCTTGGATAGGAAAAAGGTGATTCACACAGGAGCCCATACAGCCCTTTCTCAAACATCAAGGTTGATTCATCCCTACTCATTGCTATGATGGATTTCAGACTGTTGTGACAATTGTTTGACATAAAGAGAATTCACATTGCAACTCTCTGTGCCATACATAGTGGGCCCAGGGGCACCTTAAAGATTTGCCTGGGCATGGCATCAGCAGAATCTGAGCTTAGCTGACACATCAGATGAAAACAAATTGTCTGAGGTATGTTTTGGTTTATCATTAGCTTTTACCAAATTTGCTGTGAGATGTGGGAACCATCAATAGTAAATATGTGAAATATCAGATAACCATTAGTGAGAATTTGTGGGCATTTACACTGACATCAGATTGCTGCAGCACTAACTTGAAAAGATGTTTTGCTTGCTATTGATTAGAATTTGGAGAAGGGAGAAATATTTAAACTCAAGGCAGAGCTACAATTATGTGTGATGGATCTCAAAGTAGTTCAAATATTTACTTAATACATGATAATTTAAATGAATTAGACATTAGTTTACAATTGCAATCAAAATGTGTTTTTCCTAAGACTTTTGCTGTTCTAATGATTCTTTAAGTGTAAAGAAAAGCCTGCTGCTTGATTGAAACATGTCCAAAAGGCATCACAGCTGACAGGAACTTGAATTGGTCTTCTGCATTCATTTCTGATAGCAGAGGCAACATAATCTGACAGCAGATGTTAAGCAGGCAACATTTCTGTTTTGCTCCCAGGAGCAGCTGTCAAGAATCTGTAGCCTAACTTAAAACAAATAAACAAACACAACCACCAACAACAAAGTTGTCCAAATAAAATTGGCTTACTTCTTTGGAGAGAAATACCATTTAAAAATGGCAGGGGCAATTAATTTGTCCTGATTATTTGTAAAAATGAGTATTTAACATATTTTGCATTGCTTGCCTAATTTTAATATTTCTATTCCTTCTGTTCTAATTTTCTTGCTTGACTATTCTGTTTAACTGTGGCAGACTGATCTACATTTCCTGAAGGTAAGGAATCCTGACAATGTTTTGTCCTTTTAAGCATGAGAATGTGATCCTTATTTACCTCCATAGCCTCCTGAACAGCTCTTTGAGCTTGGGTGCACATCTATTTATTTGTCTCTCAGTTGTACAATGATTTCTTATTTATTCTCTGTAAAATGAGTCTGCTTCTAAAGGGGGGACTAAAACCTCTTGCCCCAATACCCCAATAATCATAGCAGACTATGGCCTAATTGTTAGTGTTCAGCTGTCAGCAGAAGATTTTGCCTCATCTTAAGATATCTAAATGTCTACACCAAGCTACATTTGTGCTGGAAGAGTCTAAACTTCAATGATAGTCAGTGGAAAGACAGTGCTGTCAGAGAAGCCTAAAGAGCAACTTAGATGCCCAACTACTACCCGTCTGCTATAGGGAGCATTGAGTAACTCTGCTGGGTGTATTAACTACCTCTACAGTGAGAGAGAAGGGAACTTAGACACCTCCAGCAGACATCTGCCTTTATTTAGGTGTCCTATGCTTGAGTAGAATTCCACCTGTAAGGTTCTGGTCTGTATTTCAGACAAGACACCCACTACCACTGGAGATCTTCCAGGATATGCACAACTTGTACATGAACTGCAGCTTTTTGGAGTAACAGCAGCAGTGGCAGGAGACCAGGTAGATAGCACTATACATCTATGTTTGGGTAAATAAACTGAGCAGGGAGGATGGGATTTCCTTGCCAAATCTTGAAATAATTCACATTTCTCCTCTGGGTCCTAAGGAAAAGAAAAACCCAGCTTTGTCCTGACTCTCCCTTCACGTTTTCAAGATGTCTGCACTTCCCCTTCCTTTCAGTTGCAATAAAAGATTTCTTGAGCCTCTGAGCAGCACTGAACCAGGGCCAGGGTCCTTAATGATGTTGCCCTTGCTAGAAATCTCCTTCCTTTGTGCACTGGATAATGTCAGAGCACAGAGTAGCTTGAGGGGAGTACATGCTGCAGTTTGCAAAATCCTGGTTATGGGTTTGTGCTTCTGTCCCGGGTGATGCCTTTAGGCACATCGCCTTTACTTTTTGTCCTGTGGCCTTAGAGCCACAATTTGCAGTCCATAATGCCTGCGCTTTAGTAATGGAATGACCCAGACATTGTTATTATATTATTATTATAATATTATATTATGATTATATATATGCAAGTATTTTTACTGCAGAACAAGTCCATGTGAATGAACTCAGAAAACACCCTCTTCATTCTACAGCAACAGAGCATGCATTTTGGGTGATTTCTGCATCCCCAAATCATTGTCTGTATAAAACTGTTGATGGCCATGTTGACCAACAGCCATATAGCTAGCTATTCATTAAAATGCCTTGGTTCATTACTCCACTATATGCCTTCATGTAATCACACTTGAAAAAACCTCAGACAAATCCCTAAACAAGGGTTGCACCCAAACCAGCAAAGCCTGTTTAAAATCTATGGCTCAGAGTACATCCTCAGAGAAATTTCTGGATGGTATTCATGCTTCATTTAGTTCTGCATTTTGTTTTCCAAGAGCTTCTAATGAACATACTCGGGATTTAACAGTTTCCTTTCCAAAAACGACTGACTTCAAACAAGAAAATGTTAATATTCAGAAAAACAACAACCAATGGCCTGTTTAAGCAGCAACCCTCAGGTTTCTTTCATGGCAATATTGCTGATCTTGATGTAAAAGGATCATTCTACAATATTTAGACTTTGACTGTAACTTGGATAAAAATTTATGTGTTTTCCAAACTTGTTTGGCTCTAGGATATCAGCACATTATCACAATCATACGTTGTAATTATGAAATTTTGATTAGGAAACTGGTCTGAAAAAGCAGGGGGTTTGCATTGTTCTAAATCCCTTTCATTGTCTGTAGAGATTGTACCGATCAGTGACTTACTCCATTAAGCTCATCTGAGGTATTAGTGTTTAGAAATGATGAAGTTGCATACATTTTAGTCTAGCACACTGTGCATACAAAAAAATTAGAATATCTTCCACTATCTACAATACTCAGCAATGCTAAACAAATGAGCAGTAAGTGTTACCAGTCCTCACTCAGAACAAAATAAAAATCCACCTATTTTGAGAGTGAGTACAAATAAATGTGTACACATGTATGTAAACAAATAATCCTCTCCCTTTAGTGACAGACACATAAAGAAAGTGCTTAGGCTCATTATCAGCAAAAAAGAATATTTCTGCTCTTTTAACTATCATCATGGACTTTTTATGGAGAAGTCTAATTCAGTGTGCTTTCAGGAAAGTATATGTGTCTAAAAATTGCTAAACACCCTTCACCTTCTTTTCTTCAAATGTATATCTAGAAATTTCTATGTCTAGATCTTCTTATGAATTTTGAGTAAGAATACAAGCAAAATCTCTGATAAAACATACAAATAGGTCTTCAGTGTCTTTAATCGGATTAATTTAGTGGAAATCTGGGTTAGGACATATCAGACCACTGTAGGGATACATGAGAGTCATGGGCAAAAAAATTCCCAGTAATTAAAAGCTTGATTTAAGCAACATTCTTAATCTAAATGTCAATATTAAGAATTCTGAGCCTAAGGTTACACATATGTTCATGTGTCTGGTTGAATCAGGAGTTTGAGTTTCTATTTATAGGAATAAAGTTTGTGTTCTCCCCTCCCCCCCCTTTTTTCCCCTTTTCTTTTTACAGTAATATATAGCCACTCAAACTGATATTCTCTGCATCTCTTTACAAATGCCAAAATATGTTTCTTGCAGACTACAGAAAACTCATGGATTTAAGAAGTTACCCAACTCCTAAATGACACACAAACCAAATACCAGTGAAACTACCAGCAGTCAGGCACCTAATTGATATTGTTGTTTTGGTCCATGCAGTCTGCCTTTGTGGCATACCACTTATATGGATGGTTTTCTAAGTAACCTGCATGTATCCAAAATGAGAATGCCCATCTGATACTAATTATTGCTCAGTTTAGGTAATGTGATCGCACATACCCTGGTTCCATCGCTGTGTAAGTACAGATGATAATACTCAAAACCAGTGTAGACAGTGACAGAGAAACATTTCCAAAATGTTCTCCTTTGGCAAGGCAGACACATTTTTGGTTTTATTTTTTATTCTGTTCACATCTACCATTTCAGTCGAGATGATGAAGCAAAACAAATATTCCTACTTATTTGACTTCTCTGCTCTAATATTTGACCATAACTCCCTAGCTAATTTCTTCATCAAGGGATTCCCAACTAGTCTCTCAGTGAAGCACAAAACTATTTAGTTGTGTTGGGATCAGACTGGGTGCATTGTCTGAAACAGCCATAGGCAAAATAATACGGAGGTCAAGACAATATTAGTCAAGATTTGGGAAACAAAAAGTCACATGCACACTTAGATGGCCAAAATAGTCAGGATTTCATGATTCAGCACATTTTAAATTATGCTCAAGCCTTCAAACTATGCTTTACTTTTCACTTTAAGTTTCTGACCAGAGCCTGCATCAGATAGTCTACTGGATTAAATATCCTCCTGGTTTTCTTACTGGTTCAATCATCTGGACCTTTTAATCTCCAGAATATTAAACCTGCAGAAAATCACCAACTTCAGCTTGAATTTCCCGCTTCCATTTCTCCAGGTATCTGGAATTTTTAAGAACTGAAGTCTTGCAATGGTTTGAAAGATTCTCCTAATTTTCAGTTTAGGTATAGTTCTGGCTAGTATATACATGCTGTTAACCTGTTGCTTTAGAGGAGTCATTTCTAGCAGAAGCATGACACAGAACCAAAACATCAAAGGCATGTTAGGATGCCATAAGCTGAGACCTATGCTGATTTGCAGTGCTCTAGTTCCTTTGACGCTAGCATATGACTTGCACCAGCTTCAATAGTGCCATCCAGCATGCATATCATCACTACCCAGGAAAACCAAAATGGGTTTATGACCTGATTCAAGTCCAAATTATTTGTGATCAAGCCTCTAAAATGGCATGGCTCACTGAGATCTCAAAAAAACCTATTCACATCACAATTACTATTACAGTAAAAGTGCCACTCTTCTTAGCAGAGAGGCAAAGGAATGGATGGACATGCATTTGAATTATTTCTCATTAATTTTAGATAGCCAATTGGTAAGGCCTTCTTTTGATAGAGTATCAAGAGTCAGGAGAGTCTAAGTTCAGGCCATCCCTTTCTCTTCCTCTGACAAATTACATTTTTGAATAAAAATGTTCACTGAAGAAATACAGCTACTGATTCAAGATGTCACTCTACCACCATTAGAAAAATATTCCTTTTGTGCAGAATAGCTAGATTTAATGTCTCACTGCAGGAATCCTCTTCAAAATCCCCTCTGGGACAACCCTTTCAGCCAGGGGCTCACAGCCTCCCACAGCACCTACAGCCTTCAGCCTCGGCACAGCCAGTTTGGTTCACACACAGCTCTTCTCCCCAAGACTTTTCTGCAGTGGCTCCCTCATCAAGAAGAGACTAAAATGACCACAAATACACCAAATTCAGAATGTAATTTTAACTCTACTTATTTGATCTAACTTCCTGTCCATAATTTGACAAGAACAATTTTAAAGAACAAGACTCCAAGAGAAATGAACCTGTAAAAACAGATCTTTGCTTTTTAGTTATTTTCTAAAGTGCCAATATACTTGTGAAGCAATGGGCATAATTTCATACTTTAAAAATAGGGAATAAACCATGTAGGCAGCTTAGCAGGGCAGAATAATGGTATGAGGGAAATATGATAGGGAGAAATGTACTGATCACTATGCATCTTTCTTGTTGATAGAAGCTGGCTAGTGATACTAAGGAGACATATGTCTGGATAAATGGTTAGCATCAACATATTTCACTAGTGTTAAATTGATGTATCATTATCTAGATTTATTTTTATATTCCTGTCTTTGCTGTTAGGGATAGGACTTCTTGGAAAGAATTTCCATTTTTCTTAATGCTACTTTTTAAAGTGGGGGAAAGACGAGTCATTTGGCACCTTAACCTTTTCCAAATATGTGAACAGCTCAGCCTTCCCATTCAACCAGGGAGTGAGAGAAGGGGCAGGAGAAGGGAAAGTTATGAGGCAGAAGGTGGAAAGTTGGTAAGGGGTGGAAAAAATTACTTAGTTTAACTGATGTGGTAGAAAAGAGAAAGAAAAGTGTTTCTCTAAGAAAAGAGAGAAAACAAAAAGTTTGAAATAATTTAACATTAGAGTTTTCTATTATAATTTTGAGAAAGTATTCAGATACCATGGTGATCAGCATAGCTGAAATATCTAAGCACTCTGGGATAGAATATATTCAAACAAAAAGGATAATTAAAATAGTGCTTATTTAGATGAGGGATAATATCTCAGTTCCTATGCAAATGAGCATAGTTGAAGGATCACTTGCCTTTTTATGAAAATGAATATTGCAAGTTTGATGAGAAACTAGGGAGAGAAACATTCTGGAAGTCAAAGCAAATGCAATCTCTATATGCAAATGAAATCAATTAATTTTAGCAGCCATGTATGAGTGCAAATGAGAAAATCAATGATTTTCAAAATCTAGTAATTTGATAGCCATTAGTCTCATTAGACTTCCTTTTTAAAGCTTAATTATTCAAAAATGCAACCCGATTGAAGTGTGGTTTAGAAAGGACACATTCTTAAATTAATTACAGTAGTGATTTTCCCTGCAGCATGAGGATACAGTGCGAGTACACGGCTTCATAAAGAGAAATGTGGTTTTTCTGCTGGGTTTGGGGCTTTATTTTGATGAAGAGTCCACCAAGTCTCTGCAGACTACCTAAATACTCATGTAGGAGCATGTAGGAGCACGTAGAAGCATGTGAGTAGACTGAAGCTCATGGAAGATGTATTGTTTGTACCTTATGTTGACCCAGACCTCGATTTTAAGGGACATGCACAGACTGAAGAGTTTTTATGAAGAATCCAAGCTGAGCAGAGAGGTGATGCTGTGCAGAGAGCTGGCCAAACTGCACCCCACCCCATGGACTGTGACCCCAGGCACCAGCTTGCAGGGGGCTCACCTTCCCTCAACTGTTTCTGGGGCAGGAATTTCTGCCCATCATCTTCAAAATAGCCTCTTGGCTGCAGCACTCACCCAGGGAATGGTGCATTGAGATTTGTGCTATTTGTCAATCTGGAGGAGATTTAAACAGATTATGACTGTAAATTTGGTCTTTTTGAGAATTGTCTGTGAACTTCACGAGCTATAAAGACATCTTTAGCCCTAAATAGCACAGTATCCATTTCCCCCCATTTTTTTATGCATTCAAGATGGGATTTACTGTTTGCACACATATCTATAAAAAGAATGCCTCTTTTCTGAGCATAAGGTCCTGGTCTGGTTTAGCTGAGTTCATCCCACTGATCCCAGTTACAGGCTAAAACAGGTGGCTGCATCCAGACTGCCTGTCAGGGATGGGCCTTGGCCTTTGCTAACTCCAGAACTGTGTCAGTTCCCAAATGCAAATTGTTTGGATGAATTCTGCCTGGCTCAGGACAAAATTGTGTCAAGGGCCACTTAAAAAACTTATCAGCATAGACAATGACGTTCATATCCTCTGGATGCACCATGGTGCTGTTTCATTTACTAGTGTTGATGAACTTTACTAAATAAATTATTTCAAAATTTTAAATCCATTTCTCCCAGAAAGAAGTGTGATTACCCAGATTCTTAGCTACATTTCTTCACCCTGTCTGAGGATTTGTCGTATAACATTTCTGATGTCCATGTTGTGATAATTCATTCCACTGCTGCAACACTTGCCTATTGCTCCTCCTCTCTCTTGTCTTTCACTGCTTGCAGATCTCTCCCTCACTTCCCTCATCCTTTCTCACCTCCTATTCAAAATAATCAAGATATAAGAAAGATGTACTTTCAGAGGCCAATTAAACACAGCAGGGCACTAGCTGAGATGAGGAGCTGCAGTGAGTGAATTTAAATCAAGCTGCAGTTTCTGAGAGATGATCTTTGTACCACCACTGGAACATTTGTTAACAGTGGCAAGGGCTTCAGGCAGATTTGCACATCACCAGGGAGGCTAAGCCTTACTAGGATCATTGTGTGAGCCAGAAGTGTGAGTAAAAGAAAAAAAGGAAAACCAGTTAAATTAGAGCTTGTGAATCACAAACATGTCCGAAAAATTTAATACCAAGATCTTCCATGTGACAAGCAAATGAGGAGCAAAAGAGAAAGAGGCATAGTGGGGTAAATCACAATATTAACATACATTTATATAACATGGGATTGTAATGGCTCAGGATTGCAGAGGATTTAAAAAATAATTCTCTTTTATATAAGGCAGCTACTTTTCACTAGTGGCATTATCATCTCATGTCTGTACTCTGCTTGGCAGAGGCAGTTTTCAGACACCACTCCACTGAAGCATCTCTGCTTCTAAAAGGGAAGGAATCATCATTGCCCCATGGATTTTAGGCTGGTCACAATTCTGAAGATAACCCAAAATTTCAGCCCTTGCCATGGAACATCTCCCCCAGCTCCGCTCTCTCATTCTTCTCCTGCAAAGCCCTCGATCTCCTGTGCTGTGAGCCAGCCTCAGCCCCATGGCAGATGGTGAGGGCTGTGTGACCGTGTGTGCTGCGACTGCACTGCCCCTGACCCCAGCCTGATCCCCCCCTGCTCCTGGCTGCTGCCTAAGGGTCCAGCTCACATCTGCCTGCAGCTTTGGAGCCAAAGCTGCATCTGTGTGATGGTGCGCAGCAGAGCTGTAGGGTGGCTGAGGATAGGAAGTAAATAATTCATTCAGCTGTCTCTGCAGCAGGGAGCTAGGAAATAAAATGCCTTCTTTTCCGAAATAGTATTGGGTCAGCTAGGCAGGTGAACACCCTTGAGGGTTTTTCATGATGCCTTCTGGCATTGAAGGCAGTGAGAATTTTACTTTTGTCTCGTGGTGAAGGATGTTTTAAGTATTACATGTCATCGATTGCCCATATAGCAACACATTTGCTATGTGCTGCAGCTGAGACAACGGTTTTCTCAGATAAACAAGAGAAAATGAATTTGTAGTGATTCAAAGGAATCCGTATTTAATCTGTAAAACACACTTTTATTATGGTGGGGAACAACACCAGGCTAATGCCTTCAAAGTGCGTGTTCACTGGGCATACCAAATCAAACAACTTTTATAGAGTTAAGTTCAAATCCTATCTGTTACACACACTGTTCAGTTTAGGTCAATTTTGTTGTTTTTCAAATATTATCTGTTACATACCATGTTCAGTTTACCCCCCACCCTTTGCTCAAGCCCCCCCCTTTCCCACTGCTAAAACTCGCTTTCTACGTGCTAAAAGCGGTTCTTCTTATCCATCTTTGTTCAAGCAAGCTCTTTATCTGAGATGCACATATTCAAGCTAACTCTAGTTTTCCTTTTATCTTAACTGCCCCAAGTTTTAGGGTGGATTTCTACTTGCAAAGGCTGTTACACCCTGGAAAGTTACTGTCAAAACTTAAAAAATTAAAACCACTTATATTATATTATTTTATCCTTATTTCAGTAGTGGCATCTCTTTTCCTGTCTCCTGTGGTGCTTGCAAGGGTCACGGCAATGGACTGTCCCAGAGCTGCGTGTACAGGTGCTGCCAGGAGGCTCTGCCAGTGCAGCAGAGGAGTCACAGCGGGACTTTAATCAGTCACAGCAGAGCAACAGAGCACTTGAAGACCCGAGCACATGTCCCTGTTAGTGCCCTACCTAGCAGTAACAACAGTAGAAGGATTTCAAGGTTCTGCCTCTTTCCACAACTCTGCCTTTAATAAATGATTAAACTCTGCACTTAATAATAAGTGCTGGGAGAATTTAAATGGGTTGCAGTGCCCAGGCTTGGCTTCTCCTCCCTTTTGGAAGCAGGGCTTAAGACGAGCTTATAAAACCTGAAGAAATGCAGCTGTGACTAATTCTTGGCTGCAGTTGGGAGGAAGAGAGAGGGGAGGCATAAAGGGCAAAAAGGGTTTTCTTGAGCACTCATGCTGGCCCAGCCTCTGTCTGCTTATCCTCTTGAGACTAGACAAAGTGACTGCATGGTCTATTCCAACCAGGCCTACGAACTCCAGGTACATGGCCTGATAGTTATATGAACTAATAATATGAATCATAAAATTATATAGTATGATTTCATTCTGTAAATGATTTGGAGACATAGTTTACAGGAAAGACAGAACACAAAGAAAAATTGTATTGCATGGTATAATTCTTTATGAGCTTTTTGTAGTTTAATATGATATAAAATCCATATTAATAGGTGTCATTTTTATGAAGCCAAAATGTGGCAATTTCTTTACTGTAAGAAAGTAAAATTTGATGATTGCAATTTTTAAATTTTTTTTTTAAATTTTTTTATTATTTGCATGGATGTTTTGGTGTGAAACAGTGAATTATTTAAACCTGAGAACTTTTATGATATATGCTCTTTTGTTAGCCACTTTGTTCATGACTGGCTTCTCTGTGGCATCATTAAAAAAATATGGTATCTGTCCACGAGCCAAAATGACATCTGTACTTTTTCACTTGCATCAGCTGAAGAATGTGTAGCCTAGAGACACAATTAATGCTAGGCTGGCCTCTTCTCCAAATGAGTGGTCTCTTATGCATGGCTTTATATGCCATATGTGAAGGGCCAAATTAGTCCCACTTGGGTCACACTTTCCTTGATCACTTCAAGAACTAACTCCACAACAGTGGGTGTTTGTAGAGATGTAATTTTCCATGACTGAACTGGTTTTACCTATAGAGGGATTTTTCCATTAAACATTCTGTATGAGATGCTGGGACGTAAAACACCAAGATATATTTATTAGTAAAAATCCATCAAGATTTAATATCTCTTCTGAGACAAAGAAATCAAGGTGTAAAGGCTGCTGCTATTTCCTTCTTTGTCTGGAGCTGAAAAAGCACCCTAAACTGTATCTGCATTCAGATATGCGAAGTTGCCAGCTTTCTTCATTTTGTCTTCAGTATGGAAGGACAAAATCACAGGTGAGTTACCTGACCTAAAGGTCCAGTGCCAGGACATATGCAGTTAGGCATACAGAGATTGTTGGGGATGTGGCAAACCCTGATGTCTTCCTGGGTAAGGGAGTTTTTCTACTCTTGGCAACTCTGCAATGGGACTGAGAATTAGAAAATAGGGGAGCATATTGGGCCATTAGGTAAGTCTATAAGCCCATTATTTTAATATTACTATATATCAGCAAAACAGAAAAAAAATCATAATAGAATGATTTAAGTTGCTAAAGACCTCTAAGATCATCAAGTCCTACAGTTAACCTAACACTGCCAAGCCCACCTCTAAACCATGAACTTAAGTGCCACTTCTACGTGTCTTTAAAATGTCTTCAGGGATGGTGATTCCCTGGGCAGCCTGTTCCAATGCTTGACAATCCTTTTGGTGAAGAAAGTTTTGCTAATATCTAATATGAACCTCCCCTGGTACAACTTGAGACCATTTTCTCTTGTCCTGTCGCTCATTAACTGGGAGAAGAGATCAACCTCCACCTGGCCACAACCTCCTTCCAGACTGTTGTAGAGAAGAATAAGGTCCCCCCTTGAACCTCCTTTCCTCCAGGCTAAACACCCCCAGCTCCCTCAGCTGCTGCTCATCAGACTTGTGCTCCAGACTCTTCACCAGCTCCACTGCCCTTCTTTAGACTTGCTCCAGTCCCTCAATAGTTTTCTTGTAGTGAGGGGTTCAAAACTGATCACAGGATTCGAAGTGTGGCCTCACCAGTGGGGAGTATAGTGAAGTCCCTAGTACTGCTGAACACGAGTTCTGATACAAGCCAGGATGCCATCGGCCTTCTTGGCTACCTGGGCACACTCCTGGCTCATGTTTAGTAAAGATGATAGGATACAGCAGAACGTGGGAGTTAAGAGTTTCCTGATTTGTATATTACAACTTAAATTGTGCTTTTCTTCTGTTCCACTTTGCCTGTGAGCCAGAATTTTTGGACACCTGTGATGTGCTTTGGTTGAAAGTGACTGAAGACATTGTACTGGAAAGAACAGTTTCATATTTTACATATGTGCTAGGATGCATGGGCTTTCCTGCTGCACACACAAGAATCTCAGTATAATGTTTTGATGAAACCATTAGGTACATTATTTAGATCACATATTTTTGAAGATAATTTAGAAAACATTCAGAAAAAAAACCCAAACAAAAAGGAGGCAAGATATGTGTCCATCTTTGTCTTCTGCCTTCGAAAATTAACCTAGATTATATGCTGTATGGGGTATTAATATATTACAATTACACTGAAGAATAAAAATATTTAAGAAAAAATTAATCTACCTTTGAAATGGTTTAAAGAAGCACTGTGAATATTAAAAATCCTATATAATAATGTTATTTTGTTAGTTTATGATATATTATTTGTTTGCCTTTTACAGGGTGAAGCTGGATAGTGAGGATATTGTATTGTAAAGACAGTAAACAGTTTAATATATTAAAACTTGGATTGTTTTCCAGGGGAATTTCTGACCATTATTTTTTGACTACTCAACAGTGGGAGAACTGCAACATATGAGGAGCATTTTCTAATCTTATGTGAGCAATATTTATGCAGTCTCAAGGTAGATTTTTTGTTTGATAATATGTGTATATGCTTATATGTAAATTTATAATTCACATTTCTTCTGGCTGTTATTAAAAGTTTATGATGAAGGAACAATAATTTGAAGACCACTGTCCTGTGTCAAAACACCATCATCATCTCAATCACTTCAAAGCACGGCACACTAGTGGAGCATGTTACTAGGTCTGGTACACTAACTGATATCCTCATAAGGTACAACTAGAAATCTGTTTTGAAGCAGAACCATAAGGATGATACTAAATGAGAAATAGTTAGAGGAAGAAGAAAACCATGGAAATGAAGGTTATTCCTTTTAGGGTCATCATCTCGAACAGGTCCTGTAATATTAGAGAGAAAACAACAAAAAGCTTCCCTCCAAAATTCATAGGAAGACATGAACATTTTTGTCATTGTGTACCATCCATGTCCTTAACATTAACATTAAATGGATTTGTCTCTAATGGGGGAAGGATGGTTATGTGACCAAATCACTGCCTTATGCTCTTGTTTTCTTCTGTGATCAATTCAATCATGTATTTATGCACCAAAGTCATTAGAACTGCAATGGTAATCAGAAAGAGGAAATGGTCTCCATCTATCATCCTGTTTCTAACATGAAGAGGTAACAGACCATTTTAGTTACAGTGCATTAATGCTCATTACTGCCCTAATGAAGATTTGTGTTGCTTTTCCAAGAACCTTGAAGCTAATCTTCAATTTCCTCCTAGCTTTCAAAGAAACACCAGTTTTCACATGACTTCAGCCTATTGGAGCAAACGAAGTATTAGTCTGACCATTATAAAACATAGTTTCATCAGGGAAATTCATATGAAAAACACAAGGTAAAAATCTAGTTATTACTGTGGCTAAATCCTGTGAGTTTGGCAAACACTGACTGACTCAATCCCTTTGATTGTGCCCAGACCTTTCTCCCAGCAGCTGTATCTATAATGCTAACACATGGCTAGTATTAAACCATTACCTATGAAGCTATTATCACATATTCAACTCTATGTGATTGTGATATATTATAGTAACCATATGGCCATGGCACAGCTTGCCTAAGCTAGATTTCTACATAACTGGGCTCAGTATTATTTCAAGTACCTTCATTCTTACAGTGAAACACTTAGGCTGCAAAGGAAAATCCCAAAGGATCTTGGCTGATGACTTTTTGTGATGTGTCACATGCCATTATAACACACAGGTGTCACAGTGAATACTGCTTGGGAACCAGCTTTCCTTGCAGCAGTGTTTGCTGTGTTTATCCTATCCTGGTGAGATTAAATTCTAAAGGACCTGCATGCAGGGCTGATTGCAGGTCCCAGAAAAGAAGGCATGCCACAAAACCTGCTTTTCTGGTACCCCATGTCACTGCTGTCTTGGGGCTAGACACAGTTAACAAGCAGACTGAAATTTTGCTTACTAATGCAGGTATTGGGAAATGTATCCTCTCTAAACAGTGAGTTCAGGTTTTCACTCTGTTTTTGCATCCAACAGAATTGGGTGTTTGCTCAAACTGAACACCTGTTCAAATATCCTGCTCTATCAGACAGCCTCAAATGTCTGAGACTCCCAACACATAAGGAGTTACTTTCCTGAGTTTTGTTTAAGCATCTGTTGGAAGATGTTCAACCTTGGTAATTACTTGTCATTTAGACACAAAGAATTCTAAAGAAAGGAAGTACCTTAGTGGACTTCTAAACGTTTAAATGCATCCTAAGGAAAGACCAACTTGAGTGTTGTTTGAAGAGCTTTAATTTTGTTGGCAGGGCTACTGGGAACTAAGAAAGTCCTTTACTCTTGGAAACAAGCTTGCCAAACCATTTCCTTTGCATGTATCTTGTTCTGCAGAAGTAACAGAATATTCCATTCCTGCATATTTTAATAATGCCGAGGGAAAAGGTGTATGTAAAGTCAAGGAAAGCAACTTTCTGACCATGCTGTTACTGCCTGTTCCCATGGTTTATGTGTAACAGTGGTGACACACAATTCCTCCTTCTGATGGAAAGGATATCTGCCATGAAGAGAAGCTCTGCTGTTCTCTGAAAGATTAACCTCTTTTACTGGTAGCAGCTTGGCAGGTGTTTGTTTTAATTTTTAGATATGCCACTTGCAAAAATTAAAATGGGCTCTAGGGATGTGACCATCATTCTGTTTTCCATCTGCTTTCATCAGCACAGCTTCATGGCCTTGATTCATGTTGGTGTGAATGAAAAGAGAACTCGACTCTGAGTTTCCATTTTTTTACTATGCAGGAAAACTAACATTATTATAAAAAGAAGCAGTGTAAGAATACTGTGGAGTATGTCTATATGGAGATATAGATCAGTGACTTGGATTAACATATGGCAGTCAATTCTGTGCCCAGTAGTAGGTATTTGAAGAATAAAGAACTTAATTGTGAACAGCTGTTTCCACATACTTAATAAAGTGTGCATGGCCAGTTCAAGCTCTATAAAGTGTAAAACATAGTTTTATAAAACACATACTGGGGCCATGCACATTTTTCAGAGAGTGCATTAGCCATTCTGACTGTTAGGTCCCGTCTATCTTTTGATTTCAGATACAGATCTCTGAAAATATTTTTCCTGTTCTTTCATAGTGTAACAGGCTTGGATGACTCTCTACTATTTGTGAAAAACATGGTTATTCTTATGCAAAAGGAACACTAAGTTATTATTGTTATGATGATGATGATGATGTCTTTCCACCTCAACTATTCTATTTTGTGTTGTTAAAAGGAGGAAAGAATAGTGCCTTAAGAATGGCTTTATTTCAGCCTGGCTTATAGCTTCAGAACTATCAAGAATATCAGTATCCTAGGGGAGTTGGGAGAGATCAGAAATTAATAGTATCTAGTTAATCTGAAACATATCAGCAGGAACTGAGAGTCCTGGGCTCTAGGAACGATCCACAGCTGTTATTCATTCAGCTGTCAACCACGCTTTGCTTTTCACTAATGATGGTTAACAAACACAAAGGTGTGTGGCCAGGTCTTTAGTCTTTGGGGCATGAGCCACTAATGTGTTTTCATTCCTGTTTTGAATGCAGGAGTCAAGGGGGCCGTTTCCACCAGTGTCTCTGCTCTGGAGTTGTGTCTCTGCCTCTAGAGGGTATCAGCTCTAATCCTGCAGGGTGGCCACAAAGACTTTTTGGTTCCTCTCATGTAGTAGGTCAAAACTACAAGCTGCTTTTTTGAGTAATTTCTTGGTTCCAAAGAGCAAGAATTATTCTACAACTTCCTTTAGAGGCCAAGGACTTTCAGGTCTCAATTTGAGACGGTTCAGGGAAGAATGTAGAAACTCTGCAGTGGGTTAAGCAGTCACAGTAAGATGGCTGGATGAGAGTAGATGGCTTTAAGGAACAGGCTGTGCTACAAATTTTAAAGGCATTTTGAGAATTTCTGTGTTTTAGCAGGCTTTTGACAAAATTAGACTAAACCAAACCTCAGCGATAGGTTTAATAGCAGGAATTTGCACCTGTTGAAATAAACTCCCTGTAGAGAGGACCGTGCTTAAAGTTTCCACATCACTACCTGAAATGCATAAACATGAGTTTTGAAAGTACATATCTCTGCATTTTACATGAATCCACAGTGTTCTGCTAGTCAGCACTGAGTTTGTACAAGTAAAATTAAATAATAAAAAAAGTAAATCAATAAAGCATGGACAAATGAAGATCAAAAGGGCTTAAAACAGTCTATAAATCTCTTCCCTCCACTGCCCAGTTTCCATGCTCTTGTTTCTTCATTTGACCTTTAAGCCCGGAAGGATAAACTTGCACATCCAATATAAATAAATGATTAAACAAAATGGGAAAGTCTTTTTGTTCTTGTTGAGACCAGCTCGTACATTCATCTTGTTCAATTTCTAAGCAACTAATGTTAAATGAACATGAATATTACCAAGCACAAAGTCAAGCAAGGTCAGCAACACTGAAGGACAATTACTTGTTGACATTTTTTAGTGAAGTGGTCATGTGCATGGTTCTTTAAGCTCAATTTTCTTTTACTTTAGACTTTTGGATGCAATTTACTATGTTTATTTTTAATAACAGGGGAAAAAATATCTCCCAGTTTCCTGCTCTTGATCCCTTCATACAGGTTTTCAAGAGGCTTGGGCTCTTCAGACCTGCCTCGTAGTGTGGCCAGGGGCTCCCAGCTGTTGCACACCTCCAAAGAGGACCTGGCACTAGAGGGCGATGGAGACATACACTTGTCCCAGTGCGGCTCAATTTGTTAGAAAGCAAAAACAGAGGAACACGATATTAATTAGCAAGCTCTTGAAAGAAGGGTGTGCTACTGCTCTGCTATCCTCATTACCTTCTGCTCTCATACCTTCTTTCTGGATTCTGTGTCTTAAATTGTCGTCCCCTAAATCCTGTAGTGGTTCTCCACATTCCTCCCTTCCCATTATTATCATGTTCTGCCCTTCAGAATTGATGCTCTGTCCTTTAGCATGTGATTTGAAACCTATTTTCAACTCCTGATCAATGTTATTCTCCTCAGGAGTCTTTCTTTTCTTTTCCAAGCTTTGCTTTAGGCTCTGACCTTTCCCTGATCTTACCCATTCTCCATCCGTCTTTCTGTCTGTCCATCCTGCCTCTTCTTCAAGGAATCACTCCCATCACACATCCCGCCCCTAGCCTGCACCTAAAAAATGCAAAAGTCATGAGGATGTGAAAGTAAGATGTAGCAGGTATGTCATAATCAGTGCTAGTGATTAGGGCAGTGAAAAGAAGAGGCTGGGTCCTGGTCTTTGTGCCTAAAGTGTTCATCCATGGCACAGTACATGAGTACGTACCATAGCTAGTCTTTTCTGTAACACGGGTAAGTGTTGCAATCACTAAATTTTAGTGTCATGTAACATAGGTTCTTCAGGAGGAGTGGAGCATCCTTATCTGGTTCAGTGATGATCTGAGGAGCAGATAAAAGCAGCTTGACTCCTGGCTGAGGTAGGTTGAAACCTGGACTGTTTGCTGCCTAACTGCTAAAGTTGCTGTCTGAAATTGTATAGGGTCATAAGAGACCACGGATAAGACTGTCAGCTCCTGAACTGGCAGTGAACTGAGGATCCTGAACTCCAGAGAAGACATCAGGGTAGCCTGCATGGACTTTTCCCATATGTCAGCTGGAGGCTGCTCCATGTTCACACGGATACCGTGTTCACTGTTGTGTGTCAAAGGCAGAGGGAGGAAACTCTTCTCTGCTGTGCGCAGGCAGCTTCAAGAGGTGCAGTGGTGGTTAGAAGACAGGAGTGTTTTGTGCCTGTGTCTGGTGGTGGGAAGCTGTCCCTGGAGATGGGAAGCTGCACTCCTGGCTCTGCATGGTGAGGTTGCCAGCTTTTCTCCTTCTCAAACCTGGGACTTCGATGACTTGGAAATACATCCTGGATTTGTTACTTGAGAACATTTTTCTCTTTACAGAAGACTCAGGATTATTCCATGGTAGAGGCAGTCTGTCTGTAGATTTGTTATCCCACTTGCAATGTTCTTTCCTGGCAGCAAATATGCCATACATCCCCCACAGATGACTAAGACATTGTCTCTATGCTTGTACCTTCGTAAAGCCACTTGAAAGAATGTGTGAGGGAAAAGCTAGTATAATGAGAAGGGTGGGGAAAGAGACTCCTTTAAGTCACCATCATTTTTTAAGGGCATGCTGAAAATTACATCAATGAACAACGTCGTCCTGCAAATGGATGATTCATCTTGCATTTGCTTGTCATGGCTGCATACCATTCAGTGTCACTTCACTCGCTCATGTCATGCCTGATGGGCATGTTCTCAGTTGCCAGGAAGACAAAAACTCACTAGACAATGACACAGTGTTCTCAAGCTCTATGAAACTGTAATGCAAACAGTTCTCAGAAGCATCAATTTTTAAGTTATTAAGGTGACAAATAGTTCCTCCTTCTCCAGAAATAGCAATCTCTCACCCCATCACTGTGAGATGTGATTCCAACTGTATTTCCCTAGAAATTATATGATGACAGGAGGGTATGTGATTGAGAATAAGAAAGTATTACACAGACTTGCATTCAAATTGATTATCAGGCAGTGAGACTGATGACTCAGAATTAGAAAAAAATAAAACAACCAAAGATTGTGTCTCAGTCAGTGCTCATAACAAACGTGAATTCCCATTTGCACAGCTCATATACATGGGAATTACATCGCATGCTTAGAATCAATTTGCATATGCTGTTTCTACTCAGTCACACAACAAATAATGTATTAGGAGTGCATTTTAATGCACTATATTATCATACAGCCTGAAGTGCTGTCTTCTGTTAATGTGCCTTTCAAAGGCTGTGTGCATGCATGTGTGTATGTTCGCACTTGTTCATTCCTTCACTGCTCCTGTTAGAGTAAGGAGGTCTACCTGAGTGACCAGACTAAAAAGAGGTGAATTTTGGGATCAAGGAGTTTGGTAGAAGTAACAGATAGATATGTATATTTCAAACTGAAAGTTTAAATCTCTTCTTTGACACGGGAGAATTATCTAATACGCAAGCAGATTTCAGAATCTGGGCCAGAGTCCCTGCCAAGGCAGGCTCACAGAATCTCCATCCAGCCTCATCCTTCAAAAAGATTAGTCCCTTCATTAACTAGAGAACTGTGATCTCAGAGCTGACCAGCCTGAGTGGGCCTGTATTGACAATGTAGTCTTTTTGCTGTGACAATTCACTAGTTCTACAGCTTGCTAAGTACCAAAGAACTCCAGAATTTGCTGGGTTACTAGCTGATTTTTTAGATCACTGGTAGTAAAAAACAAACAAATATATCTGTACTGTGTTTTCAGTGATCAGAAAAATAAAAACCAACAACCTCCCCAACTCCAGAACTATGCATCAGTTCATCAGATTAAGCCAAACAAAACTACATTTTGAATTTCAGCCTTTCTCCTGCCATATTATCTGGTGAAAAATCTGGGTGTAATGGAGGGGGAGGAAATCCTTTACTTTACCTTACATGCTATTCAGCTATTTTCAATAGCCATTCTTCCTTTCTTTTCCCCAGAGTGCTTGGAAGAAATACTCTCTGATGTGCATGAAGAGAGGCTGTGAGAGCTACACAGGCCTTTTGAGCTGTAAAAAGCTGAATAAGTGACAGCGGTGTTTCTCCTGTCATTCTGTGCAAGTTATCCTGATGCTCTCCCTTCAGTGATGCTCTCCCCAGGACACTACTGTTATCTTATTCCCTTCCCTTTCCTCCCCTTCCTGGGGATGATGGAGGAATTTACGCAGACAAGCATCATGTCTTGCACTGTGTTCTCTGCTTATCACTGTGTATCAGACTTTCCAGTTGGCTCAGAGGTAAATTAAACTGTATTTCAGAGATGCAAACTGAACTGCTCCAGGACCTGTTTTGTAACTGGAAGACAAACAGATTTGTCCTGTGAATTTGACCAGCTTGGAGCTTGAATATATGTTCCTCATCGCTGGCTGTTAAATAGCATTTGACTTGGAATGGATTTTATTATTCCATCATCCATGAGTTATTAATGATCAAAAGTGATGTACTAAAAGAATGATGGTTTCCATTAAGATTGCATTATATTGGTGTTTACAAGACACAAACGTGAGACAATTGTCTCTTTTTGGATTTGTTTGAATGGTTTTGATGACTTTAACTAGTTTTAGATATTTGAGGAATGCTTGAAAAAAAGTAAAGAGGACCACATCAAGGGTGAAGAGAGAAACTTGGTTGTTCCAAGGATCACAATAGACACTGGTATTTTTGAGTAGCTAGCAGACACTTTAAAAAAGCATCTAACTGTGGTAATTTTGGTAATATTATTGTACTGTACTTTCTAAAATCTGTAAATCAAGAACAGTCTTGCAAAGCAAACACCATGTGGTTCTACTGAGAACATGGATGTTACAGTTTAAATCCTCAAATTTCTTTTACATATTATTTAAATGACTTCTATTATCCTGGGTACTCCCAAGGCACACAGGATATAATAGTTATTCTAGACACACTGAAATTACAACTTCATTGTAAAATCTCTCTGCAGTTAACGTCTCACCCTGGAAGATAACTAAATCCTAAACTTTTGTTTAAGACAATAACTTCTTAAAAGGGTAATTCATCATGAATGGACCTGAACAGAGCACTCCACTTATTGTGTATGTCAACCAGTTTCCTAATGTAATACTGTCTCATTACTTATATTCTTTCCATAGGAGGGGTGCTAGGTTATCTCTTCATTACGTAGTGCGTTGCACTCTGGAATAATAAGGAATTAGCCGTAAACTTTATGCCAGAGATAAAGAACTGCAGGTTAACTTACATCATCTACTACTTGGTTGTACTACATGCCACAATATACAATAACAGAATAACCTTCAGAAGTTTGGCATGCATAAGTAACACTTTAAAATACCAGGTGACATACACTGACTGTAGAGATCATGGTCTTCTCATTTCCTCTTGTGTACTCCTGACTTCCTCTTGTATACTGGTTGCTATTTATGTAGACATCATGTTGTAGTGGCACATACTGATCCTGACTTTTAGGGAATAAATAAATAAGTTTCAAAGATGGCTGCAGAATTTTCTTGAATAAGCCAAGAATGATGAATATGGAATCTTACTGGAAATTCCATTTTAATGCATTGAAGAAAAACTTACATGAGCGATAGCCGGTTGACTGTGTATATAATATTTTCTTTCCCACAGGCTGAAGCATATGGGGTTTAACTGCTACACGAGGAATAACACATTCATACTGCACATATGGCACAATGATGTGAGCAACACAGAGCTAGGACACCATCAAGGAAGATGAAGAGTGGTTTCATTTAAACATGAACACACAGAGATGTGAACAGCAGGTCTAAAATATCAGATGTTTGGATAGAAACTGCTGTGGGAAGGCAGTGTCTTTGCAAGCCCTCACTGCATTAAATACAAGATGAGGAGCAAGAGCACTGATGGGCCTTGTGTTGATGCTGACCAGGAAAGATCCTATTCTGGAGTGACTGGAGAAAAAAATAGAAAAGAGGATACAAAGCAAAACCCACTCTGAGTATTGCTGCAATTACTGCTTTAACAAGTTGCTGAATTCAGGCCTGCAATTCTGGCAAAAATGATGTGGGCAATTTGTTCCCGTCAAGTAATATCTGCAAGCAAGACAATTTGATGGCCTTTAATTGATGGGAGACCATCTTTGGGTGGATGATTGTTTCTGAATGGCAAATAGGAAAGAAAATTCCTCTAGCATGAAAAAGAGTCAGAAAAGAGTAAAACAGACCTTTGTGCAGAAACTGAAAAGTCCTTCACAGAAAGAGAGCACCTATTCTTCAGAACTGCTGCTACTCAGTTGAACAAGCTTAGGGAAGTCATGTAGGGTGGAATTTCCTCTACCTCTGCTCTCTTCATCTGTTGCAAGAACAGGGCCATCACCACACAAAGAAAGGTCCAGAAGGAACAAAAAGAGGTGGTTCGTTATGGTATTTGAGAAAGTTCTGTATGTTTAAAATATGCATAAGTGTAAGGGAGGACTGAACAAACTAACAAAAGAGAAATTGCTTCAAAACACTTGAAAATACTCATCATGAAGATTTTTGTTTAAAGTGAAAAATGAAACTGATTTTTGCTCTCACTTGAGCAACAGAAAGACATTATCAGGTGTGTCTGATGAGTGGGAGAGGGGAAGAAATGGGACAAAGAGGACTACTGTGTCCGTGGGAAGGCCTGGGAATCCAAAGATCTCTGGGTGAGTGCAATGGTCCCCACAGACACTTCCAAAATTCATGAAAATAGTTGGTTGCAAAGAGGGCTAAAATAGGCCTCAGGAGTTGGCCAGTACATACAGTCTTCCTCCACACCTCCCACATACTTGACATGTATGGCTTTGACCAACACTTCTTTAAGAATTCTGCTAAATTTATCAGTGGACCATATAAAGTAGAACTAGATTATATGTTTGCTGTAGAACTCACATAATAGATAAGTTTTATGAAAGCTTCAGATGCCTGGTTTAGAGTGGGACTCTCCCTTCCATTCTTAGGCTATAATTCTATAAACTTAGTTGCATATCCACTGTCTTTAAGAAGTGAATACTCTAAGACAGCTGGACACTGTATTTTTGAGCTAATATATTTAATTACAATAAGAAAAACTTTGGAAAAAGTGGTAGATTTTCCAAAGATGCAGGTTCATCTGAGCTGAAATTATTAGTACATTTAAACTAAGCAAAAAAAAAAAAATTGTTCCATATATATTATTATTATTTTTACTTTTTGAACACACACAAAAAGAGAAATACTACAAATTTTCAACATTTTTTTAACAGAAGAAAACCCAAACAAAAAAACCCCCAACTCAACAAAAATGCTTATGTCTTTTCCTTTAAAAGAGGAAATAAAATACCACATTTTCCCCCCAAAACTCATACTGCTAATATCTCCTTTGCACACATAGAGCTGATGGAATGTAATGTTCTGAATATCCTCAAATAGTGTTAACTTAAATATGTAAATGAAAGACACCCACACCTTTAATATTTTTCCCTCAGACGTGCCTGTGCAAAGGAAAAAATGGGTGATTTATTTAATCTGGCCCAAAACGTTTCAGGGAAGACAGATAACTTTTAACAAAAAGCTTGAGGTCTCTCAGATTTCACCTCATATAACTGTGGATTGTCAGTATAAAGGTAGTTAAGGTCAATGCTTGGTGACCATACTGATTCATCACTAAATTTTTGTTTACTGTCCTTAGAAGAAGGAGATTATATCTGCTGTTTTTTGCATGTCATGCCACTTTAACACATTTTACTTTCCTCCTAGAAATTTACCCCACCCCCTAATGAGCTATTATTCAGAAATCAGTTCAGTAGTGTAAGTCTGTGGAAGATGAGATGAAGATCTCTGGAGACACCTTTCATCC
Source organism: Acropternis orthonyx (assembly GCA_035583155.1). Lineage (NCBI taxonomy): Eukaryota > Metazoa > Chordata > Aves > Passeriformes > Rhinocryptidae > Acropternis > Acropternis orthonyx. Next base: position 102,663,778 of record JAWWEU010000111.1, read on the forward strand.
CATTTTATTCCTTTTATGGGGCCTCAGCTTCTTTTATAATAGCTCACTATTTCATAGCCACTGTCACTTTAGCCTGGAAGTTCAAAAGACCTATAAATTGCTTGACACAGCTTATCTGTCACTGAACAGGAAGTCTACAATAAAATATGATAATAAATTAATAATCAATAATAGTTGACAAGGTTTCTTCTTATTCTCCCTTGTGAGACATCCTGAGAAGCTGGACCACCAGAGGGATTATGTCTCACAGCGGAGGTCCACAAGGTAGACCTGAAGTTTTGGCATTTTCTTCTAAAATGTCCTGTAAAGACATTTGTCATAGCTCAGACTGTTATTTCATGGACTTAACTTCTCTGTAGCTAGATTCAAATGAGAAGACTTAGAGAGGTGAGAGCTTCTCTCTTTTTTAGAACAGTTAACTTTGGAACCTGGTTACAACTGCTTGAACATCAAAGCTATTATTACTTTAATTGATATGACTTTTAGCAAATCTGCAGAATAGCTTTTTTGTTTGTGATGGAGTATTTCTCCTAAAGAGGAAATAAAACCACATGTCAGCACATTCTCCTTTAATCTCACCCAGATGTGGAATAAGTTAGGATTTCTGGTTACTGTTCTGTTTACAACTACCTTCCATTTTTTTTGTGTCTGAATATAGAAAGTGTCCGCTCCTGATTTTGGTCTCAGGATCTAATGATACTATAAAAGTGAATCAAGGGCTTTTTCTGTGTGCTCAAGAAAGAGCAGTTTGAATTACTTCATGCCTACCCCTTCCTGTCCAAGAGCTGTCTCCATGTTATCTTGGGAGGGTGGGAAAGTTTGGCAGTTCAATACATCCCAAACTGCATGGATGCACAACACTTCTTTGGATGTGTGAGTTAAAATCAATCTGTCTTTATCACTGAAATATCTAGTACTGTATTAAGTAGAGTGACAAATATATGTCACATGGACTTCATTTCCACTCTGTTTGATTTGTTTTGCACTCATCAGTGCCTAAACTGTATTAACTAAACAGTCTCCGAAGATTTCCTATTCTACTTTCTTTTCTCAAAGAGCTATAGACATGCCGGATACTGCGTGCCTGTCTGCCACTGCTGCTATCGTCATGTCTTGGAATGATGAATACTGCTATTTTCCAGCAGGTATAGGGACACACTTTGAGTCTTAAGGGGTGAGTTATGAAGCTTCAAGTTACTAACAGAGATCTTCAACACTGTCTCTGCCTTTTTCAAGCTCACAAAGCTGCTTTATACAAAAAAGGTGTCATAAGACTTTTCCTTGGCTTTGATGTTGTGTTACAAGAGGTGTGAGTGACTCTCACAGATGAATTCAAGCATATGACAGGAAGAACTGGATCACAGAATGGCTATGTGGAAATATTTTGCTGCAAGAATTAAAATATCTTATTTACTGCCTTACAAATTAGGAACACCATGCTTCAAATCCCTGTAAAATCAGTGAAAGCCTTCTGTATAGGTGAATTCTATATGGGGAGGAACAATTCCCAGTCCACTGGTTTGACCAAGAAGACTGTTGCTGCTAGAAGAGAAGTCTAAGCCAGATGATTTCAGTTGTTGTTTCTAATAAATGGGATATAAATGGGTTACTGCTAATAAATGGAGGCTGCAAATCCATCAAAAGTGATGCTCATGGGACGGTCAGAGATGTGTTTGGTTCAAAGACAAGATTATGGTGGGTGGTAGAACATACAGATTATTTTAAAAGAAAGAACAGTTGTCTGCATTCATGCCTCCTATAATAAAATCAAAAATCCTTCAATCTTATGAGAACCTTTGGAACAGAGAAGAAGTGAGTTTGAAGGTTTCAGAAATGGTAGCACCATGGCTCCCTAAATGTAAGCACTGATGTTTTTCTCTGCCTTGAACTACTTATTCAATTAAAATGTTAGTCTGCATGATGCAGTTTGTTCAAGTAATTTGCTATGAGTTAACAAAATCTTTAGCTTTATTGTAATAATTAATTCAAAGAAAAGACTTATTAGTTTAGTGAACATGTTCTTTTATGCTGGGAATACTTAATAAGTCATTAAATAATATCACTGGTATCATGAGCACATTGGTGTTATCAGATCATTATAGAAGGCTTCTGCTGAAAACAGTAAATGCTTGTAGAGAGGTTGCAGACACCCTGGGGTGCTTCTCAGCTCCAGCAAATCAAGGTGTGGACCTTGCTGGCTTATTTAAATGGGTGCTCAACGAAATGCTGAATTCCAAACATAATACTGCAGATTCTCTACATCTAGAGATCTGAATACTTTGAACATTTCTAGAGAGAGGTAGAACCTCTCTGCTTCTGCATCTAAGAAAAGGCTCAAGCTAATAAACTGAGCCAAGCAAGAGCCTGTCTCCACTTCAAAGCCAGGTAGTACAAGACAGCCATGCCCATGCCATTAAAGCCTCTCACTCTTTCCTCTCCCCACTGAAATAGCAACTCAGCTACTGGAAGGGTTCCTGATGCAAGTCAGTGCCTGAAACAAGACTGAAAGACCGCTAGTTGTCTGAAAATGTGCCAGAGTCATGCTGACAAACAAGAACGGTTGATTTCTGGATTCCATCATTCATACCCATGCCCTAACACTGCTTCCTTCACACCTATAACTTGAATTAGGAAGGCTATATCCCACCTGAGACTAATACAATAAATCCCACCTCTCCAAAGTCACTGTGCAATAGATTATGAGTCACAGTGTGCCACATTTGCTTGTAACTTCAGAAAGTTAGAACTTTAACAGAAGTATATACAACAGAAAATTGTGTATACTGCAGCTGTGCTAGTAGCTGAGCACAATAACCCCAAGGAAGTGACAGTTTTAGGATGCTGCTGCTCCTACAGGGCAGGAAGAGCACACTTTTATGCTTTCTTTGGCTCTTGATTTTTCCCACAAGTGACTCTGAGACTTATCACATGTTGCTTCTCTGCTTGGTTTAAACTTTACTGTAAATTATGAGGCATTATGAAGCCTCATTCTGCTCTTGTTAATTTCACCTGATGCATTTCTTCTTCCAGCTGCCTTTCTAATAAAATTCCCCAATAACCCTCCTGACATTTATAAAAAAAAGAGAAACAAATGAAATGTTCTGGCTTATTTATGGTCATTCACTCTGTGCTGGTCGATTGCCGTTCCTTGCAGGGTTTTGGGTGAATTAAACTGCTCACTACTCAAGACCAGTGTATTTAGATGGCTACTCAACCCTGTGCAGAACTTAAAACTGCAGTGTTAGAGTCTGGATTGAAGCCACACAGAATTTGGCCCTTAACACTCTTAGAGTGAAAGATGATGTTTAGAGAGCAATGCTGAGACATTGGACTGCCTTCTATGTATCCAAAACCCAGTTTTACAAACTACAGAAACTTTTATTATTTGAAAGTACTCCAGCCAAGAGTTACATTATTGATGACATAACTTCAGCACAGACAGTGGCTTGAACATTCCCAGCTGGAATTCCTACTCCCAGCAGTCAGACATGAGGCTTATGTAAAGATGATAATCACCTCCTGACTGCTGACTTTTCCTGCCTGCTTGGTAAAGTATGTTACTGCAGGGCCTGAGCTAAAACCCATGTGAAGTTTATGGGACACTTTGTACTGATGCCTTTGAATGTTGCATCACTTGAAAACCTTTTTTTTTATCCCAGGCCATCTTAAGGCACATTTTATAACTAATCACCAAGGACTTTTACCTACAGCTACAGCTGGAATGACATAGGTAGCTAAAAAACCACAATGACACACTTTGTACAACTGACTACAAGTACTGCTGTGGCCATAGGTCATGACTCACTGTAGTCATGTGAAACCTGCCACTGTGTGTAAAATTTAGCACAAGTAAGAGGACTTTGGATTTTTCATTTCTTTGGCTAGCAGGCTGCAGCCGCTCCCACAGTGAATTCCACGGCATCCAGTGGAACCTTGGAAATCTCAGCATCCAAGTCAGCTCTTCCAGGAATCAAACAAATTGTTCCAGGGAGTCTAATTATTTGACCATGAAACAAGTCCCACTCTCCACTTAACTGAGGCTAGACACTCGAATTGTTTGTACCTTCTGACTATGTTCCATGTAATAGGCCATATTAAGCAGCCAGCTTACTGCTTTGAAAAAAATTCTCTCTGAAGTCTGCCTGTGTTCTGGGATGCTCTTTGTGCAGTCCCTTTATGGCAAAGCAGTAACATGGGACAATAAGACCCTGCAAAATACAAGTCAAATGAATTACATCCAGATTGCCTATGCCTTTGAGAAGTCACTATGGAGGAAATTGTGTATTTAAGGCTAGTGTGAGAGACTGTAAAGGAAAATACATTGCTCATGTTGTTTTTATATGCTGTCTGTCATATTGCGTGACAATCTTTAATATAAGAATGAATATGAAAATTTTCCTCAAGTCACAGCAGCCTTCATTCTTTCTGTCTAACTTCCAGTGGCTATCTGAAGTTTCAAGAAAATGTCTTAATCACAGCATGCCTGTTTATGCATCATGGTATTATATCTGGTATCTGTTTTAGGGTGAAATTACACATCAGTAGTGGACAATCATGAAAGAATGAATAGACAAAGTTTTCAAAATGTGACCCCCGGTACAAGAAAGACATCAGCCTCTTAAAGCAGGTCCAGAGGAGGGCAATTAAAATGCTCAGAGAGCTGGACAACCTTTCCTATGAGGAAAGATAGAGAGAGCTGGGATTGTGCAGCCTGAAGAAGAGAAGATTCTGGGAAGATATTATTGTGACCTCTTAATATTAAAGAAGGCTTAAAACAAAGATGAAGAGGCCCCAAATTTATATTGAGGCATTTAGTGACAGGACAAGAGACAATAATTTTAGATTGAAAGAGGATCCATTTAGATTGAAGATAAGGAAGAAATTTTTTATTGTTAGTGTGGTGAGACACTGGAACAGGTTGTCCAGAGAAGCTGTGGATGCCCCATCCCTGGGAGTGTTCAAGGTCAAGTTGGGTGGGGTGTTGAGCAACCTGGTCTAGTGGAAGATATCCCTGCCCACCAGTAGCCTAGCTAATGGACTATGTGATCTTAAACATCCCTACAAATCCAAACCATTCTGTGATTCTGTAAAAGGTACACTCCTTAACTGAAATGACCATACTGCTGCTGCTCATATTGCATCAGTTTATATCCCATCCTTCCCCGTATCTTTTCATGTTCTTTGTTTCATTCAGAGTATTTGAAAAGTTTTCTGTCAGGTCTTGTTTGTATAGGGGTTGGTGCAATGAGGCCAATTCCAAGTAAGACTGACAAGTGCTATTAATAGTCATTTTAGGATCAGACAAGATTTTGAAGTAGTAAACCTTCACCCTATCTGGAAATGTAGGAGCAAAGTTCTTGTCCTTATTAGAATGTCTGCTGTCACTGGTCAGCTATGAGAATTTCAGTCATACTGGATGGGATTCATCTCAGCTAGTCTAGAGCCATCTGTAATTATAAGTTCATCATCTAAGCTGGTTATGTAAGCTACAGATATTCCAGTAAATAAACTGAGACAGGCTCATTTTTTTTGGTATTGGGAAGTGTCCCTGGCTAGCTCCTGAAATACACCCAGACTTTGTTTTGGAGAGTGTTAGTTGACTCAGGTCAAAACTACACCAGGGACCATGCTAACAGTTAGACAGCATGGACAGTTTCATGCCAGAGGCTGACCACATACACTGGCTTTAATGACTTTATTAATTTAAATGTAACTGAAGGCATTGGAGTGAGATGGGCACTTCCAGAGGTTAATTTGTTGCACCTATTGATAACCATCTACAAGGGACTGGATTAAGCTGTCATGGGAGGTACCTGTGCAGACTGGAATGAGGCCCTGTGGATACACTGAAGGAGCCTAAATGTCCTCTTTAGCATAGAAACACAATTTTCTGTCTATTGTTTCCCATGCATAGATGGAGTATTTAATGATGTCTGCTAAAGCTTGACAAATATGGCATATACCAGCTCCACACCCCTCTGCAGCAGTGCCTGCCAGAAAAAAAAGCAATCTCCAATGGCTCTAGATGCCTATTTTGGAAAAGGACCAGTGCTCCTCATGAAAACAACAGTTGCGGCATGAGATGAGGTCTTGCATTTGATAGCAGTCATATAGTAAACATAGGCACAACATACAAAGACACAGGGAGTGGTGGAAAGGGAGAAATATCAACAGGAGACATAAGTTACATTCAGATTTCCAAAGTGATATTGTAGTATGCTAACTGAAAAACTGCAGAATTGGTGTGAAGTGATGGATTGCATGATTGCATAGAAGTGGGTGTGCATGCAAAGGTTTACTTTTTATAGTGTAAATATGTTTTATTTCACTCCTGGTGAGTTGCATGTGGATATCTGCATTGTATAATTTACTCATGTGTTTTGCACTCCTCAGTGATATCAAGTAAATTCTTTGGTCCACTCCTATAAACAGTGCTTAAATCATAAATGAATCAGACATCTCAGATGGCCATTAAGCTTGTGCCTGTGGAAATATGAACATTTTATATTTGCTGGCATGTGGAAAAGGTCATTATTTATTCTTCATAGCCAGATAGATGTATGAAATTTTACTTGCTGGAATGATTCCTTGGCATTTCCTAATATCATGGAACATGCTAAGTATTTCCTTTTTTAACAGAAGACAAAAAGGGAATATGACTGTGTTGCAAATGTTAGTTGGAAACAATTTGAAAGAGAGAACTAAATGTCCATGTTTATCCAGGAAAGGTAGATGGAAATTTGGAACCACAAAGGTATTTTTAACTGAGGAGGTCTGCACGATCCATTAAGCACTACTGCATCATTTTCTCAAAAGACTGGGGCCTCATCCTCTTCCTCTGGAAATTAATGGCAAATCTCCCACTAACTTCAATGGGAATAGAGTCAGGTTGTAAGTCCAAAACTCTTCTCCTCCCCAGGCGTCTAAAAAGAGCTAAATGATTAAAGAACTACTTTCAATTGCTCTGAAATGGACTTCAATGTAATGAGGAGGTGGAGATCTCTTTTCCATGAGGCTGACTTCAGTGGGCAGATGTATTGATAAACTTTTAAAAACTGAGATGCATTTTGTCTGTGGCTATCCAGGGAATTAAGCATTTGATAATAACAATATTTTGAATGGAAACTTTTAAAATTCTCTACTTTCTGGTTGTGAGTAGGTGAATATAATGACAAACAGCCAGGAAAGGTCTGGATGTCTTGACAGCCATAACATCCTTTTCTAAATCCTTCACTGTTTATTGTTAGGAGTGGTCTCACTGAAGCAGAAAACTTCCTATTCCAGAAGAAGGGGCTTTGTGATAACAGATCTTAATACAGTGGCAGAATTTTGGGATCTGATT
>JAWWEU010000111.1:102671219-102713892 GCA_035583155.1 Acropternis orthonyx
AGAAAACTTCCTATTCCAGAAGAAGGGGCTTTGTGATAACAGATCTTAATACAGTGGCAGAATTTTGGGATCTGATTGCTCTCTGTAGAAGTCTTTTGTTTTCCATTGAGGAAGCAGGGATCCTGGAGGGTTGATAGTCTTAATTTAGCCCTTGTTAAGAGCTCCAAGCTCAGTGGAATGACTGTTATTAGTGTCATCTGAAAAATGGAAAAAAGCAAAAAAGTGAGGAATTATATTTACATATAAAATGATTCCTTCATCCACCTCATGCACTGTCCTTCCTACTTTATTTCCCGGTCTCCTGCTACTTTTCGCCCTGTGCTTGAGACTCAGGTGGTATGAAGCAGCCGAGGTATGAGTGTGATAGCCTGTTTCCCAGGATATGAGCTATCTCAGGCCAAGTGCATGTCTAGCACAGGAGAGATAACTGTGCTCTGCTGAGTCTGAGGTGTGTGCCAGCTCATGTGGCTCTTTTGAAGGTAGTGAGTGCCTTGTGTAGTCCAGATGGCAGCATCTGAGGCATCAGGTAGGCTGTTCTGATGGGCACCAGTGTCATGTTGCATCTGACAGGAGATGATTTATAAAATGGCACAGCTGAAGAAGAAGAAAAAAATTCCTTTTTTTAAATTTTTTTTTTATTTTATTTTTAATTCCATACTTCTTTAAACATGGAGACTGTCAAATTGTGATTTGTAGAATTAAAGGTCAGAAATACCTAGGAACTTCTCACTTGGCCTCTATAACAGCCTAGAAGACCACACAGGAATTTCTTCCTCTTTCTCACACCTTAAAAAAGAGATATCTATTCTTAATCGAATATTAAAAGTCTGGATTATTTTGATTGGGCAGTTCTATTCACTGAGTGCATACCTCACAATGTATCCTAAGAGGTAAAAACAAAGGTATAGGAATGTGATTATTGATCTTGTTTTTGAATTTGCATAATTTTCCCCTTTATACTTAGAAGTACTACTGCATATTTCCTTATATGTTTCTATGATAAAATCTTGGTGTTGTAATACCCTTTGAGAGCCATGCTATTAACAGCCCAGGTAAATAGGAACTTTGATGTTCCCATAATGAAGACATTAAAATTAATTAGCCTGTTCATCAACTCAATTTAAACTTACAAAGATTTGAGAGTATTATTAAAGTACTTATGAGAATGTTATTATAAAAGTTAAATAGTGGAAAAATATGCATTTCATTTTGAAATGGTGAGAGAATTAATTATATGTGAAAATACATTGCTCTTTGTATGTGTTTAGTCAAAGAATAATCTTAAGTACTCCTCTGAGACATTTTTGTTATGTTCCTGTGTCTGATATACCTATTATTTTTCAACATCTGATATGAACATTAAGTTATATAACTTTTACATGCTTTTACTCTATATAACCCAAGTTACATAAATTCCAAGCCTTCTGACTGTTTGCAATCTTTAAAATGTAATGAGCTGAAAGATTAGCTTTGAGCCCTGGGGCCGGATTGATGTTTTGCTTAACCATTCAGCTGAGAACAGCTTTTAGAGGGATAACTCATGCTGCATCACATCAATAATAAAACTAAAGACCTAGATCCAAGCGGCTATGAATGGGAATTAAGTCTCTCAGAATGTTATAAACTTAAATGAAACAAGTCTTAAACAGAAGGCAGCTGCAGGCACTGGATCTAAACTGCATTAAGATGACATAATATTCTTTTGGAAACAATAAGACTTCCATTGACGTGTTCTATAAGACAATCCCTCAATGGAAACGAACAACTAAATTAACATACTGTGATGAAATATGACTCATACTGAAATACAAGTCTCTATGGGGTTTCAGCATCTGAGAAACATATTCATAAGTAAGACTGTCAAACTGAATGCTCAGTTTCAGGGATATTCTCTGATTAGCTACCATTCAGAGAAATACAGAGGAAAGAGTAAAATTTTCCACTGGTGGCAGCGGAAGTAGGACAGGGAGAACAGGAGAAAGCTTTTATTAAACATGTGTGTTTTTGTTGAAGATACTGCTTTTATTGATAATGTTTCTGCTGTATCTGTTTGCCCAAAACTAATGATACTGGCCCTCTGCTCTTACTTATACAGACTACCAAGTCTCTTTTAAACCCTTTGGTGTGATAATCTCTTTCAGTATGGCTACACGAGGTGTCACTAATGTGTTAACTGTCACTGCTTCTACTTCTTAGTTTTGCCTCTAGCACACACTGCTTTGTGCTGTGGGAAGGAGAAGCTGTCTTGAGAAAGCAGAACTTTGAAGACAGAGGTCTGTTTTGTGTGTGACCAACTCTGATTACATTCAACTAACCAAGGTCAGGTTGAATGGGGTCCTAGGCAACTTGATCTGGTGGGTAGCATCGCTACCTTTGGCAGGGGGTTGAGAACTAGATGATCTTTAAAGTCTTTTCCAACCCAAACCATTCTGTGATTCTATGATTCAAAGCATGCCCATGAAACACTTACAGATTAGGCAGAAGATGTCTCATTTTCAGAATACATCTGTGTGTGAGAATACCTGACAGAGGCAGCAGTCTGCCAAGACACTTCAGGCCTGTGCTTAAGAGGAATTTTATATACCTGGGAAGTTTCAGTGTTAAACCTAAGGTAGTAGTATTCACACTTTTCTAGTTAGGTAAGAGAAGAGAAAGTGAGTTTTGTTTTCTTCCCTTTGTTTTTAAGGAAATCTGAGAGAAGAGAGCTCATGCTATATCATGCCCAATGTCAGTGTTTACAGATATTGCATTTAGAAAGGATATGAATTCCTGATCTTCCAGGCCTTTGGTGACCACAGGGAATATTGTAGGGACATAATTATAGTGTTCCCAAGCTAAATATATGAAACTCTTATCTCCAAAGTGAATCATCATCTTTTACAGTCATGTCAATTCTCTTGTTCCTCAGAGGACTGTTGTTGTTGTCGTTGTTGTTAGCCTCCCTCTCTGTACTCCAAGCTCCTGTCTTTGCCTTTTTTTTCCCTGAATCACCCAGTTTAAGTAGTCAGTGACCTGCCTATGGCTACTTCACTGAGGCATGAAGTGGGTTGACCCTGCCTGGATGCCAAGTACCCACCAAAGCCACTCTATTACTTCCCTCCACAAGTGGACAGGGGAGAGGAAATGTGGCAAAGGGTTCATGAGCTGAGCTAAGGATCAGGAGAGATCACTTACCAAAATACTATCACAGGCAAAACAAACTCAACTTGAGTTTAATACTAATTAAATCAGAGCAGGATAATAAGAAGTAAAATAAATCTCAAAACCACCTTCCCACTGCCCCTTCCTCCTTTCCAAACTCTACCTTCTCTCCTCCAGCAGCACAGGGAGATGAGGAATGGGGGTTATGGTCAGTTTATTACAGGTTGTTTCTGCCACTGCTCAGAGAGAGGAGTCCTTCCTCTGCTCCCCATAGGATTTCTCCCATGGCAGACAGTCCTTCATGAAGGTCTCCAACGTGAGTCTATCCCACAGGCAACACTTCTGCATGAACTACTCCAATGTTGGTCGCTCTTCCACACAGTGCAGTCCTTCAGGCACAGTCTGCTCCAGTGTGGGTCACCCACAGGGTCAAAAGTCCTACCAGGAAACCTGCACCAGCATGGACTCCTCTCTCCATGGATCTATAGGTCCCTGCTAGGAGCCTCCTCCAACATGGGTTTCCCATGGGTTCACAGCCTCCTTTGGACAACCAGCTGCTCTGGTGTGGGCTCCTCCCTGGGCTGCAGGTGGAACTCTGCTCCTCCATGGACCTTTATGGGTTGCAGAGAGACAGCTGCCTCACCATAGTCTTCATCATGGGCTGCAGGGGAATCTCTGCTCTGGTGCTTGGAGCACCTCCTCTCCTTCCTTCTCCACTGACTTTAGTGTCTGCAGAGTTGTTCACATGTTCTCATTCCTCTCTTCTCTGGATACAATTGCATCTGTGCAACAACATTTTTTTCATTCCTAAATATGTTATCACAGAGGCATTACAGTCATTCCTGATTGGTTCGGCCTTGACCTGTGGTGTGTCTGTCCTGGAGCTGGCATTGGCTCTGCTGGACATGGGGGAAGCTTCTGGCAGCTTTTCACAGAAGCCTCCCCTGTATGCCCCCTGCTACCAAAATCTGGCCACAGAGACCCAAGAAAATGTGCTCAGTTTTTGCATGGACAACTCAAGGGTGTCTTTGGTCAGTTATGATGCAGATGGACAGGGTCACAGGAATGGCCACACCTTTGCATACTGTTGAACCTTCCACAGCTTGTGCAAGGACTGGGCAGACCCTGTCTGCTACTTAATCAACAGAATGACTGGGTCCCACCAGGGCATTTTGTTTGCACTTAATCATTCAGGAAAGTATCATCAAATTAATGCCTTTCTCCCTGCATTAACTTTTCTGAATTACTATAGGTCTTGTTGACCTAATCCACATCATTTAGTAACACGCACCATTTCCCTGAAATGACAAATTTTGCTTTAGATTCCTGGGGAAAAATATATCCACCAATACTATCTATGCATTACATTCAAGGCATGAAAGAATTTCAACACCTATATCAACAGTGTACCAAGGAGTATAGCCAATGTCCTTAAATAAGGAGTATTGTTTGTGGTTTAGTTAGAGCAAATGGGGTTACCAATGATAAAACATGAAGAGAGACAGCAACAAGACTTTCATTTTATATTCACAGAATACTCTGCTGCAGAGCTAAAATTTGGTTTCTGCTGTTCCGTGTCATTTCTTTTATTCTGTTTTTTACTTCTTCTTTTTTTTTTTCTTTCTCCTTAATTCTTACTGGAAATAGTGCGAAAACTGCAGCTGGCATTAAAAATCTCTTGAACAAACACCACAAGAATATTTTCAGTAGGAGAACAATGAAGTGTCAAGCACAGCTGTGCTTTATATTCAGGTCTGCATAGAACCGAACCAAATTTACTTTCTCTCAATACTCTTGGAAGTGAATATAAGGGAAAATTCATATGTTATCTTGAATGCAAATCAGATTTGAATGCTGCCATAAATGAAGGACAGAAAACTAGTTTTTTCATTGCAGATCTGTTGCCTTTTTATCTAGAGAATATAATATGTGAGACCCAGGAATTCTCCCTCTGGACTATGGAAGGTACTATAATGTAGAGTTATTTTAGTTATTTTTAATATAGAGTTTATTAATGCAATCACATCATCTCCCACTTTAATTTAAAATAGATGCCATCTAGAAAGCTGCTGTTAACAACAGTTATGATCATTTGGTTAATAACATTTGCTGCCACTTATCAAATATTTCAGGACATGAAAGAATCAGCCAAAGAAAAACCAAACCCATAAAATCCTGATTTGAGAATGCTTCAAAACACACAAAGCAGACTTGATTATGCTAAGAATGCTGCAACTGCAACAATATTTCATGTAATTCTTTCACAGATTTTTCTTCTGTGTCTGAATCTTAGCATCAACAAACTTAGCTGAGATGAAATGAAGCATTTGGTACGCCGACAAAACTCTGCAGCTGTTGAAAAAGCCCACAAAATCACTGTTGATCTTTGAATGTAAATGCCCTCATTCCCAGTTCCCCATAACTATATTTGGTTGGTTAGTGAACTGTCAAAGGTTTTACTTTGACTGGAATCAAGGCTGCAACAGATAACTGTTATAAAACTGAAGTAAGCTAGACTGCATCTTTCAACTGTATTTCAGCATATGGCTGTTTGCAGTAGAGTAAAAAGCAATTTAAGCTGTCATTACTTTTCAGCTCTAGGTCACTGGCTCAAATATGACCTAATCAGTAAAGACTGTGAATCATTTCCATCTGATGGATGTTTAGTAGCCTGGGTAAAATGCACTGGTAGACACAGTGAAGTTTATTGGGAAAAGGTGCCCACATGAAAAAATCCAATAGTACAAGTCAGCAGATTGGCTTCTACTTCAAGAAAGAACTGAATAGGGCTGGAGGCCCCAGATGAAAACTCATCAGATTAACACTGTGTAAGCTGGAAGCACAACTTCTTGAGATTGGGTGGTATGGACTTATGAGATCCAAATTTTAATTGTGTTTCCATCACTGATTTACTATGTGATAAAGAAAAAGTAATTTCAATGTTGTTTTTAATCTAACTCTAAATATAATTTAGGGAGCAAGTTCTTCAAGACAGTTTGATATCTGCATGTTCTTGGGCTCAGATTCTGTGCAAGATTTAAATATAAAACATCTCTCTAACATTAATGATGGGAGATAATCTAATATTGGCATTTTACTTGGCACGAAAAATAACTATATACTTCAGCTTCTTGCTCATGATCTTGTAATTTTCACACCTTCCTTACTGATAAACTTTAATTATAAATAAGCCAATATTAGATTTTCTATTTTCATTAAAATCTTGGCATTTATCACATACGGCAGTTGAATTTGAAACAGTACTTTCATGATTCTGAGTATATTCCTATACCTGGGAGGTATGCTGAAGACTATTTTAGATATAGTAAGGAGATATTCTCTGTTAGCTTTCCTTTCTTTAACTTCCTTGGTGGAGAAGTTGGCTTTCTCCTGTTTTACATGAATATACTATTTTTTTGTGATGTACCTTTGTTAGCACAGAGTAGTTTGTCTCATATTCCAAACTGAGTAATATTGTGGTCAGGTCTTGAATAACCCCATTGCTCCCAGAGTAATCACACTGAAGTATGATCTTCATCTCTTCCTCACCACAAAAACATCAAAATAAGAACAGTTTTCAATTTCTCCTCCTGAAATATATTAATTTAAAAACATTTCCTCTATAAGAAAGACTTGAATCGCCAAATATCTTGGTACCACATGGGAGATACAGTAATCGAACATTATATTGAACCAATTTTAGGTTTCTACAGAGCATAGACAAAATTGAAGTTTGTCATCTTGATGGATAATGCATCTGTAGCGGGTTGGCCTTGGCTAACAGTCAAGCATCCACACAGCCACTTGCTCATTTCTCCCTGTCAGTGATATGGGGGGTGGATGAGACAGCAAGAATTATGTGTCTAAAAGAAGAAAGGGAAGTCACTTACCAATTACTAATATAGGCAAAACAGACTCAAATCTGGAAAATTTGACTTTATTTATTGCCAATTAATATATAGATTCAAGTACTGATTGAAGCAAACAGTTACACACTTAAGGCAACACCCTTCCTCCCCTATTCCCAGGCTCAGCTCTATTCCTTCACTCCCAATTCCTCTCCTCCTTGCTTGTTATTACTACAGTTAACACTCAGTCCTTTCATTCTGACAAGGAGTGTTATGGAGGGATTATGGTCACAGCATAGCAGTTTCTCTCTGCTGCTCTTTCTTCCTCTTTCCCTCTGCTCTGTTATGGGTCCTCCTTTAGCTGCAGTCCTTTGGGGATTATCTGCTCTGCCATGGAGTGCCTCATCCTCCTCCAACTTTGGTGTTCCCTCTGCTGTTTCCTGCTCTTTTGTGTTTGTTTTGTTCCCTCATCTCTCTCTCTCTGTCTGTCTCTCTTTCTCCAGTGTTTTCTAACCTTTCATATACATGTTTTCACAGAGGCGCCACAAACTTTCCCAGTGATCTTGGTTTTGGGCAGACCCAACCTCTTCCCACAGAGTTCACATGTGCTGTGCACGTCACATTCCATCCTTCAGTCTCCCCTCCAAGTCTAGTCATGTACGTATAATTCAGCAACTTTTGGTATTGGCAGTCTCAAAATTTAGTTTTATAGCAAAGAATGGTGTGTGAAGGAAAAAGGTAAAGAAGGTCCTGGGAAGGTTAGTGGGATTTGAAGAAATATATGACATCTGTGATTTGGAGCACCTCTTCCTCAGAGATTTCACTCTACTGTTGTAAACAAGCCTGCACTTACCCAAAACCTGGAAAGGATCAGTAACTTCAGGTGAAAAAGATCCCATACTTTATCAGGTGAGACAGGGGTTTGGGACCTCTGATGTTGTCACACTTGAGTGTCATCACATTCCTGACTCCCTTGTGACTCTGTTGCTGAGGCCACAGTCTCATCCACTGCCCCTAGGATAGCATGTACCTCTCACAGTAACCTCTTTTGTCTTCATCCCACCTGCAGTATAGGACTGGAGTTCCTCTGCTCCTCTACCAAAACTAGCAGGTTGGTTTATTTAGAGTCAGACAGAGTGGAGCGCTGGCCATTTCTGACTCTTGGCTTTCAAAGGAAACATCTAAATTGTTAAAACCCACAACCAGTTCACTATTATACCTTTTATTCCAAGCAATTTCAGAATTTAACTTACACAAGTTAAACTTTTCTATGAGATTAAGTTAAACAGTAACTTACCTGTTTTGTATTGCTTATCTGTTTTCTCCCCAAATACATTTTAGAAAGTAATTTAAATAAGGCAGGCACTAAACATCCTCGCTCTGGGCAAAATACAAAGAGTTCAGAAATAAATTTCTATTTATTTTTCAATGGTTTTTTCATGGTCTTGTTAAAACCTTACAAACCACTGGACTCCATTTTTACTTAATTATATTTCATCAAACATCTCTCCTTTTATGAAGTCTGTTGAAACTGCTGCCAGATTAGATTAATTCTTTAATACTGATGGGGTTTTCTCTCTACCTCGTGTTTCCTCTTCTATTTCTGTTTAATTCTGGGTGTTTTACCATTCATGACCCTTCAGCTTTCAGTTTTCTGCTTAATTTTCTGGGACTTTTGCTGTAGACTTCCTGAAATTAGGTCAAACATTCTTCCTGACTTCAGTGGGGCACAGTGCATACTTCTTTTTTTTCTGATTCCTGTTAGTCTGATTCTATTTGCTTCAAGGAAAGACATATTTCTCATGTTCATAGCTCCAGTGATTCATTGTATCTTGACTGGGACATTTCACTGGGAACAGGAACAGCTGAACAGTACCCCAGAGCCTCGCTTAGCCAAAACAATGGAACACATGCTGAACTCAGATTGTTCTATTACCTTTTAAAAAATCATTTGATTAAAAAGAGGTTCCTCTGTGACTCACCAAGCAAAGTCCTTTTGGTGTCACTGAAGCTTATCTCTATTCAGCAAAAGTGGGCCTGGCTCCATTCTAAAGAAGTACTTAAGGCTGGCTGGAGATGTGGGTCTAACTGCTTTAGTGAAATGAAATCAATGCAAAGCTGGTGCGCATATTGTGAGGCAAGAAGAATATTTTGAGAGGTGCTTCATTTGAAACCAGTCCAGTTTATGTCTTGTGTAATCATTCTTCCTTCTGCTAGGTGAACTAGCAAAATCTCTTGCATAGTGGCAGATAAGGATTAAAATATAACCAGCTCGAAATTTCAGGGAAATAGAGCTTTGAAGGAAATATGGAAGAAAATGTAAGAGAATGAAAAGCAAATGTTCATCTGCCTTGCATGCAGAATGGATGCCACAGGGAGAAGAGCTTTAGGCAATGTTATTCTGCCCTGTGACAGTCAGTTAGTATGACACATTGAAACAAACAGGGAATCTTCTATCAAAATATTTTTAATGGCAAATATTTTTTGCAGACTTAATATCTCTATACAATAATGTTGGGTTTATTGATTTAAGTAATCTATAGTGGTAACTAATGAGCTTCCTTTTAGCCATGTGATGTATTTTGGGTACCTCACACAGCCTGTATCAAGGCTTTGTGCTTGCCATGCTGGATGAATGTTCCCTTGGGTCACCATGGCCTCTCCTCTCATTCCTTTGCTACAGTACAATATGGGAGATAAATCCTGCTGGGAAGCCTGATTTAGAGACAATAATGATGCAGTTGTCCATGTGGCATTTTTATCAGACTGACTGTGATTTCTACCCCAGATAGATTTTAAATTTTCTCTGTAAACGTCACTCAGATTACAGCTATTTTAATACACTAAACTGTGTCAAGGTACAAGCACAAACAAATTAGTGGGATACTTGGTATACCTTCAGTAGGGGATAACTAACAGTCTCCCAAACAATTTCCAGTCATAGACTGGGAGGTAGCATAGCCAAACCAAATTCCCAATGTGCAGTTTAGATATGATACTTGTTTAGGATTTTGAGGATTCGGACATGGCCAGACTGTGCTGGTTGTTGTCTGGGTCTGACAATTCACTCTAATACCAGTTAATTTTTTTTGCTATAGATGTACCCTTAGTCTTCTGTGCCTTACTCTTGACAATGCTATGGTATATTTTTGAAATAATCTGTCTTGAGTTCACATCCTTATGTAAAGAAGAGAGGAAGGAATGGCTGAGGGAGATTGAAGGGGATTTACTTCTTTTAATAACAGCTCTGGGCCCTTGCATGTCAGCAGCATGTGCTTTTTTTCTTGCTATCTACTTCATATCAGGATGCCTTTCAGGGATGGTACAGAAGCTCAGACTGCCTAAAAATACAGTCCTGAAGGATTTCTGGGACATAAAACTGATGATGTCTGTACTCTGGGGGCCAGCTAAATTTCTTGTCTTACTACAGTTTGGTCCATAACTAAATTCTGAATAAAAGTGCCCTTGAATTATGTGAGATCTCTTGAAATGGCTGCATATCAAATCTTTGCAAATGTGAGGCTGAAGAGACAAAGCTTCAAGCTAAACTATCAAGCTGGAACATTAAAGCTGGCATGCTATCCTAGGCTGAGAGACTTTGCCCCTGACTTCATTTAGATTCCCAGTAGGTCTTGTCCAACCTCATAGCAGTGTAAAGGTTGGGGGAAATAGCAGTAGTGAGAATGTCAGGAAAGGAAACCCTTTCCTGACTGGCTTTACAAGAAGCAGCAGTCTCTTTGTTCCCTTTCCTTTACCCAAACTGTCTCCTTCATAGCAGCTGGGAACAGACTACCTTGCTCTCAAGGTCCCTTCATTTGCTCTTTGGACCACTCTCCCTTCCTACTCAGTTACTCCGTCCTAAGGTAGAATCAATCCTGTTCCAGCCAGGCCTTTTCCTTCTTCCTTAGGCTGACATAACTATTTTCTCTTCACAATGCTGAAAATCCGTAATATGGATCATCTGAAACAGTCCTCTCCTCTAAGCCTTAGCAACATTTCGAGTCCGGGAAGAGCCAGTATTTTTTTTTGTTTTCTATATGCTACTATTTTTTTCCATCCTTAAGAGAATGTAATTTGTGATCCTGAAAGAGTCAACAATTGGTAATCTAATACAGAGGAGCTTTAATCTCTTCATCTATTCAAAGGCTATCTCAGTCAAAAAGTGAAAGCATAATTTCAATGGCATAATTTTCCTCCTCCCTATACAGTAATAACATTGTAGCAGCACAGCTGGCATCAAGATTAGGGAAATCCACACATCAGGGAATGAAGGAGCTGAGCTTCTTTACCTATAGCATTATCATTATAAGGATAACCTCCTCTGGGTAGACAGACCCTTAGATTAGACTAGGTTATGTTTAATCTCTTATATTCTTTCTGATTTTCTTTGCTGAGGCTTTTGAAAATTTTATCTGATCTCTTTTCCCAGTATTATGAACATAAAAATAGTTTACAAGTTCTGTGTCTAAAAATCAGACCTTTTGATTTCTTTCTGCTTTATAGAAAGGCAGACAAAGAACTGAAAAGGATCCTGGCTGAGTCTGGGGCATGAGAAGAAAGAGTGATATAAGAAAGGCAGTATTTTGTGTGAAAAGAAAAGCAAAAGGACAAAGTTATTGATCCATATGTGACTAAAACTAGACTTTCAAATAATATGAATTTAGGGAGCCATTATTTGGTAAAAAAACCCCAGAGGAGCACCTGAAATTTTATTAGAGCCATTTGTGCCAAGGATTTGGTGCTGAGTTGTGCAGCAGGTGACTGTCAAATAAATGACCAGGAATGAAGAATTGAGGAAATGGACAATAATATCTGTTTATAGTCAGTACACTGAAAGAGTTTCAAACATTGCCAGGATTTCTTGTACTCCTATTTGGTGAAATCTACCAACACAAGTATGGTTTTAAAAATATTATGTGAAATATTAACATTGCCTTTCAGGACTACTTCCCTGAGACAATTCCCACTCTGTCTTCAGCCCCCTGAATATCAGCTGCATATAGGCGGAAGACAAGGTCTGAAGAATGTGTTTTAAACTCAGATAAATGCCATGTTCTGGATCCTTTCGTGTTAGCTGACATAGCTTTTGGGTCCTTGGTCTTGATGGTCCTTTTTAATGAAGGTTCCTGCTTTTGCATACCTGCAGAGACACCTGCCCAGTGCAAGCTCCCTAATCTGTCTCAGTCGAAATGAGGTTATGCTTGCTAGGATTTTGATAACTTGTCTTACCTTGACTGCAGCAGGTACAATAGTTTGCCCTTCAGTAGCTCTGCTGTAAGGTTGGATAACCTTTGACATGAGGGCATGATAAGCAGTTGGTGGCAGCTGAAGATGGAAACTTATTCCAAACATCAAAGGGCTGCTTCTGTATAATCCCCATCTGCTTATAGCTCTATTTGTTTCCTACAGTTACCATTTACAGCCAGCACTTATGGTATGAGTTCTGTTCCCTGTTCTGAATAAAAATATGCAATTATGTGGCAAATACAAGCCATGACAATGAATGATTGCATGAAACAGGCTGGAATAAATAAAAATAATTTTGTTTGTACCTTTTTTTTTCCCAATGGAAGTGTTTGTTTTTCTATTACTACCTAAATTGCATCTTCTAAAGAATAATATAAAGAGATCAATGCTGATATAATTCCAGGGGATATGTTGGCATACACATAGGAAGGTTTTCAGTACTCTTTTAAGGAGCTGACTTACTGGTTTAATTAGTGCACTATTCTTTTCCGCTTAGTGGCAAAGCAGATGACAGGTCTAAAATCCTTAGGTGGCTTTAAAAATTTTGTTGGCTGAAGTCTTTTAAATTTTGTTAATTTATCTAAACAGACCTAGTAAACAACATGGTTTGGAAATTTTTTCCATGCACCAAGACTTGCATTCCTCTGTTCAAAAGCTCAAAAGAAAATATTTCTCTTGCATTCAGAAGGAAACTTCTCAGAAAACCACCTAAATATAACAAGAAAAATTAGAAATCTGAAATGTTAGGAAATATGCTTACATAAATCTTCAGGAAACTGCTAAAAACATTTCTCTATAATTTCAGTATCCACTGTGCCTTTTCTTTTCTGTGTTTTTAATGGTGTCAGCAAATTTTCAGTGATGTATCACCATATCATGAATTTGTTTTGTTTCTTCCATTTTCATCTGCCTTTTGAATATCCATACTTACAGTCTGTTCATTTACGGAAACACAGGGTTGGGTGAACCACAGAAGGTTTATGTTTGGATCTGAATTTAGGAATGATCCCGTATACATTTATGTCCAAAAGGTCTGCATTCAAAAAGGAAAAAAAATAAAAATCTGTTTACTTAAGATCAGCTTTATTTCGGTTTGGAGTCTTTGACTTACCTGTGGGAGTGTAGATTTCCCAGTATTATTCATCAAAATCTGTAAGTCTTTTCTGTTCAACACCTTTTATTTAGCCTGAACTGTAGCCTTCTTAGAACAGTAGAGAGAGATAAGTGAAAAACCACTCAAAAAAAACCGAGTTATTTTGACAGAGAAATATTAAGAAAATAGAATAAAATTTGCAACTGATTTTAATTCACAACTTTAAAATAATATGTGATTTAACTGCTCACTTGGGACCTTATTTACAGGAGTATGAATAGCTAGCACTGTCTTTCTAAGAGTAAAACATCTTTTCTGGTGTGTAAGGCTGAGAATTCAGAAAAAAACCCAAAGGCAAAACATCAAAGCCATGGAAAGCAGCTTAGTGCTTGTAGGAGCTTGGCCCACCCTGTTTTTGCTAAGCATTTGATAATATTTTTCCTAAAACCCTTTCATGAGTCAGTCCTGCTTATTCCATAGTGGTCTTAAAAAATTCCTTGTTTCTAATAAGTTCAATATACTTTGTGTATATACATATATTTTTTTTAATCTTAAGACAAGACTAATAAACATGGCTGAATTCTTCCTAGCTACAGTAATTCCCTGTTTTAGTGTTGCAGTGGAGAGTGAAACTGCCTAGGTCTGGGGATGTTTGCGACTGATCAGTTTCTAAGCTCCCAACGGAAATCTATTTCACTGTATTCAAGATGCTGTGCTCCAGATGTGTACCTCTCAAATTCCTGCACTCCAGGTGTGGGACACTCCTGCAGATCTGGAGAGAGTCAGCGATACCTGGACTGCTGGTGCATGAGATGAAGGTGGAGAGGGGGAAGGCAGGAAAGTGAGATTGGGCTCTACAGAGTCACTCACCTACTGTCAAGCTGTTAGACTTGTTAGATCTCTAGCTGAACTACAGTTGGATACCTTAATTAGAGCTGAATTAATTGGAATTGAATGAAGTATAGGAATGCCTTGTTCCAGAGGTAACAGATGACCAACAGCTGCAAATATTTTAGGGGAAGATTTAAAAAGAGAAAAAATATGAAACCAAAACCTAATAATAATATTTGTCTTCTGTAGATGGCACAAGCTGAAAAATCAAAGCTTGATCTTCTGTAGTTTATCCAGTCCTTATGCCTTAAAGGTGCTTTACACAGATGTTTATTGTTTGGGAATCAGAGATGTTAGTAACCAAAGATCTGTCTTCAAAGAATGTGTCTGAAATAACCACTCAGTTGCCAAAATCCACTTTTCAGTGATAGAAGAAGAAAGTCTGGACAAGTACAAAGCCACTATCAGTGACCATGAATTGCACAGCTAATTTTATATTGGTTTTCCATTTCCTTTCTGCGTTAAAAAAAAAACCCCAAACTGAACCAGGTAATAAACAAGTTTCATAAAATACCTGTCCTGTTTAATTGCACAAGGCATAAAGAGAGTATAATGATTTTCTTCTGTGTAAGGCTTTTGATCTTACTGCTGAATCTTGCCTTGTATTAGATATCCCCAACCTTGGATTAGTCAGACAGCCTCAGGACCATCTCTCGGGAACATTTGCTAACCAAGGTAAGAAACTCTTTCTAGTTTTTGACACAAGAGCAAATCTTGTAAAATGCTTTATGGTGAGCAATTTTCCAACACAGGAATGATGAAACAAGTTCAAGGCTGGAGAGTGGGAAGTAAATAAATGCACAAACTTTCAAGATGTGTTGACAGAGATTTCTTGTTCATATTTCTTGTATAGGTCTAGGCTCAAATTCCTAATTTTGAAAATCCAAAGTTAATTGCCCAAACTGGGATTCATATAAAGGACTAAACACTAAAACTAGCTACATAGAAAGAGCGCTGTTCCCTGAAAGATGATGAAAAGCACATTTGCCCTCCTGTTTCCATTATCTACCACATTATCTGCAACCTTTGTGCAAACACCTCTGACCTTTTCATCAAATCTGATATTTTTGAGCTACCACCTAGAGAAAGAAATACATTTACTCAGGTGTTCATTTGTCTGGAGTTTCCTAACTTTGGAAAAGGAAGTTATTCATAAACTTGTTATGTTAATCAGGCTTCTGGAACGTGAAAAGTAAATGGGGAAATAGGAAGAAGGAACTAGAAATCTTTTCCCATATCTCTGAGTCCTCTTTGAGCCAAGCAGAAATGTGCTCAGGGGAGACCAAGGAACAAAGCACTTAGAATGGGTGACCTTTCTCTCAGCAGCAGAGCTCAGTGTCCAGCTTTTAAACATCAGCTTTTAATTGTAAGATGTGGCTTGTTCAGCAGGAAGGAACATTGAACCTGTGCATCACAGTGCCTTGGGACTCTGGCCACTGTCCCATTCTTGGTGTCAAGAACAGGCATCATCACAATGCCTATAGAAGGAAAGAACTCTTTCAGAAAAATTATCCTTGCAAGGATAAAATTGGCTTGTAAGGCAGAACTTGGTGTTACCTAAAGCATTTGAAATTCTTTGGTAAAATAAAAGACATCTTAATGTACACTAATCCCAAAGCATGCAAGGAGCTCCAAGATTCACTTCATGGATGTCTCTTGCAACAACTTTTCTTCAGAAGGGGTCTTTCTCAAATCTGTTTAGAATCAAAAGAACTATTCATTCCTGTACCCGGATGCAAGCATAGGGTTCTTGAGCTGGCGCTCACAAAAATATCCAAATTCCTGATAACTCCACTCTCCCTGCACAGTAATTCACCCCTTGAGTCATCTCACTAAAACCAAGAAAACAACTTTCAAATTAAGCGTGAATAAAATTCTGACCCTAAATGACTTGCCAAGATCACACAGGGAATCTGTGGCACCCAGCCCAGGTTTCTCAGAGGATAACAGGGTAAACTAACTGAGCAGTGAAGGTCTTGTAAGAAGACAAGCCACGGAGAAAGACTACAAGGGCACCCATTGTTGGAACATATCAGGCTTGCAAATCTGCAAACACACATTTTTAGAAAAGCTGGCTGTGTCAATTAAACTAGCCTTTGGGCAGGTCTGTGTTTCAAGGCCAGCATTTGTGCAATTGGAAACACGAGCCGACACTGACTTTGGTAGCAGTGCAGGGATAACATTTGGGTAAGAATGTATGATTCATGAATAATTCCTCTAATCTAACATGCACATGCATGCTTCTTTCTAAAATCAGTCACAACTAGCTCCTCTTTTTAAAATAAACATCTTTATTCTGATCAGTACAGGGAAATTTCCATGCCCTTTCTCTGTTTTAAGGGCTCTTTCATCTTCCCAAAAAGGCAAATGGTGAGCAGCAAAACCAAGAGTTTTTGCAGCTCAGCAAGAACATTTTCAGAGGAAAGGAATGAATGGTGCTAATCTTTGGACTTTATTTGTATAATGAATAAAATTGGAAGTTGAGCAACGTCCCATATTTTTCTGGGACTGGTATTTGTAGTCTCTGAAAATACCTTGAAAATAGTCTGTGAAAATACTCTCTTCCACTGCTGTATCCACTTCTAGGTATAAACCACAATCAAGTTAGAATGGGAAATTGCCTTGCAGGTGCTCTGCGAGGTGACAAAACCCATCAAAACATTCAAGGCTTTGAAGAGTGCATCCCCACAGTCTGAACTTCCCTGTGGATACATGGTGACCTGAACTATATATTCACACAAAATGTGAAAGAGTTCTGAGCTCTTCAGACTGTGAATTGAGATGTGTGAAAGTGATCAGCACAAAAGGAAAAAAACAAATCTTGCTATTCACTGCTCATAAAAGTCTGATGCACAGTGGCAGTCCCAATTAGTTATGTGAGAAAAAGCAATTCTGTTTTGTGAAGAAATTAATGACAGAAGACATGAAATTTCCAACTAAACTAAACCTAGGTTTTCTCAGGGTGATCCTTGTAAGAGGCTGACCCAGAGTCACCAGCAGTAGGGTTGTTGACTTCTTGCACAATGAGCTGGAGCCATAAATGCTGGTAGCCTGGGGGCTCAGGCTGCTGAGGAGCAATGAGTTTGAAATCCAAACTCTTGTCCCCTATGAATTAGTAACCTGGAAACTGTAGGAACCTACAAAATGGCCTAAAAGACAGGCTGTGGAGCACCTGGGACTTAAGGAGGTGAAATCCAGAATTCCCTTGTCTACCAGTCCCTCATGTACATTGTTGAGGGAGTAGGTGAGGTGGCTGCATATGTTGGAAACCTACCTAGCAGGCTCAGTCCTGAAGGAACGTTTGCTCCCCTGCTCCATTGAAAAGTGTCCACAGAACATTTTGATTTCTGTGAAACAATATTCCCTGGCAGAAAAATATTCTGCCTGGGAATTTCTGACAAGTTCAAATGTTTTTGAGATGATGTAGTTTATACATCTCTCATTTTTCAAGTCTAGCTCTAAGAGTAAAATTCTCATTATAATGCTTCTGTAAGTGAGGGGTAATTCCCATGAAGTCAATAGAATTGCGCTAATGGGAACTTGGTAGGGTAAGACTCAAACTCTGTGATTTCAAAACTCCTGCAGCCCTCAGAGTAACTTTCACTGGGACAGCATGTCACTATGTAGAAGACAAAGAGGGCTATCAGGGTATAAGAGTGTCATTGATGGTCCAATCCCCACTGAAAGCTGGAGGCTGTAACCTCTTTCCAGGTAATATATAGTGACATACTCATGTACTGATGAAAATCTATTGTTTAAATGTACAGAATATATTGCTATGAAACATTGAAAGGCTTATTTATGACACTTTATCAAAGCTAAATGGCATCAGGAATAAGAGGAATAAAGGACATGGTGGTAATTAGAAATTAAGAAAAGACTTATTGCTGGAAACTGAAAATATGTTAACTGCAGTTTGTAGTAATTAGCCAAATTATTGGGTTTGATAGTAATAAATGTGAATAATTAGAATTATTTATAGATGGAAAGAAGTGTAATCATTAAACATGCTGTGGATATTGGACACTGAAGAGTAATTTAACTGGATCCATGCTGCTTTATACTTGCTCTTCATTATATTTATTAGTCATTAGAGCACTGTTTAAAATTATTTATGAAAGCATTTTAGTACTATTATTAGGATTAATACTGAAAGTCACAATAATTGCTCAAACAAAGTTAGAATAAGAGAACTGTATTACTGTACGTGCAGAACTCAACTAAACAGCCACTTTAGCTTCTCCTCTGCCAAATTAAAACATCATAATTGACTGATTTTTTTGTTGTTTCTCTGGCTGCCAAAATGGAGGTGAGGACAGGAAATTCAGGCTGCAGGATCCAAATGTAAATCTGTTTGGGATTCTCACTAAGCCCCTTCAACAAATTACATTTGCCTTGCCATAAAACACTACATTCAAGTGAAAACTGAATGTTTTGGTTGCTTGCAAGAAATGCAGAAGAAATAAAGGATACACTTGCAAAGGTGCTAGAAGCTGCTGCTGCTGCTTTACCCTGTTCCTTTATGTTTGGTGGTTAGGCAGCTGGAATGAAAGATCCAGTGGCAAGTAACTAGACAACACCAAGCTGTAGGTGCTAAGGGAAGGGCTGAGCTGAATTTTCTAGTTGCTGCTCATTTGCTCAATAGAAATAAAGACCTGCTGAAACAGGATGGAGGGAGTTGTTCCTCAAATTACTGCCAGGATGCTGGCTGTATAAATCATCAGAGAAGTACACTTACTAGTAAACTGTCAGTCTCACTTTGGGTAGGGAACTGAACTCAAGTGAGTGGCCTAATGATTGGGTAACAGCATCTTCTACTTGACCATGGCATATCCCAGTTTGAGAAAGACAAAAATACCTCTAACCTAGTGATGAGAACACTAATCAGGCATGTGGATAATCTGGGAACTTGTTCCCACACCCAGAAAAGTTCAGCAATGATATAATGTAAAGCAACCTCAATCAATAATATTTGGAACATCCCCACTTTGCTCACCCTCTGGGATCAGGGAGGCGTTAGGTGATTTGTGAACACAACAGCAGGAAAGCAATATTCCTATCAACCTCCAGTAGCCTTTGGCTAGATGGTAGTGAGGACACTGACTTGGATGTTGGTAATTAAGTCACTACAGTCCTGTGGGGGAACTGATTTGCAGTTG
Source organism: Acropternis orthonyx (assembly GCA_035583155.1). Lineage (NCBI taxonomy): Eukaryota > Metazoa > Chordata > Aves > Passeriformes > Rhinocryptidae > Acropternis > Acropternis orthonyx. The sequence continues at coordinate 102,690,599 of JAWWEU010000111.1, forward strand.
GAACGGTTAATGCTTATTCAATCCAAATCTAATGCAGCTGTGGATTAACCAGATCTATATTTATGGTGAAGGTGCTGTTTCTCAAAGATAATACAGTGTCCAGATGCAGCTGAAATGTTTTAGCAGCTATGTGCTTGTATACATAACAATTATTAGTTTAACATCACAAAGTCATTTCAGCAGACAATGTCTTCCTGTTATTTTTTTAAAAAACAACTCCTATCCATATTTTTTAAAAATGTTTTTATTTATATTTCACTTATTATCTGAATTTCACATACCACTCTTTGTGAATTCTCAGTTTCTTTGCCCTGTCTGCACTGATTAATTTTTGTACCTGCTTGAAAAATCCTGCTGAAGTTAACAGCACTCCACCTGCATTGTACTGTTTGCAAAATCAGCATCTTTAGTTCAAATTGCATTGTGTTTGACTTGATCATAAACAGCTTTGCGGGTTTTTTTGGCCAGGCTTTTTTTATAGACTGTATGTTCTCTATTGTGGCTAGGCTGTATTTTATGTAGTTTCTCTATATTTTTTTTCCTATGTGAAATATAATTATTTTTTAACTGAAATTTTAGCTACCACAGTGAATTTGAGAGAACAAGTAGATGAAGTAAGGTGATGAAACATTATCAGATGAGAAGTGGAAACATATTCTTTCCCTTTAACAGTTATTCCTCTTTTCATTACACTCTTTTATATTTAAGTAGCTTAGGCAGTAAAGGCAGTGGGATAGAGATGACTGAGTCCTCAAAAGGAAAACAGGCAAAATGACTGACTTTGATTATTGTGCAGGTTGTTGTTGGTGCCTCGACTTGCCAAGGCCTCTCTGTGTGCATTCTTCCAATTGAAACTGTTGAATGTTTCAGCCATACTCTGATCACCAGATCTGATATGTAGTCATACCCTGCCACTGGGTACATCTCCTGATGATCACTTTTGACTTCATCTTGTTCTTTATGGGAATGATTTCCAACATTCATGGTTTTAAACACACAGATTGAGCTTCAACTAAGGTGAGGCAGCTACCAGTGACTTAAAATCTCTTCACCAGGAGGGCACCTAACACAAGATCTGGTGCCTTCTTTGTGAACTTATGCAGAGTGGTGGGCAGCAGATGATGTCCTGGATCTCAGCATCAAGACCTTGCCATAGTGTAACTACCACTGTAAATGCAACTGATAGTGTCCGGCTGTGACAGCCAGGCCCTTACAGCAGAGCTCTGCCAGGCCATTCCCTTGAGTGCAGAAGCAAAGAGCCCGTGGTACAAGGTCACTGCAGGTAGCCCTCATCCTCCCTGAACAGCTGTCCTCCACCAGCACAACTCCCCAGATTTGCACTGGTGCCCTGTTAAATGTAACATTAAAAAGACACACCTTTAGAACAGTTGCATTTCATCTCTCACAGTTCTCCATTTGTTTTCCAGGAAAAAACTGTCCTGGAAGACGGGCAACTATTGATTTTAATAGTATATTTACTATTGGGTTGGCTCAGACATTGTTTCTGTTTTCCTATTTAACTTGGGTTTCATTCACTGACACTTATGTTTTTGGTGTAGTTTACATTCAGCCATTAATACTTCAAAGAACTTGAAGCCATTTTCACTTCCCATCTGCATCATGGAAAGATCAACATACCCCTATGGGGGATTTTCTGTTCTTCACCATGTGTACAGCTTTTTTTTTCTTTTTTGGAAAAACCACTACACAAAACAGGATGTGGAAATGATTCTGTAAAAAGAAACCAACAAAATAAGCAGTTCCTTCTACTTTATTGCTGTAATTATAGACTGCGCATGCAGGCCTTCCTACATTTGCAGATTATTTTTCAAGATAGATCTTGAATCACATTTAAAATTGGAACTAGAAGTTAGTATAAAATGTAAAGCTAGGCTTTTGCAAGTCCAATGTTCTTTTTCAATCAGTATTCTTAGCAGTAATGCATCTGAAGAGGCTGATCTCAACCCCTGGCTTCAAAAAATTCCAAGTAAAATGCTTTGAATCAGAGTATTTTTATACATTCCACATGTTATGTTGGATATTAATACTGAAAAATGCCCTGAGCTGGAGTTTCTGAATACATCTGATATCCACAGATAACATCAAGTTCAGGGTGGTTATATCAGGTCTACATGCTAACCAAAAGTACCTTTTATTTGCAGGACACCTTTCCACCAAGACATGCTAAGCCCTGATTTAAGCTGTGTCTTAAATGCGAACACATCATGTAAAAACACTGTAGTGCCAGATATTTATGTAGAGAGAATATTTCTTTAAGTCTGGGCTTAAGAGCAGGGAAGAAAAAGCAGAATGTCTCAGATCAGAGGCCAAGGCATTCCAGAGAGCAGCAACAATAATGGCAACACCTGTTGTGTGGAGCCCCCTCCAGCACAGCCTTCTCCCTGGCTGTGGGGTCAGAGTCCCAGGGAGATCTGTGTGCTCTAACCCATGAAGTTCAGAGACGCAGCACAAGAAGTTGTCCATAAAATAATTGATTGACCATTTTGATTGCAATAAATTTCCAAGAGCTTTTCCTGGCTTCCTTAGACTTATTTGCTTAGTAAATGTATTGTATGGTGCTTACCCAAGTAAAGGAAATATTGATTCCAGTTACTGAAATATTCATCAGAACTTCCTATGTAGACTGTTCCCTTCGCACATCATCCTTTCTCCATTATTCCAACCTAATATTGACATTTCTTAGTTATATCTTAATGAACGCCTTTGAAAATTAACATTTCTTCTAAGTCTGTGAGGCACTATGATTTTTTTTATTTTGGTCTGGTACCGTAAGCTTGAAATGGATTCTTTCTGGCATGAGTTAAAAAAGTATCCAAACAGGATATCACATCTCATAAAGAAACTATGCATATTACACAAGGTTTCAAATGTAGAAACAGATACTTACTAAACTCGTGTCTCAAAATGTAACAGAAGTGTTTCAAAACAGCAGCAGCTGCATTCACCCAGTTTGTGTTTCCTCAACATCATCCAGAGGCAGATTTTTACAGAACAGGCTATAGTGTTTGCAAAAACTATGACATTTGCTCCTCGTTAGGACACCTTACTGCTATGTACTGAAAGCTACATAATTGATTCTTATTCAAGAGATGAGACCTTCACTCAACCTCCAGGTGCTATAGTGATAATTTTTTACATGCCCAGTTCATTTAAGAAAAATCTGTTGCAGTGCTGGAAATCACCAGATGGTGCTGTTAAAGATAGGTATGCAAGTTCTGTGCAAAGGAATATGTAGTCAATCCATCTTGGAAGAAATACTACATTAGGAATGGGGGGGATTTTAAACAGTTTTGCTTGTCCATCAGTTAACCTCACTCCTGATTTCTGTTTGATGCATTCTCTGTCCTGGGTGCTCAACAGCAGCAATAACTTGGTACTTCTGTGCTATGAAAATGCACTGCAGATCACATTTGCAGAAATGTTTAGAGGGTGGGAATATTTAGTAGTCCATGCCTCTGCCGGGGAAGCCCAGTGAGGGCATTGGTTAGCTGGTCCCAATGCAGAAGGACCAGTTCAGAAAGGGAGTTGACTTAATGTTTGCTCTAACATATTTTACCTCCCTGCAAACAAAGGGGTTTGGTTAGTTCCAATAAGAGTGGTGTTATTTTTTTTTTTGTGATGTGAAACTGCCTAACTCCACAAGACCATGTTATATAGACCACTGTATTGCCTCTAAAGGTGAAGACTTTCAGAGCATATGGCTGGGTCATATTTAAACCTTTGTCCTGCAGTAGAAATACGTCACAGTTCATGACTGGCTCTTTGAGCTATCCTTCCTTTAAAACACTTAAAAAAAGTTGTAAAAGGGAGTTCACAGTTTATTTCTGCAGTGAAACACTTATATCAACCTCTGAACTTCCATTTTTCTGGACTGAGAAAAATGGGTGCACTGTTTCTTCTCATAGGCAAGTTGTTCCCATGTTCTGTGGGAATGTTTATATCTAAGAATGCTTCATGTGCAGGTGGTGACCTGCAGGAATAAAGTACTTCCCACTGCACTGAAACTGACCCTTCACATGTTGGCAACATACATCTTCAAACTGGGAGTTATGTGTCTTTAGTTGAAATGATATTTCTATCAGCCCAAAGAGTGAATCATCTTAAACAAGATTAGTTCTTCACTGGTCTGCTTCAACACTGGCAATCTTAAATACTCCTCCATTTACAGACCTACTTTTGCTCTGATTTGACTTATTTTCAGCAGATATGTCTCAAAGTCCTGAGGTCTTACAGCAAAAGTACAATGCACTTTACGTAGTGCTCTTATTTAAGAAATTTGGAGGGTTTAATAAAAATAAAAGCAAACTGAACAATTTTCATATCTCATGAAAGAACCCTTCATTGAAGTCTTCAGTTTAGCACTGTGTAAATTGAGGACAAACCATGTTAAGGATTATGAAGAGACATGAGAAAACCCAATAACCTGGAAGTCTTGATTTTCAAGTCTTTTCTCTAACCGATACCTATTTACTGGAATCATACTCTGTGTAGAATTCTGAGTGCTGCAAAAGAGCAATTTATTTTTAGCAGAAAACAAGCTATTAAGATTTTTCTTTATCCTGTTCAATAAGTGGTGAACAGACTTTAAATTTTTGCTAGTGAATTTTCCGAAGTATTTTGCAAATAAATAGTCACAAAGGGGGATGTGGAACACACAGAACCAAGAATAGCTCTTGTATTCCCAGAAGAGAGATGCTGAAAACATTAAGGTTTGTTCCCCATGTATGTCAGGAAAAAAAATGAGTCAAGTCCCAGTTTAACATACCAGAAATTCTAGATGATCTTTCAAGATCTGATATTTTCCCTGAAAAGAAGATTGATATATTGCCATAAAATTGAATTTGGTTGTCTGTGTCAAAGGGAAGGAAATTGAGCACCAATTGTTGGTGATGGGGAGGATAGCAGATTGGATATGCTTACTTCAGAATGCAAATGCTGTGCTTTGAATGGATTTTATCTATAGTGGATAAAACTCATTTGCAAAAAAAAAAAAAAAAAAGAAGGTGTAGCATTTATTCTTGAATAGGAGCAGGCATATAGAACATTGACTATAAATAGTTCAAGAGCTATTCTGTGAATACTGTCCCGGTAGGTAATAACTAATGGTCAACTTTCTTTGGAAAATTGACAACATTTCTTCTGGATATTTAAGGAAGAGAAATTGATAACCATTTCCAGGATGCATTTTATCTTCTCCAAATAGAGGTCTAAGATGGACTGTATTAGTTGTCATTTGCAGGCATCTGTCTCTTTCCAATGACTATTGAAGCAACCAAGATGACAACTATGATGCATAGGTGAGATGAATCCCACTCTAGATGAAGTCCCAGTGTTAGTTTGTTGTTCATTGTTTTCATAGATCTTGCATTAGGACATGTTTCTCTGTCTTATTTGACATTTGGATTTTGTATATACAACTGAGGAAGTCAAATCTTACAATTCTGAGATCACTCAATTTGTGTGTGGTATGAAGGTGAAGTAAAGGATTGTCACACATGGCCATAGATCTGTGAGGCAGCCCAGTGTCTATGTGCCCATCCTTTGCTGCTAGTGGTATGAGTGTCACAAACATATAATAAAGTTTTTCCCATATTTTGAGCTACTGTTTCTCACTCATGTGAATTTCTTCTTTCAAAGCCTTTGTTTGTTTATATAAGAAACAGTAGGAGATCCATCTTGATTTCACAATATGACCTTTTTCTTCTAAGATAAACTCATTTTATTCCAAAGTCTTAGTTGAGTCTTACGGAAACTCAACTGTATTTCAGAGTCAGAGCTACAGCACAAGAAAAGAGAAGTAGAAATCTTAATATTTTCTGCTTAGTAAAGCAAATAATTTATTCTAAACAATGTAATTTTTGGGATTGGATCTGAAAGTAGACATAACTATTTGGGAATCAAGAGAGCTAATGGCTATCAGGGGACTTCTTGTGTCTAGGCTAGGGCAGGACGGTTGAAGTCCTGAGTCTGCTAGGCTGTGTCTATAATTCAATAGTGACTTAGGCATCACTATCTGGGGTGGAAGACAAGTGACATGGAAAGACTTTCCTTAGTTTAAACTGTCTTTCTAACCAAAATCAGAATTTTCGACACTGGGAATAGTCCCAGGCTCATGCCGAACCTTGATCCCAGTCTGGGTGTCGTGTGGGGGAGTGCAAGTTGGCCTTGGCTGAAGAATGCATCTTGGAGTGTTCCAGCCATGTAGCAACACGTATCTGGTGTGTGTGCTCAGTTCGAGTCTAGGCCAGGTTTAAGCTACTAAAATAGATACAGCCAAACTTGCCAGGTCTGTAATGAGAGGTGGATGGCTTACTGAGTAATGAAGGGTTATGAGTCACTGCTCAGTTTGTGGGGGCTCAGGCTCAGGTGGAGGAGCAAGGAAGGAAAATAACGACCTTAAGAATTTGGAGAGAATATGTATGGCCAGACTTTGCGAACAAAGATCTTGGGAAGGGCTCTCCCCACATTGGTATGCCCTTCCAGCCTGTGCAGTGGATTTTTTAGGTGAGGCACAGCATGTGCAGAACTGGCCCCACTGTTTAAGTCCTAAGGTCCATTTGCCATGGCCGAGAGAGCTTGGACAGTGACAGTGAAATCCTCGGGACTGTCTACAGCACCCAGTACTAACTGGGACTGACCCTGCTTGGCATCCGAGATCTGACGGGATCGGATGTCAGGGAGAGGCATTTAACTGCCCAGGGGATGGTCCCCACTGAGACTCGAACTCGGGCCCTTGGGATTCAGAGTCCAGAGTGCTCTCCTTTATGCCACGGGACCGCCCCTGGAGAGAGTATAATAGAATAGTTAAATAACTTGTCCACTTGTGATATAGGTAGTTTTAAAATTGTATTTTTCTTCATCAGATGAAAGTTATCTTCCTAAGGTTTGGGTTTGCATAATATCTTCCCTTTCTTCCCATGCTGTGAAGAAATCTTTCGTTGGTCACCTGACAAGACTGTTGACTTGTTTGCAGGGTTGGTTGTGGACTTGGCAGTGGAGCAGTTTTGAGATCCTTGAAGAGAGATTAGTCCACTTGATTTTTGCCCTTCTCTGTGCTAGAAATAGTATGAGTAAAACTAGTTGCATTCAAGGCTGTACCTTAAATTCATACTGGACACTTTTTTTTCCCCACTAGAAAACAGAACTGTAAGAACTGTAATGTCAAGTATCACTTGAGAGGTGTATAGTGCTGATATCAGAGGAAAGAGAGATATTGGAAGGCAGCAGATGATTTGTCACCATCTCTTTTAAATGTAGTGATATAATTTTATAATATTTATTGGGAGTCCACAGAGAAGACTATTACAATATGACCCCTGGAGCTGTGCAAAGCAAAGAGAGAACATGTATCTCCTGCATGCTGACAGAGATATTCCATCTGGCTGCTTAACATTCAAAAAGCTAAGGAAGTTTTTCAGAGTCAAGTCTTACGACTAAAGATGTCCTGAAGCAAAACTAAGAATGCAATGGTGAATTAGCCACTACATTGAACATTACTAAAATCACTGCAAGACAGTTAACAAACTGGAGGGCAAATTCACATTTACACCAAGAGACTTGGAACAGCTCTGACAACACAGTGTCAAGCTCATTTTGGGATCACTGTAATCAGTTCCAGAAACCTGATTGTGGATGTCAATTCTTGTCTTACAAATGCACATGGAAATAGTAGCATCAATAGATGTTTTCATCAAGCCCCAAACTAAGGTTTCAGATTATCTAACAGACCTGTTATAGCCTCTGCAAGCTTGGGGCAAGGTACATGACACAGAGGAATGTCTGTTTCTGCTCTTACGTTTCTTTAATGGCATGGTGAGGAGAGGTGCCTTCCATGGGGCTGTATGAACCTGTAATAAGCAATGTTCAATAAAAAGCATGAGTTTATTGATGTATGATAACAGAGAAGGGTGAGTCGCGGCATTGTACAGGTGCTGTGCTGTGCTCGTGTTTAACACAAATATTAGACACACCTTTGAAAATGTGCATCCACTCAGCTGCGTGCTCTTGATCTGCACAAAGAGGAAGTCCAGGAATTTTTTGTTTTCAAACATTTCTGCACAAGCATAATATTTGACAAGACAAAATCAGGCATGTGCATGAAATATCATGTTTCTTGAAATTACTGACATAGGTTCTTTTACCTCTTCTGTGTCAACCTGGTAATTTAAATTATTGACGTACATGGACAAGTGCTTTATATTACTACATAAGCCTCTAATACCAAAGTGAAAGAAGCTCAGTCTCAGCTAAGTTCTTTGGACAAGACCAGAATACATATTAAAAAAACTAAGAAGGCATCCCACGCTCATCACTCCTGAGAATGCTGTGTTGCAATGTGACCAAAGAGTTACAGCTGTAGAGAAGGATCTCCAGTACTGGGTGCGGTATAACATAATGTAAAAAACCGGGTCAAGCAAAGAAGTGTCTCTGACAGTTTCTTCTCAAGTTTCCCATATGTAAATAAATTGGATCTTTGATACAAAAGCTGATTCTTGACTGATCTGTAGTGAGGGTAGAGGTTGCCAGTCTTTTGTAAGTGTGAGAGTAAGCAATAATCCAACTTTATTTTCTGTCTTGTGTAACAGAAAGCTCAGCCCTAACTAGGTCAAGTACAGTCATCCCTGCATATTGGTTCACAATCTTGCCTTAAAGGGACAACATCCTATGACATTCAGAAGGATTATTTGAAGGGCAAAATTTAAAGGTACAGTAAATCAATAATAAATCACTGGAAGGAATTTGAAGTTCAGAGCCCTCAAAACAAACAAAGAAACAAACAAAAAACCCCTGAAAACTGTTAAAAGTCCAGAAGGATGTAAACAAGGCTAACTAAATGAAGATAAGTGCTTTTTTTTTTCCTACCTGTGAACTATTTTTGACCTGGGGGATTTGTAACATAAAACTAAAATATCCTTTAGGCAATGATTTATACCTTGCATACCAATAACTTGCTTACAGTTTACAGTGTTGACACGCAATATGTTCTGTCCTTATCCCTGGCATCAGATGATGTGCTGAAATGTGACATGCAGGCTCTGAAAGTTAGCTGGAAGCTATGATTCCCATCAAGCAGAGAAGGAAACCAGATGGAAGTTCTGCATGTTGACCACAGGCATAACTGAACTGAAACTCTCAGCACCAGTGACGGTCCATTTTGGTTTGGTGCTTTTTAGAAAACTGTTGTGACAAGACTGATGATTGTGCTTATGTCACTGTTCTTCAATACCAATTCTATAGGGATTTATATGGCACTAACAAGGGATCAGTCTTTTTTTTTCAGTGATGTGACACAGCTGGCAACCCTGCCTGAAGGATCTCAGTAACTGAGAATATGTTAGTATAGTTTTTCAGTGCAGGAGGGAGAGATGGGCGCCCTATGTTGCCAGTCCTTTGACACCAAGGCACTTTTGCTCTTCCTATTGCAGAATGAACTTCAAGTTCAGTTCTCTCAGCTCTCATGGTCAAGCATTTAATGGATTTAATGGATATGGGCTATACTTTATTACCCTTGAGTATTACTAGAGAAACTCCACGTGCTTTCAAGGTTTTCTCAAATTACTGTACAGTTAAAGGATGACTTTCTGCGTATGCATTTGCTGGTATGACTGTGTGCACAGACCAGCAGCCTCAGCACCATGATATAAGAGATGTAAGTTTAAAATTAAAATAGAAAAAGTATCCTTCCTGAAGCTGTAAACATTGAAGTACGAGAAGAGAATGTGACCAGTTTTCTAAATTTAAATAGGACTTTAACAGATTGAAGACACAGAAGACTGAGGACCTGTTTTGTAAGCACATAGACTGAACTAGTTGCAACAGCTGCTAACTCCAAAAGAATAGAGAAAGAAAGCCCTGTGGTATTCTGGCTAGTGCTGTGAATTTGATGCTGATGGACATTCAGGGCACACACTCACAACAGAGTGATGTGATACACTGAAATACATCTGAAAGAGCTCAAGGCTACCTCAAAGCAGGACATTCTCATTTTTTTAACAACTACTTTTATACCTCGTTCCCCTGGAAGAGGTAGATCTGGCTTTAAAAGTTATGAAAAGAAAATGGGAATATGACCCTAAGGTAGTGATATGATTATGATAAATGAGAGCAGAGTCCACAATGTCATTTAGGTAAGCTTTCCCCGACTTGGATGCTTGGCAGAATCATTATAGTCACATCACCTACATTTTGGAACACCAATGGATTCAGAAAGTCTCTAAGTTTTGTTTTTGTTTGTTTTGGTGGTTTTTTTTTTTTTTTTTTTTTTTTTTTTGTGTGTGGGTTTTGTTTTGTTTTTGGTTTTGGATTCCTGTAGTCTACAAAGCTACCTGGTACTACTGGTAGGAATTTATATTCTAGAGAATTTATACCAGGAGTCATGATTTTACGGTAACTCATTTGACATGATTTCCAGGTGCCTCAATTGTCATTGATTAGGGAGGTGGCTTCACTCCTAACTGTGGTAAATAGTTGAAGTAAGACTGGAAGCTCTTCTGAAAACTACAGTTTTAATATATGACTTCTATAGACAATCAACTCTATACTTTCAGTTTCTTAGATGAGTTCCTTCTGTAATATTTCATTTGCAAAATGCTTCCTTAAAAGGCTGGCAGCCCTAAAAGAAAACCTCTTACTATTCTTTTACTTTGCTGATAGAGTTTGATGTTTTCTCTAGGAAGAAGAGAATATTAGCTATTGGCAGGTATTGAATTTCTTAGATTTTTGTTACTGTTCTATAGTGGAAGTCTGATTTATTTCTTTATGATGTTCCAGTGGGTATCCATTTAGTTTAACTGTCACACAAGATGGAGTAACAATTAGATTTGCAGTAAAGAGCTGCTGAACAGTGTCTTTTTTAACTGTGTTTTCTTGCATAAAATTAACTTCAGTGATTTTAAAACAGTGGTCTTGAAGGGCTTGGGAGAACAGTATTTTGACCTTGATTCTGTGCAAACTATGTAGGCATTTCACTTACTGCACAGGAAGAGTCTTGCTGATTTAAACTTCTCCATTGTATACAATCCCTGAAGAATTCAACCCAAAGCACCTGAGCTCTAGGAGACAGTGTGGATTGTGGTCACGACTGAAAGCCTGGGTTTTACACAACATAAGTTATATAAAGCACAGATGATTTTTAAGTTACAGTCTGCTTCAGCTTTCCTAAATAGCTCCACCAGTAACCTAAACACTCCAATCTAGAGATATTGCTGCTTAAAATCAAAATTTTTTTAAAAAAATTTGAGAATGTTGTCAACTTGTTTTTTAAAAGGAAATTTAAAAAATTGCAATGTATCTTTAAATTATTAAATAACTTTTCCTAGCCATTTTGGCTTTTGTAATGACAAAAATGATTTTCAACTGGAAAAGAGAGAAAAAAAATGACTTAATATAAAAATTTTCAAATGAAAGTCCAAACCACTTTGAATAGTCACTGTCCTGGGTGTTGTAGAGAAGGGGTTCTTCAGATTCTTATATGTCTATTTTCTTTGCAGAGCCAGGTGAGCACAGGGGGATTTTGATCAGGTGGAGCCTTAGAGCTGAAGTGTCTGGGGTTGGAGGCAGTGCTCAAGGAAAAGGTTTGAAGCAGTCTCCCAGATTCCGCAGGTTGCAGAAGGAAAACTGATGTGAGAAATTAACGGTCAGAAAAGAATGTTTAGAATGGAAAATTTCAGCCAGCTCTTATATTACACTTACCCCATCTCACAACATTCACAGCAAGGCTATAACAAAGAACCAGCATTTGCATCAGGATGCAAATCTATTCAGATTTACTTCTGTTTGGGATAGATTTCTGGCTTATTTTACAAATTCTGGTATTATCAGACCTTCCCTTCTACCTAGGTCTGAGTTTTTAGGTGACTGCACAGTGATATGGCAAATGTTTTTATCATGTAGCATTGCAAAAGTAGTTACAGAAAAAGAGGTAATACACAACCTCAAAAGATCAGAAGAGGACTGTCACAGCATGTCCATCCTTATGATTTTAGTAAATCTCTCAATGCAGAAGTGAAAGAGAATCATCATTCAAATACAGAAAGAGAACCTGACAGAAATATAACTGCCCTGACCACAAAGCAGTTGCTTTGTTACAGTTTTTTAACCAAATACAAGGCTCACAATAGTGAAGTCCATAAAAAAGGTTGACAAGTTGTTTAGGAGATACACTTCATATGGATTAAGATTAGAAATGGCATGTTTTCAACACATTTAACTTAGGCCAAAATCCAGGTGCAAACCACTCCAAAATAATGGAACTGTTTTTGCTTGGTGGTAAATTGTTTCACAGTTCAGAACTGACATATGCTTTTACTCAACTGTTGTGCCCTCGAGGCACCTTACTGGGTAATGAAGGTATGCACTGATTTGTAAAAAAACCCAAATGGTGTCTTTATTGCTTCAGGGCTTGAATTTGAAAGAAAAGAGAAAAAAGAATTTGTTTTCCATCATAGCAGGTAGGGAACCTGCTGTTTGGGGTGAGATAAACTTTTTTATTTTAATATTTTTGAAATATCCTGTTAAACATTTTGTAAATATACATTGAAGAATTAAAGCAGAGGTAGAGCCTGGCTCACATGTTGAACAGTGTAGTCTTCAATATATAGTGAGAGAATCTGCCTGAAGAAGGATCAGCACTCCTCCAAAAAGTTCAGGTCCAAAGTGAAGGTAAGGATTTCTGAAAGCACAACCCAGAACTGATATTTTCAGCATCAAAACAGGTCTTTATTTGCATTACCAGGTCATCTGTACTTTGCCTGGACTTTTGTGACATCTTCACACGAAAGTTGAGGGTTAGAAGTAATTTAGGTGTTGGAACCAGAATATCTAGTAAAACATTTCTTTATGTATTTTATTCTTTATCATTTACTCATTTTAGCAAAATTCCAGATATCACAGATTTTCTCCTGGGACCCCTTTATGTAGCAGGACTAATGCATTGAACACTCAAAGCCAATTTCTATAAAACTCTTGCATGGGAGGGAATAATGATTACTAAATTTGTCTGTCTCCTTTCAAGAGTGAACCTAATCTAAGAAAATTTACAGAGACTTTTCTCTCTTCACATATCCCATTCTGTCTGCCCTCTTGGTCTGTAGGTGAGACTTGCTCAGTTGCTTCACTCTCATTATCAATGATTTTCATGTGCCTTCATTTGAGGCACTACAGAGAGAACCTTTCTCGGTCCCACATGCCAGATAATACCTGGTTTGATTTGTGGCATCATAGTAGCAAGGGAGAAGCCAAACACACTACTTGGAGTTCCAGCTCAAGGGATCACTGGTGAGATGCATATTCCCAGTTGGGAACTTTTGTGGCATCTTCCTGGTCCCTTATCCCTGAGTCCCAGAATTCATCCTCCCCTCAAAAGCCCCTACATGACAATCTTTCATGCGTCAGAGGTCCAAGGAAGGTCTGTGATAACCCTGTCTTGATGTCACCATGTGATTTTGAAGGATAGATGACACTAGGGCTGTATGTAGAAGTGTCTGGGTTTGAAGAGTGTGATGAATGTATGAAAAATGTAAAAGATATAACACATCTAAAGGGTTTGACCTGGATAGACATCAGTCCATTTCGTTAAACCACTGCACAATCCAACATGAAGTCACTTCCAGTGTGGGAGAGGTGGAAAATCAGAAAAATGGGAGGGCTGAAGCCATGAAGTGACACGGAAAACTGAATCAAAAAAAGGAAGACCAGCTTGTGCTATCAGTAATTTCACCAAAGTTTATTACTTTGATGGAAACTCAGAGTTGCCCAGACTGAAAAAGAAAATGGAATCTTTACTCAGTGAGTGAGCACTCTTTTCTGCTATTCCTGACCACCACCTACAAGGGTTAAACACATAGCTCATGAACAACTCTGAATAGAAACAGCAGATGTGCTCCTACCCATCAGTGAGCCAATGAACAACTTTAAATCCAAGGACAGCACACATAAGCTGTTGATGCTTTGTCTCATTTAGTTAATACACTTCTAGCTAAACCGTATTTTTCACAATTTTTTAAATATGCATTTTACTGAGGTATAAAGATGTTTGTGTCTGTATATCTCTGCATTGCTACACATAGCATGGCAATACAAAGACATGCAGGCAGACATATATGGTCACATAGAGTCCCTTTTGACTGAAAATCACATGAAAATTTTGGAACTTGAGAACTACTCTTTTTATTTGACTGGACAGTCTCATGTTCAATGCTTCAGCAGAAGTGAGAGTCTGAAGATTCAGCAAAATACTGTCCAACAGAAGTTAATAAGGTGTCACCATATGTGAGTTTGGAACACATGGCTTAATTCAGTGCACATAATACCACATCAGATGATATGACTCCATTCTTGACCTTTTGCTTATCTCTGTAGCCTCACACAGAAGTGTACTTCTCATTTCATGGACAACAACTAAGAAAAACCTCTTGTATTCTTTTAAAAAAGAATCGGATAATTTTAAACATGCATGCCTCAGACCATATGCAATGAATAGCATTTGACAAAAGGTCACTTTTGTCACTCTCTGGGCTGTTTCAAGATTACTTCAAGATTACAAAGGTGACTACTAGTGCCTGTATGGTGATGAATGATAGAAGTGATGATATGATCCCCTACATCTCTCAAGATTGAGATGGCTGACCAAAGACCACGGGTGCTAATGTGCTAATATTTACCACAAACTTGAGCTCACTGTGGTTTGTGCTTGCCTAAGCTCTTTTTCTGCTATGAGGCATCCTTTGCTATTCTTACAAGTTACTGCTGCAGATTCTTGCTTGCAGTACTGTTCTGGCTAATTGCGCACCTCGCTGCTTTTCCTAACAATTGCCTGTTTTAAGTGGCACCTTCTAATTCAAACTCCAAAACTTTGCACAACTAAGCACTGCAGACTGCTGGATGAGTGAAAAGTTGCAGATTTGCCTATCTTTGCAAGATAATGAAACCTCAAAATAGTGCTTGTAAAGTAACAGCTCGCTAGCTGTTTATGAGATACATAAATTACCACTTATGGTTTGTTCTGCAGATTAGCATATTCTGCACATTATTCATTTTAGTTTTTGCTAGGTGGCCTGTAAGAATTCAGTGCATTAGAAGTACAAGAAATATATTTACTGCATCACTAATCTGGAGTTTCTGTTTTCAAATCCTTCTTACAGTGCAAAGACCAAATTTTGAGAAAGCCTTGCAAGTGCTGAAAAGAAGCAGGGAGAGCTTGACTTTCAATGTTCCATACTTTTACAACCAACACACAGATTTTGGTGCCAATCATTAATCATTTAACATGAGACTTTCTGAGAAAGCATTATGAATAGGTCACCCAGGTAGGAAATCAGCTAGGGAGCTAGATTTTCTAGAGCAGGTTATGCCACAAGACTGCTGAGGATGATCTCTCTGGGAGCACCTAATCAAACAGGAAGAGAGCTGCTAACAGTACACGTGCATGCCTCTTACAATTTTGCTTAGTTAGAAAAAAGTGAGATGTGTTCTACTGAGGGGACCATATTGTTTCCAGTATCAATGCCTGGATAAGAATCATCTAAAACTGTTCAAACATCCTGCTAACTACTTTATTTTTTTTTTCCTTTTTCACAAAAGGAAATTACCAGTTGCCACAGCTTATAACTGTGTGCAAATGACTTGCTCTTCATCTCACAGACAGAAGAGTTTCAGGAATGATGAATGCTCATGATGGTGCAGGCTCAATTCAATTCCCTAAACAGATGTCTTGAGAGTATCTTGGACAACCACATGGGATTTACAGGTAAAACAAAGGATCTACAGAAAGCCTGTGCCATCCTGGAACATGGAAGGTACTGGAGAGTTAGAACTAGATGATCTTCAAGGTCCCTTCCAAGCACACCATTCTGTGATACAAACTGGTTACAATGACCTAAGGCCTGTGTTTAACGAATTAATGACTTCTCTAAATGACCTGTTTTAGAACACCTTGACAATTAAGGGAAATTCAGACACTACTGTATTCTAAAAGTCATTCCCTAATAGCTAAATGTCAATTGAATCAATGTTAATCCTAAAACATTTGGCTTCCATCTTTGTATTCAGAGTGATAGATTGTACTTGTATACCTTTAATATTTCATCTGAACATACCTAAACCTGAAACATTCCTAAAGCACCTGAAAGAAACATGAATTGCTGTACACACAATAGTAATATATTATTTTCCAATTACTATATCGGCTATGATTTCCTTTCCTAAGTTTCCAACCCCTTTGTTCTGTGAGATCTAACTGGTGGATGATAACTCTATTCCTGTCCAAGACATGATAGCTTCTAAGAGGTTTGGATCTTGAGAAAAACTCTTACCTCTTCCAGCCCTAAAAATATGCAACCCTCCAAATCCCAACTGTTTTTCCTTACACTCTGCAAACAAAAAGAAGCAAAAAAGATAAATTTGACAATGTGTTCATTACCTTATTACTTCTTTCTTCTGGATGGAGATCAAGAAAAAAAACACAGAGAGGAGATAACAGGACATAAATGATGATGTTTTTATTGCTTTGTCAAATTTGAGCCAGATTTTCAAAGGGCCTGTTTTACTAGAATTTGGCTATTTCAGTTAAAGTAGCACAAGTAAAGGACTTTTTGCATCTGTTGAACATTTTAAATCAAAGTTGCACTCAACAGGTTCAGTTTTTTCAAGCTTTATCAACAGTATGATCCCTCAATCCCTGGGACTACCAGCCCCTACCCCAGTGATGCCACAGCTGGGATGATCTCCAGTTCTCCAAAGCCCAGCCCTGCCTGCCCATGGTCTGACTTTGACCAGGTCACATCTGCAAGGAGGTTCCTGATGGCCAGGTTGGGGCTGTCACCGTGCCTACTGACTGCCTGCTCCTGGCTGGGACTGGGATGGGCCTGACAGCAACCGTGAGGGTTTGGCAAAGCCCCGTGTCAGCCAGGAGTCCAGAGAGGCAGAAACTGTCCTGGCTCATGGGTCTCATACCTGGGGAAGTTTCTGAATCAGGGACAGGATTATTTCTCCCTGCCCTGGTCTACTGGAGAGCAAAAGCATTTTGTGAGATGGGCAGGAGAGCAGCTGTAACTTAATACTCTGAAACTTGGGAAAAACACAGGAAAGTAAGACACAACTGTCCAGTGAGCTTGTACAGTAGTTCCATGTATTTTAAAAATGCTGCAGGCTCTGAAATCCCAGATCATCCTCCTCAGAGTGGTCTATGTCTGGCTACCAGAGCAGGGAGGTAGGTCTGTGTTTATGAGCAGATGATACCAACAGGAAGGCAGAAACTGTCTCATCTCTCCTGGCACCACAGTGGGAGCTTATGTTCCCTTTAAACCACTCTTCTGAAGAAATGTGGTGACTGACCAAAGATTTTACTTATTTAATGTGCTAATGAGGCAAGTCTTTGAAAGTGCACAGATGGGTTTGAAGCCCAGCAACTTGAAGAACTGTGTGCTCTTCTGTAGGATCACTTTTAACCCCAACATCTGGAAGTCTACTGTAAGCAGCATCTCCTGCTAAAACTAGTTCTCTGATGATCATGACATTGTCAGTCCCTTTTGGTCTGCAGATGATGACTCTTGGTTCAGGTTCTTGATATGGTCCTCCCTGTTATCGCTCTTCTACTGTCCATGCAACAGGAATGTTTGTTATTCTGAGGTAGAGAGGGTTTTTGTGCTTTCCTAAACCCATACCCTATGTCTCTGTATCCTGAACAAATGAAATTACATAGAGCTGTGTCTGAGTTCACTCATTTCATGCTCTGTTTAGTCATAATGAGAAAAAAAGCATTACACTGTAATCTGGTATTGAGTGCATTGCACCTTGGAGCCCTTGGTTCAAAGAAGGTAATTACAATCTTCCTTTTAGAAGTCACAGTGGGTCTGCTTTTCTCTTTGAAAGGTGAGAAAAGCAGAACAGCATCCTACAGCCTCCATCTGTGTGAGAACTTAGATTGAAGGACAGTCTTTGAGAGTGTGAAGTGCAGGACTCTCTGTCTCTCCTCTTTGAGTCAATTCGAAACAGGATCCTGCCCTAATGAGTAGTCCGTGGTGTGGGAGCCAAACTGGGGAGGGATGGAAGACTGTACAGCTCTATGTGAAGTATCACTCATGATTCTTTAGCTACTCCACTTCTTCCCTCTCCCAAGAGACAGAAAGGGAGATGGTGACCCTGTAGCTTGGAGATTATGGCACTCATTGACATGGAAGAGTATTGGTTCTTACGGTCTCAGTTTAAAGGCTGCACATGGATTTCCTGTATCTGAGTATTTCTAGCCATAGCCCATGCTTAGAGCAAATATTGACAGATTCTTGTTGGCTAGTAGACTGTAGGTCTCTCTTTGATGTATGTTGAAAACGCTTAAGCATTACAACCCCTTTCAGAGAGCTGAAAGGTGTTTTTTTGCTTTTCCATTTTTTCTGAAAAACACAATAATTTTATCAAAGCCTTTCTAGGATTAATGGCTTAGTTGCAGGCACTTCAATTTGCAAAATAAATAACACCTCATCAATGGAAATGAGCAAAGCACCAAAAGGACTGGATGAAAAATCCCAAACAAACAGAATTCTGGAAGCTGATATTAATAGGAACAAAGAGAGAGAGGTAATGAATAATTCATGCAATTGTTTTGGAAAATCTTTCTTAAAAGTGAATTAATATGTTAGGAAAAGTTTTATTTCTCAGTCTTTTCCTTTTTGACTGCTTAGAGGCAGAGGTATAGGGAAGAGAAGCAAAGAAATGAAAAACAAATGTGCATGTTTTTGTCCAGAGGGAATCCTTTAAAAACTACTATAACATCTACCTAACCAGATTGTGACACAGCATTTATCTCTGTCATGTTTGAATCCCTCACATTTACTACAGTCTTTCGAAGTCAGAAAACAATTAGGAGATGGAAATGCTCAGATGTGGGATCCGTGCCCCTTGGTGCAGGACTAACCTTTCTCACATGCTAAAAAATAGTAGAGAGAAAGTGACATGGCAGACAGAAGGCAAAATTGCAACCTAATTGCCCTCGTGTAAGCAGTGCTTAGCTGGTGTCCTGGCATCACATCTCACTTTGGAAATCTATTTTCAGTGACCAAATTATTTTCTCTGAGAAGCATCATTCCATTATAGGTGGTTTCTATGAATTTTGATTTTTTTCTGATATACCTGAACAGAGAAAAAGGCAAGAAGGGAGAAAGTTGCTCATCTCAGGTATCCAGAAGTAGTGCACCTCATCTAAGCAACCTCTACAGCCATTGCAGGGAGATGAGCATTTTCAGAGGGATACTGATCCCATGTTTTGTTTCTTTCTCTGCTAACTACACTTGAAATGTAGATGACCATCTTATACTAGATGCTTAGAGCTGAATGATTGAATCCAGGCCTTTGTTACCACCAGATTGCAAGTCAGAAACTAAAAGTGTTGCACTTTCTGAGAAAGGTTTTAGTGTAATTTAAAATCTAAGATGCCTAGAACAATTTATTCTGTCCTTGCTTGTTCCCCATTAACTGATTGTTCCAATGAAAGAAGTTTGCTGCTCTGTGACTGATAACCCAGGACTGCTCAGATATGTATTTCTGAGAGGATTCCCCCACAGCCTGTGGCCAAGTTAGTTACTAATGCATAGTGCACAACTAATACGTGCTCAGACTTTTTAGTCAAATACTGCAAGATCAGAAATTGGCTCTGTATTTTGAATGGACAGCTGTTAATTGCCATGCTGGAGATAAGACAAACCCAGACCATATGGATTCCCTAAGCTCTGACATAAATGTTGGTTAACCATTTCTAATTTTGCAATATTGCACAGGATATGATTTGTCATATGAAGTCATACTGCGAATCTGTCAAGATCTGTACTCTGAATCTTTCAGAGTCAGATGATTCAAAAAAGGCTTAAAGATAAAAGGCAAACCCTTCCAGGCAACATGAGAATTGGAGGGAAGAGTCCAGGATGCAGGAACAAGGAAACAAGGAAGTATCAGGAAGTCTGTCATGCATGGCTGGGTGCTTCAAAGTTTGTTCATAATTAAGAACCACTGAACTTGAGAAACTCAGAGTTCTTTCATACTACTGAATCGGCACATATTAAATTAACATTCTCGGTTTGAAAGAATCCTTCATAAAAATTGGTCTTCAAAGTCATTCAACTAACAAAATTGGTTGCAGATTTAAAGCCATGCTTTAGAGCCAGCATCTAGAGCCTTGCTTTAGAAAACATCTGTGAAATTATGCAGTGGTCATCTCAAAGCAAGATAGCTCCAAAGTAGCATATGCAGATAGGTGAGTAGTGGTGTTATGAACAATTTCTCCAGGCAGGTGACAATTACGAGAGTAATCCCAACATCTGACTCATGCAATGTAATGTAGCTGTGCATTTCAGCTACCTAATAATACCTGCAGACTTTCTGGGTAGTCAATAGGAGGAGAGATGTTCTCCCAGGTGGCATCTGGAGCTCCTACCTTGTCTCCTGTCTTCAGCCACATCCTGAAGAATCTCTTCCTCTGCTGTCCAGAAAAAGGCTGAAGAAACCAGCCATAACATAGCTGACTTAATTCAGCTGTTAAAGATGACATCTGTGCATGAGGTTTTAGTACTTGTTTTAGACAAAGTATTTATGTTGTGCTCTCACATTTTCCACTGTTATTCTTGCTTTGTGTTTCCCAAACTACTTAGACCAAGAGTGTTTAATTCTTCCATTACAGTTGGCTTTATCTTTTTTCAGGTATTTTCAGTCTCTTTGTGATATCTATTTGTACAACTGATTAATTACTATTTAATAAGTTTATTGTACTTTAAAGGATGTTATACTAGCATGTGAATTCATATATTAATCAGGCATGTGCTTGCTTCTAATAAAATCTACATTACAAAATTCATTATAACAGCTAGCTGTGACATTGCTTGTTAGCAATTAATTGCTAATATTTTTTGTAAAATATGTTCTAAAATAAGTTATTAATTAATTTAGCTGCACCTGGTAATTGTTTCATAAATATTAATAATGAACATGCACACATATAAGCACACACACTCTTCACGTAAAATTATGATCCCTTATCAAGCTATCATTAGTTAAAGTTATGGTTATTATGCTTTCATGTTTGGTGAGAATACAAAACAAAAATTATTTTAGAAACTTTTCACTCACTGAAAGTGGCATAGAAATCCATCCAATTTTTCAGATAAACTGTGAAAAGTAGTTCTTGATTTAGAGCAGAAATCTCTCTAATTTACTTCAGAGTGAAAAGGATGAAATAACAAATAATCCAGACCACGAAGAGGCAGCACTCATACTGCTTACTAGAACCCCTGGTAGCGCAGTTTGTCCAGTGGTCCTGCACCTCCTCCCCTTGGATTGTAGAACTGGTGACAGAAATGCCATCAGTTTATGCAGTACCTGCTAGTTATCTGTAGCAAAGTACAGTGCAAACAAAACTCCAGAGACTCTCATCTTGACAGTCTAAACTGCAGACAGATGTGATTTGCATGCCTCATCACACCAGATATTCAGATGCCAGTACAAGGATATCCACTGGAACATGGAATGGAGGACTCATCCCTGGCTTGTTGACAGCATTTCTACCTTTCTGGTCTAGTGGAAGGTGTCCATGACCACAGTACGGAGTTTCGAAATAGATTGTCTTTAAGGTTCCATCCAAGCCTAACCATTCCATGATTCTATTTCTTTCCCCAAAGAACCACAGCAACCCCAAAGAAGCACAGCAAGCAGTGGTTGAGGGTAAGAGAGGGGAAAGTGCCAGCCTACACCTTACCAGGGGACAGGCCACAGTCTAGATGTAAACTTTGCAATGTAAATAGAAGGAATATATAAATTAAGAGGGGAAGTAGATGCATGAAATGAACTAAATTACTTGTCTGATGGAAAGATGTTAATAGGCCTGGAAATGCTGTCTTGAACATAAGTCCCAGCCCTGTTGCTGATCTCCTGAGTCATGCAGAATTGCTGCCATTTACACATGTATGTCCAGTAAGAAAAATCTTAACCCCAGAAGGGTATATGGCCAAGAGTTGAATACTGAGTGGTTCACAGATAAAAATCTAGTCTCTCAAACTCAATAACAGCTTGACTAACATTTTCTAGAATGATTTTTGTAGCACTTTCTGGATTTGCTGTGACCAAAAGGGACAGAGTAGATGATGGTGGAAGTGAAAGTATAGTGAAAGAGTTAATATTTTCCTTCAGCATGCAGGGTGCGGATCCCCAAATCCTGATCAGTCATAAAGCTGTGAAAATTTTGGTTCCATAAAATAGGGAACAGGCAGGAGTAGAAAATCCTTTGTATTTTGTATAATGGGAAGTGATGTCAGACCCAAGAACATAAATTTTGAACTATTTTGCTGCTGCTGTTTTTTAATACACTATCATGTTAGCACTCTGGTCACACACACAAAAAATCATCATTTAATACATTCTAAATTTTTTGACAATCAGTCATTCTATTACATTTCATACAACCATATTGCATGTATTGGTACCATTGCAAAAGAGCAAGGCATCTATTATCGAATCACAGAAAAAAGTACTCATGCAAAGAGAATTAAAAATGTCATAAAAATTATTAATGGCATTATTAATAGCCAGGTCCTTGTCACAACACATTATAACATTTCCTTTGGAGGCATTACAGTGTATCATGGAGAATGGACAAGATGACCTAATAGATCTTTTCTATCTTTTCTCTCACATAATCGTGTCAATCAGCACTATAGTCATAGTAATTTATACCTCCTACTTCTTCCATACTACATTATTGTAACCCAATCCTGCTATATAGATCTGAAACCAGCAACTGCAACATCACAGTGTTCATTTTGCCTCGACTCACTGTCAGTAGAGATGGGGACCCGTGTTATTGAATAGGAATGGCAGAAATGGTTGGCCTAAGTGTTTAGGTGACGTAAACTCATATTTTTAGTGGACTTCAGCTCTTTTTAAAGCTGGGGTGGGGGTGGGGCGGGGAGGAGAGAAGAACCCAGGCTGTGGATATTTCTCACATGTTGTTATTCACATTTTCTAAGTTTGTCAACTTTCCTGGGTGGCAATAATGAATACATACCCACAGACATGAAAAACATAATCAATATTTTATCCTAATGGTCATAGTTTGTAAATGCAGATATTGTATTTTAGTATATGGTGATTCCAGTGTGACTGGCACCTCATTGACTATGTCTTGGTGCAACAGAGAAATGTTCGTGATCTCTGTCATATTTGAGTGATGCCTAGTGCAGAATGCCAAACAGACCACCGCCTTGTGCGTTGCAAACTTAACCTCCACTTTAAGCCCAAAC
>JAWWEU010000111.1:102717024-102758247 GCA_035583155.1 Acropternis orthonyx
CTTACCACAAAAACAGGCTACTTAAATGTAACACAGAGGTTAGAATCTAGCTTAAGTATGTGGTACAGGGGTTACAAACTATTTTTCAAATGCAAAAGACTATAAGACTATAAAACTATATAAAAATCTACAGCTACATTAAGGCTTATGGCAACAAAAGTAATGAGTGAATATACAG
This sequence comes from Acropternis orthonyx, assembly GCA_035583155.1. Taxonomy (NCBI): domain Eukaryota; kingdom Metazoa; phylum Chordata; class Aves; order Passeriformes; family Rhinocryptidae; genus Acropternis; species Acropternis orthonyx. The sequence continues at coordinate 102,717,203 of JAWWEU010000111.1, forward strand.
TGGCCTGTACAAATAAAATAGTTAGGATCTCAGCTTTAGTAAGAGGAGTAAAAAAGTTTATACCACTGAAGACCAGTGTGGCTCTGGTCAGATATTAAAGGTCTTCAGGTGATAAAAAAGGAAAAAAGTAAAACAACCAAACAAAAATATATGAGATTTTCAGAAGGTTCTTGGTACCTAGCTTTCTTTTATTTCAGAGTTGAAAAAGATGTCATGAAGCATTATTTTGATGGATAGATCCAAACCCTTGGCACTTTCAAATGTTTTGATTATTGCATATTAACACTCAAAATTGCAAATACCTTTTACATTCAACTCTAACCTGACATAATTTTTCCAGCAAGAAATCAACCCTGAAATGTGATAACCATTACAGTAAAACCTCTTGTTCATTTAATGTCATGGTCTGTTGAAAATATTGGTCATCTTTCACTAGGACTAAATTTCTCTTCAGGTTTTTATTTTCCATCTATTTCTGTAGAACATTTTGTATGGTGTTTATTTACCTTTCTCTTTGAGAAAACAAAAAGTTAAATCCTCTCTGTAAAAAATTAATTGTACTAATGCTTGAATAATTGTAGTATTTGAAATATATTTAAAGCTGCATGTTAATAATCTACAGGAAATTAATTTTTAAACCTGTCATGTACTAAGGCTGACATTTCTAACTCAAATTTCTGTATTGCTTTTTAGCTTTCAGGCAATTCTTCACTTGCCAGCTTTGGTATCAGGCATAGAAGGCTGTATTGAATCACTGCTCATTTGAGTGTTAAAACTCAATTTACAGACACACAGATGTTCTGAGATCCTTTGAATTTAATGAGGATGACTCACACAGATGAGTAAAGAGGATGGACTTTGAGGCCTCTAATGCTTTCTGAGATCAATGCATTCCAGATGAAAATCATTCAGCTCAATCCATGCTATCATCCTGCACTGCCCATTATCTTTATCCTCTTTCCTTGTCTTGCTGCTTGAAATAGGTGTATTTTGTAATGAACTGGTTTTAGTGACCATTACTGGACTCACAATAATGACATGACATTTCCTGCCTTATTTCTGTGTTCCACTACTAATGGCCTGTATCAGTCCTTGAAAAGTTTTGCTATATTAAGTTATTCTTTACGTAGAAGTGGCAGTATTCTATGCTTGGAATGTTACTTTGTTAGTAAAATCAGATTATTTTCAAATTTAGAGTTCATGATTTTGTTTTTAGAAAAAAGAAATTAAAAGTAGCTTTGGGTAAATCCTGTTTGGGCATATGAAGTTGAAACACTGTAAAATAATAGGGCAAACATACACTAATCACATCAGTGGTGTAGTCTCACATAGGTCTGTGAGTTGTCTGTGAAGTACCACCCCACAATCAGGAATTCTGCTGCTGAATATGAGTTATGGAATGGCATTGGGAAATTGCATGACAATGATTTACATGAACAGAGGTTAAAAATCTTGTAATTATTTGGCAAGTAGAACAATAAAAACAAATAAACTAAAGTATATCAAATTAAATGAAATTAAATTTCTTGCAAGCAGTCAGAACAGAACTTTCTGTCTCCCCATCAAATTACAGAGAGACAAAACATGGATTCAGTGAAATCTGAAGAGCAATTAGAACCAGAAGCATTAGGACATAAAGTAACCATGCTCCTTGGAACTCATCTCAGGATGTTTTTAAGACCAAGAATTTCACAAGCAGTGAAGAGGAACCAAGAATCACAGGAATTTTTAGAGTTGTAAAAATTAGTACTACAAAGCTTTGAAAAAGGAATTTATGCTTCAGGGTTCAATCCAAATTTTAGCTGTCATGCTGAAGAGGAGAAGTGGAAGGATTAGTGTATACTTAAAATTATCCTATATTGGTCTAGTACCTCTAAACATCTGGTATTGCTTATTGTCAGAGGCAGGATTTTGGACTAGCTGAACCTTCATGTTTGAAAAATAATAGCAAATCCAATGTCCAGTTTCATAACAGAAATTTCTGGATGCTGTGAGCTACCTCAAAGCACGTCTTTAATGATAAATCCCTCTGCCTTGTCCCTCCCCAGGAGGGCTACTTCTCTGGAGGTATGAAGGTAGTCCCGCTGCAAGCAAAAGCAGATACAACCAAGAAAACTTACAGCAAACTGGACCATACAAGTAGAAAAGGTGCCAGGTGGGTCTCTTTTCCTTTCTCTTCTAAGGGACCTTCTGTTTTCAAATATGAGTGTCTCTGTGTGTGTCTGTATCAGTGTGTCTATGTGTATGTGTGGTGGGGGATCAGGGTCACTGGTACTTTGTAACTGGACAAGGCCTTGGGAAACAGTTTTGTTATAATCATACTCTCAAAAAGCAGCTTATATTCCATTGCCGTTTTGGCAGGGGTATCCTTTGCTCCATAAAAGTATCTTCTGGCTGGCATATTCAAAGTAATATAAAGTGTGCTGAAAACCATCAATCAAGGCTAAAACAAGACAATACCAATAACAAGAATGAGGATGAATCCACTTATTTAAATCTTTTCAGAAAGGATTCACTAAGGGGTACCTTCACAGCATATGAATTAATGCCCCCTTTTCCTATCTACGACTTTACATTACCAACATTTATTGCAGTGTAATTATTTCTGGTTTCATTCTGGCTGGTGTCCAAGGTAGACTAAAAATAGATTTTAGCTAGCTGTATTTCAGCCTCAGGTTGATGAAGGATTTATTGATATTCCAGTTTGTGCAACAACTTCTCGTCACTGTGATGTGAATGTGTGTGTGAGAGAGAGAGGTAGGGAAATAGTAAGAGGGGTTTTTTTGCCATCTTACACTGTGAAAACATTGTTGCTTTTTATTCTGTTTCAGGGTCCCTCATGATCTGGCTTCTTCATTATGGTTTCACTGCAAGCAAGTTAGAGAGTAATTTCTACCATCCAGTTGAAGTTGTGCCCAGATTTTGACAAAATGTCTGTCAAAAGAATGTATAATAGACACCTTCAAAGAGTGCAGGAATGCACAGTATATGCCCATCAAGGGTGTGGTGAGTTTTGAACATTTTATATTATCTTATAGTTGCATCCCATAGTCTGAACTAAGGAAGTAGTAAAATTGTCTCCAGTACAGGTCAAAGCTGTTGTGAAAGACATTTACATTGGTAGGAGGCTTTGTTTGTTGCATGGAAGCCCAGAATCCTTGTTGCTTTTTGAGGCATGGGAGTGTGCAGTTCCCAGCAGTGTTCCTCCTCTTTCCCCAATGGCAAGCAACTGCAATAATGCCATGTTAGTATTCCTAAACCACTTCTGTGAGCCTCCTCTTACTTTTTTTTGGTGCTCTCATAGAAACCAAGCACATGGTTGCTCAAAAAAGGCTTTATGCTCAACTTAATGGGTGTATTAACCAGAATATAGAATATTGAGCCTCCGCAAAATATATATATAAGATTTGCTTATCCTATAATGACCATGGTCCTGTAGATCATGGAGTTAAATTGAAGCTTGAGTATTGTAATGTTTAATTTAGGATTTCTTAGGCTATTGGAAAAAAAAAAAAAAAGAAAACAAAAAGTAGTTATGCTATACTAAGAAGGCTGGTAGAGAATTTAACTCTAGTCCACAATCCTGACTGTGAATTTCATACAGAGCCTGAAAAAACCCCAAACCATTGCTGGTGTGTTAATGATTGTGTTTATATTTACTATAAAGAATAATGTTCTATTAAACAAGAGAGGACATTCACTTGGGAGGCAAAGTCCATTTTGGGTTTGATTTATTTTTATGCTACAGAATTTTTATGGCATAAGCAGCCTCTTTTATTTTTTCCATTGGGACCAAAAGTGATAGTGTTCCAAATTCAGTTTGTTGCTGTATTCTCATGTGCTCTCCTTTTTTCTAGGTCTTTGATAGTGTGACTCATTCTTGGCTCATATAGTCTGAGTATTTCAAGCCTGAAAGGTACTGTCTCCTGAGTTCAAAAGAACATAGGACACAGGCAGTGCATTTCAGAAAGCATTGAGTCCAGCTCAAGGTTGGAACTTGTGGCTTTTCATTTACTTTCTTTTAGTGTTATCCCCACCACCACCCCGGATTTCACTGGGGTTTGTGGCAATTTATGTGAATATATTCTTTTTGTTTCTTACCATATAGAAGCCTAGGCAATTGCTCTTCAGATAGTCTGGATATTTTCTATCATTTTCTAATGCAGCATATGTGCTAGCAACCTAGCCAATTCCAGGGCTCAGACACTATCTGTATACCCATAGCATGTTTCCCAGCATGACTTTGACCTGAGTCAACTAGTGTCCTCTGAACAATTCCCAGGAGTAAGCACAGGCTGGAGTCTATTTCCAGTAGGCTGTCTGAAGGCAGCTACAGTCTTTGGAACCATAGCATGGGCACATCTGGGCCAAGCTGCTGGTTTCAGCTCCAAAGAAAGGGTCCTGACACTGTTAAATTTAGCAGTATAGATGTAGTGTGTGTGACCAAGAGCATAAAAAGCACTTGGCACACTAATCCTAACCTAATAGCTCGGACAACCACTTGGGAAGGCTCCAGGCAAAGTGCATGCAGAGTGTCCTTCAGTTTTAAAAAAATAACAGTTGCATAATATTTGATAAATTCCCCCCTTCCCCTTTATGTGCCTGAACCACTAGCCTGTAAGGTCAGGCTATCTCTTGCTGCTCTCTGTTTGTCCCCATGACTACAGTATTTGAATTTCAGTAGCATGTGCCTAGTGCCTTTCAGAGATGTTAGCTGGGGTCCTGGAAAGAGGGGAGCTGTGTCGGCAGGGCAGGGTGCCCAGACTGATTAGTTCTGCCATGTTGATGCAGCTATGCCACTTCCTGTTCCACAGCGAGGACATTTGGAGACATCTGAGATATTGTTGCCTTGCACAGACATAAGGACAAACAGGCTGCTGCTAAAAAATGCAAATGTGCACAGCACGGAAAATAAAGTTATACATATCCCAGCTTTACATTTCCACACACTCTGCTTCTGTTTCCGAGTACAAAGGGAGAGTCAGAAATGGCTGTTGCATACAGTTCAGGTTTCCTAAATCACTAAAATTAATTTCAAAACAATTAATTTTTGTCTGCCATAACTTGGCTATTTGCCTTATCTGCCAGAGATTCTCACATTGATGGTTGTCAGTGCTCACCTTCCTATCTACATTAGACATCACAAGGAAATGAACACTTGAGTCTGTATTTCCAAAGTTGGCAGCTAATTTTCCATTCATCAGTGTCTTAAGGTACACTTAAGTATAGATACTGTAATTCTGATTGAATACACTGGAAACTCTGGCTGAAATTTGACTACCTCTAAACATTCACCAGGAGGTAAGGACCGGACTATCTCTGCCCCAGCAGCAGCTGAAAACAGCGTTGCTTCTAAAGTTGCCAGTTGCTTTTAAATGCTTAGGATGCAGGTTTGCTGCAGTTGTGCTCAAGTCCAGTCCTGGTGCCTGGCTGGACTGTGGGATCCTTCTTTGCAGTACCTGGGCTTTCTGTCTAGGCCTTGGACCTTTTCAGTGGCTGTCATTTGACAGAGATATAATCAATTAAATTTAATCATTTAAGATGTTGACTTGGATAATTTCTTATTTTCATGGCATCTTAAAACATTTCTGTAGAACCTGTGTCTGCCCCTTTTTAGCTAGAATTCAGACACAAAACAAATGCTTGGGCATTTGTAACAAGTAAGGGGACTGAAACCATCTGCAATGGGATGAAGGAGAAGTAGAAGAAGGAGGGCATCATATGCTGATAATGTAGAAACTTCCTTTGTTGGCAGTAGGTCCATGTTAGATTTTCAACTTCAGGCACTTATTCCCACCTTCACGGGATATTTCTTGCCAAGGCAGCTGCTATTCTAATTATAGCAATCTTTTACTGTTTTTTCCTTTGCACTAGAAATGATTACTAGATGTGTTTACTAGCATAAATTAGCAACCTTATTTCAACTTTTGCCTTTTTGAAAGAAGGTATTTAGCTTCACTTCTCTTTCTAGCCCATTACTAGGCACAGGTTTTAGCCTGCCCGTATACTCCCGAACTGTGCTCATCCTCATGTATCCTTCAAGTAATAATAAGCTCAGATACCCCAATGTGGACACTCCAATACCATGACTGAAGAAAATTTTTACCTGACTCCTTTTCCCAAAGCCATGAGGTATTTCAGGGGCTGACATGGAAGCAGGGTAGGGTAATACCTCTGAGCTGCTCTTCCTTTACTTTTGAACCTTGCTTGCTTTTCTCATCTGTTATCATGCACTCCTTAAAATAAACTCAGGACCATCAGACTATGTAGTGACTCAGATTTATGATCCACAATGAGTTCCATTTAACTCGGATAGCTGAGCACAGCTGGAACAAAGCAATGGGACTAGACATGTTTGTGAGTGTTCACAGAATGTGAATGATTTCAAAAATGGAGGAAGAAGCTATATTATATTGCATATAGCCTGTCAGGATTAATTTTTAGAGTACTGTCAAAAGCCTAACATTATTTCATAGAACCTAGGGAAATAGCAAGAGTGGGAGAGGGAGTGGCATATAAAAGAAATCAAATTGGCTATTACACACAGTATTGCAGATCCAGCATAAAGTTTATATTGTAGTCCCTCATCCTGAGACTTCAGATAATTCCATTAACCTCCAAACTGTTTTTGCTTCTAGAATTTTCATTTGAGATAACCTGCATTGAGATTTTACAGTTCACTGATTATTAGAAGTCAGAGCTGTTACAATATTACGTTTGAGTGAGATAACTCGATTTGCAGCATATGCTAGGTATAACCCCCAAACAATGTCCTGATTCCAGGAGCGAGATTAAGGTACTAAGAGCTGGTAAAGCTTTTATTAAAGGAACAGTGCAGGAAATGAATCCATCAGTTTGCTGTATGTAAGCATAATTTAGCTATTAAAATAATCTAAACCAACAAAGACAGTAAGATTCTAATCTTAATTAAAATGGAGTAAATCCAAAGCAACTTCAGCACACAAATAAACAGTCTGAATTTACATTAATTGAGATAAAAATCTGGCCTAGTAATTATAAATTTACTTCCACATTTGATCTAATATTTGTTATTGTCTGTGGCTTTTTTTTTTTTTTTCCCCCAGCAGAAGAATGTACTCTGTTGTGAATCACTCCCTATGAGAGCTCACTCCTTGGAGACATCTTCGAAGAGGGATCTTTCTTTGTTCTTTCAGTAACTAAGTGGGAAACCCCAAGGTGAGTGCACTGAGCATATGTTTCCCCCAGGGAAATGTGTGATCCTCAGAATGGCTGAGATCTGAGTATCTGAACCATTAGATAAAATCATTTACACAAGGAAAAGAAATTCTTAAAAATGTTTTTCCATCCTCACACTTAATTTATTTTTCCTGCTATAGTTAGAGGGCACTGTATTCCTTCAGTGTTTTTAGGCTACTAGTAGATTACATTATAAAAGTAGTGTGACTATGCTGCACAGTAGAGCTGGATTGATTGACATGAAACATAAACCTATCAAAAGAGAAAATCAAGCACCCTGATAACTCTGCTGTCAAGGCACATTTATCTTTCATTGCAGCCTTGGTGATCCCACTGCATGGGATTAAAAAGCTAAAATTCCATTGTGATCATTGCAAAGATCTTGAGTTAGTGTGAAAATTTTCCATTGAAATTTGTTTTCAATAAGAGCTACATTTCTGAAACCCCACAACCGTTTTTTTCAGTCTCTTCCAAAATGATGGGGACTTTCACAGAAATTGAAAATATCTATCTCTTCACTTCATGCCCAGTAAAATGCCTCCAGTGTTTCTCAAACACTCCAACACTGTTATATATTTCATACATGATTTTGAAAACTTCTCATTCACCTTTCACCTTCACACTAGTGTATCAACACTGAATTGATGCACTTCTCTTGATTTGCACACCCCTATGACATAGGCACTGCACTCCAAATTTGTCCTTAAGAACATTCCCTCTGGCTTCCACCTTTTACAGGCAAATTCTAGGATTTTCACTCTGCTAGTATGTCTTTAGGGCTGAGACTGTCCAGATCATATGCTTTCCATCAGCATGTTAGGATTTTTGAAAGGAATCAGATCAAGCTCTGTGTACGTGGATTGCTTAAACTGCTCTCAAGCCTCCAGAAATGTGTTTAAATAACCAGTGTGCACCCATTGCTTGCCTAGAACTGAGATTACAACACTGGGCCACAGTTCAAGACCAAAGTCATGGCTCTGCACATAATAATGCAGATATGCAAAAATACATCAAGCCCATTAATACAAATCAGATCAAAAAGTCAAATATCTTTAAAGAAATATCCTCTCTTCTGTCTGGCCAGGATTATTTACTCATTACTTAAACTTCCAGTATCACTTCCAGCATAGTAAAAGTGAGGACCTAGGACCAAAACCTCCAAAGTGAGAGTAGAGGACACATGTGGGAGCATGCACTCCAGTCCATTGGATTCACTGATACCCTGGTACTCTTGAACCATTGGTTTATTTTTGTGGACAACACAGGTTCTCCTTATCTGGAGAAGTCAAAGTCAGTAGCTGGGACATCAGGTCATGGTGTTTAAATTACCTAAGTACAACCCTGAAAGAAACAAAGTAGATCAGGAATTAGCTACTATTGTTCCATTTTCCCACAAGAGTTAAGAGTTGAGGTATAAGAGAATAACATTTTCTTATCCTCCATACTGCCTTGAGTCCAGTACAGGGCAGCAGGTTAGAGTGCCAGCAAGTAAGATTACCTATTGATGAAATAAAATTTACACAAAGATTTTTACTAAGCACTTTCTAAGCAGCAATTTTTTTCTCTAAAGCACTTATTATTCTGTGTATAATTAGTCTCCTCTACTGTTAAGACCATCAAGAAGACATGCTGGCAGTCCATTGTGGTGGCAGAGGACATAATTGAACTCTTAACATTAAAATACTGATTGCTTTCTAGACAGGCTTAATGTACAGTGAAATGCGAAGTGTGGATCATAATGTTTTGTACTTAACCCCATGCCAGGACAAATTTCAAGATCCATCACTTGAAGGCATGCTTATGTAGACCTACCTACTAACACAGAAGTTATAATGCAATTTGGTCAGTTAATGATATAGGAGATGATGAATTTTGAGTTGCTGTCATGCATCTTATTTCGTACTTGGTGTATTTCAAAACTGAAGAAACCTGAAAGTTAACAAAAGGACAACCAGTAGGTTATTGCAATTAAAAAGAAAGAAAAAAAGAAAAAAATAAAACATGAGAGAAAAAACCCAGCCATTCTTCATCATCCCTCAGCAACTCTGAGACATATCAAGTAAAATCAAGGAGACAGAAGATGTGCAGAAAGAAGAGAGTGGGTTTGGGAGATGGGGGTAGTAATTTCTTTTTAATTTATCAAATCTCAGTTTACTCTTTTCAGAGTCTCATTTCAAAAGCCAAAGATCACATCTGCTTTTTAACCACAGCGGGATTTCAATTGTTTCGGTTGCCTTCCGAACCTAACAGAAAGCTTGTGTTTGAGATAAATCCTGGGAATAAGCAGTAGATAACAGTTCTGGGCAGTTTTTCCTAAACTGTCTTCACATCTGTATGTTTGTGGGATGTCATTAGGAACTTAGTTAGGTGACATGTATACTATTTCCCTTCAGTGACTGCTAAGCACATTAATGAATCTGTGGTTAGGTATGACCAATGTGTTGGAGTTTCAACTGGCATATCCACAGTACTGTAGCTACACGGGTTCTAGTGAAGCTGTGGTAATTTGTACCAGCTGGGAATCTGATAATAACATTCCATGCTTTGTAAATATCTCCATATATCTTGCTTTTGTATGGGCTTTTTAGAATAAAGTACACTGTTAAAAATCCACAAACCTTATTGGACTTGTTTTTTTGCTTCTACAACTCTTTATTATATTTTTATTATTATCTGCAAGCCATTTTAGGTGTGAGTCTGTTGTTTATCAAAGTAATGTAGGAAAGTAACCTAAAATCATTATCTGCCTATAGTCTATTCATCTGTGGTAAGATACAACAAGACAGGTGGAACTTTCAAGAAAAAAAAAAAAGACAAAAGCCAAGGACAATGGCTGCATCTAACTTTTGTCACCTAGACATAAGGTCTCAATTATTATTGCTTAGGAAAATATATCTCTATTAAAAACCAACCAAACAAACAAAAGAAAAAAAAAAGAAACAAACTTGATTGGGCTCTACCTTTCTACAGTTAGAATTAATTTCTTCTATAATGCCCTTTTTACCCAAAACTATACTAAGATGCAGATGATACCAAATTGGGAAGAGCTGTTAACTCCTTTGAAGGCAGGGAGGCCCTGCAGAGAGAGCTCGACAAATTAGAGGACTGAGCAATCACCAATCCTATGAATTTTAACAAAGACAAGTGCCAGATTCTGCACCTGAGATGAGGCAATGCTGTATGTATGGACAGACAGGAATGAGATGCTGGAAAGCAGTGTCATGGAAAGGGACCTGGTTGATGGCAAGTTGAATATGAGTCAGCAGTGCCCTGGCAGCCAGGAGGGCCAACCGTGTCCTGGAGGGCATCAGGCAAAGCATCACCAGCCAGTCGAGGGAGGGGATTGTCCCACTCTGCTCTGCACTGGGGCACCCTTACCTTGGATATTTCATGCAGTTTTGGGCACTACAATATAAGAAAGATATGAAACTTTTAGAGACCATGCAAAGGAGAGCTATACAGACGTTGAAGGGCCTTGAGGAGAAGCTGCATGAGGAGTGCCTGAGCTCATTTGGACTGTTCAGCCTGGAGAAGAGAAGACTGAGGTTAGATCTCATTGCAGTTACAATTTTCTAGTGAGGGGAAGAGGAGGGGCAGGCACCAATCTTTATGGTGACCAGTGACAGGACTTGAGGGTATGATATGAAGCTGTGTCAGGGAGGTTTAGGTTAGATATCAGGAAAGCTTCTTTGCCCAAAGGGTGGTTGGGCACTGGAACAGGCTCCCCAGGACAGGAGTCACAGCATCAAGTCTGCCAGAGTTCAAGAAGCATTTGCACAGTGTGCTCAGCCTCAGGGTGTGATTCTTGGGGCTGTCCTGTGCGGGGCCAAGGGCTAGGTTTTTATGATCCTTGTGAGTCCCTTCCAACTCAGAATAGTCTATCATTCTATTTTTCTACATCCTCACCCCTGTAAGTAATTCAGAACTGTGCTGACTTGTTTTCCATCAACAGATTTGTTAAAAGAGATATTTCCTTTATTTTTGAGTATTCTTTGTAGTTTTTTCTGATCTCAGTTTACATGAATGTTTACTGAGACTACTCAAAGTAAGGCAGTCAATCATATGTATAAACAATACACCTAGTCCTGCCAGAGAAGTACCGCTGACCACTAAGATAGCCTCCAGAGCAGTTGCAGTTCCAAAGCTTCCATCACTCTGCTGAAAGTTACAAAACGGCAGGTCCTTCAACAGTTTTCTTGTGCTGGGAGTAGACATTATCAAGGATAGGTCCTGAATAATGCATTTGAGATAGGTTTTGAAAAGCACTGCTGGTAGAACCTTTGCCCTCTGAAAATATCAGTCACACAAGTTTTTTATTTTAATTTTAATCTTTATTTTTTTAAATCTTTATATCATACCTTCCAGAATAGATGTTGAGTATTGTAATATAATTCCTTCTTGGCAGCAGGGTCAGACCTCTATCAGTTCCTAGTCAATATATCCATTATATAGTTGAGTGCAGTTCTGTTTAAAATTAAGAGGCAATACATTTCTCATGTACCATTCAAACCTGTCTCTGACGGTTGAGTTCATGTTTTCCAGGGAATCTCTCTGCTGAATAACTGCATATAAGTTTTATGGTAACTGCATGAGACTATAGGTCTAGAATCTTATTCTCTTGAATACCTTCTTCAGGAGAAGATTCACTGACTAATATATTGATCTATTATTAATATCCTATTAGTAGTTAAGATATCTTTGTACCTGATTATAAAGTTTGTCTCAATTTTCATGCTATTACTGTGGTAATTTCTAATTTCAACTTCTCACGCAAGACTTAATTCTTCAAGAATCTGATTGCACTGATCTGAGACAGTGAGGCATATAAATACTCACCCACCTTAGATATGTAAGGATATAATTAAAACAAACTGAATACTTGCATGCTTAAACTGAAAGGAAAATCTAATTAATCAGCTTGGGACATCCAAGTCTGAGTTCTGCCACTCTTGAGAGATGGTCACAGAATCATGGGATCAGAAGAAAAGTAGAAAATGCTCAAAGTGATGGAGAAATGTTTGCTCAGAAAACAGAGGCCAGAGGCATGCCTTTAAAGACATAAGAGACTGATACAAAATATAAGACAATAAACTGTTCTCCACTTCCACAGAGGATAAAATACATGGCTTAAAACTGTAGAAAGATTTAGTTCAGATATTAGGAAGTCTTTCTACACAGGAGATAGTGATGCACTGGATTTGCCATGGCAGCCAGTGGAATTTCAGTTAAAGGAGGGTTTTAAGAAACAGGTTAAAGAACTGCCAGGTAAGAATATCCGAGGTACAACTGATGCTGGCCTGAGACATCAGCTTAGGTTAGTTAAACTCTGAGATATCTTCATAACTGATTTTGTATATTTTTCTCTGGGATAATATGAAGACGCAAAGTTAGATGCCTTCATTATTTAGTCCATCAGCCTTTGACCTTCTCTGTAACAGAGAATACAAGCATTTACCCAAGCTCTGAGGCATACTGTGAGGTTAAATTCAATAAGGATTGTTAGCCAGTCAGATGCAATGGCACTAAGCAGGGAGCTGGAAAAGATAGATAGCACAGGCTGAAAAACTTTGGTAGACTTGGCCAGAGTGCTTGGACTGAAACTCTGTTATCAGCATCCCTTGGGCTGCCAAGCTTTCAGTGACAGCAGAATTTGAACACTCATTTCATTGACTGCTGACTCAGTTCTATGTGAATTGAATAGACAGTTTCTAGATCAAGAAGCAAAATTTAAAAGGTCCTAATTCTGCAATTACTTACACATGAAGCTTAATCTACTTGAGTAGAACTGTTAAATGTGGCTGTTCTGATACACAAATATAACAACGGATGTAATCAAAAGTCTCTCTGAATTGTACCCAAAGCATTCTGCAATTAAGTGGTAGTTTTTGATCCACAAAAAGTGTTTTATTTATCTTTCTATTTTGAATAAAACAAATTAAAAACCCCCACAACCCCCACAAATCCCCAAACCATCCAAATGGTATACTTAACGGAACAGACATATGTGGATATACTTCTAGAGTAAGTTACAGCACTTCCACAGATTCTGCAACACTGGAAGTTTCAAATAATTGTTTGCTGTCTGTTAAAGCTTCACATTTTTATATGTTTTGGTACTTGGCATGTAAGACACCTATTTTTTCACTCACAATATTAACTTGTCAAAGCTCAGAGGTTTTTCTCTGTTAAAATACTTGAAGCTGCTAAATTGTGTAGACTTCATGTTGTTTGATAATGGGCTAATTTGGTCATCCATTTGAATACATCTGTTTGTGTTAAATAGATGAACTGTGGAATTTATCTGTCCTTTGTGGGACATCTAAAATTTAGATAGCTATGTTTGAATGAGTCACTCATAGGCAAGGGAGAAAAATTAAAGTGGTCAATGGAGTGTTCAGCTCATCCTAAAACAGGACAAGTGAAATTGTCTGCCTCATTGAAAAACTCATACTGTATTTTTAAAGAAGCAGAGCCACAGAGTTGTGTATATGTTTTATAAATTGCCATATATGTAAAAAAAAAAAAAGTATTTTGTATAAGGAGTTGCCAAATTTTAACTTTTTGTCTTTTGAAATATTTGTGTAGGAGTTCCCACTGTGTTTTCCCCTGATCTGATCTCTCTCAGTGTTTGCAAATGCACATCAGGTGTATAAGTGTGCACATCTGGCAAGGTGTGTGCAACTGTGTAAGAGGTGTTTGTGTAAGAGGCTGCACACTAATGTTTCTGAACTTAGATCTTTAAGTTAAATAGCCTTGTAAGATTTTGCACACAGATGACCTGAATCCAAAATTGAGGCCAGGTAGTTGTTAATGGGTGCATTTAAAGAAAAGTCAGTTTTAATCCCAGTATTTACTGTAAGTTTTAAGAGATAGGGGAGATGAAAGAGAGAAGTTTGCTTCCAGGTTCTGAAAGGCTTAAGACATACATTATCCTTCCCTCAGTTGCCAGCACATCACAAGACAGTGTCTATGAATTGTGTCCTTGCATATACCAATTTCGGACAGCTTTTCTGAAAGCCAAAGAGAAGAATGTATGAGTATAAACGATGATCACTTTGCTATAGTCTCTATGGGATGTTGATATTTTTGCTACTGATTATTTTATTTTCTTATAGAAAAAGAGACTCCTAGCATTTATAGAAGAGAACAGTAAAAGCCAAGCTAGGTACTTCAAGCAAGCCTGGGGAAATAAGGATATAAACTTTCAAATACATTTTGATAAATTTATAATATAGAGGGTATCAACAACGTTGACTTTAGGATCTCAATTTTATGCCTTACTTAACATTTACATTACAGTGACAGTTAATCTACAGTGTAGTTTATAATTTTTGTATAATAATAATCCTTTATATTGTATAGGCTGCATTGCTAGATTAAGTGAGAAAGAATAGATAATTTTTTTTTTAAAGATTAGGTTAGTTTTTAAGTGAATAAATAAAATCAGAGTTATAAAATAATCCAAATGTAAGAACCAGGTTTAGAAAATTAGAAATTCCATATTTACTGCTTTTGACTTTTTCAAGATATCTGCATCAGGTATAGAAGTCTGGAGCTCTTAAGTGAGAAATTCAATCCTATACATAAAACATTTTAATTATCAATTTTTTATAGACACATGTTGTTATTAAGTATATAATTTTAAAGTAATTATGAGATATAATTACAATATAGGTAGTGCATCTAGATTCTAAAAATACACCTTCTAGAGGTAAGATTGAGATTAAGTAATTACACAGGAAGTTAATGTACAGTCTATTAATTAGTGGTATTTACTTGCATAAAATATGATGTAGTTGCAGTAAATTGTAGTTTCAGTATAAAACTATAATATAGGTACCTGAATTATCATCATTATCATTGTTAATAATACATTGCGGGAAGACATTCTCCCTAGGCTGATGATGTTCATTGTGCCATAGGTAGAGTGCCCGACATCTCTACCAGTTTTCTTTCCTTTCTCCCTGTGAACACTTCAGTCTGGATCCACTGCCTAGTCTCAGCCTGTGCTAACGTATTGACAATGAAAAATTTCAAAGACTATGTACATAATCTCATTTATAATTGGTCTCTTTGAACTTAACTTTTTTCCTATTATGGGAAATTGTGAAGCTTCTTTTGCTCTTTCCTAGGGAACAAAGCCATAGGCATTATCCAAACTGCCTTGTCTCTGCTGATAGTGCAAAGACCATTTGCTACCAAAGGCATCTTATGCTGCCAATGCCAACTTCAAATGTCTTACTACATGGTATAGTCAGCACACAGATGCTTCTCATGGTTCAGACAGCACCTCTAAGTGTATTACCTTGCTCTGAACTCCGCTCTATGTAATTGTTTTTTGCAACCTTTCCTGATGGATCCCTAAACAAAATGAAAATTTCAAACGAAAATATGGCAATGGATAAGCAGACAATCCATGTAATCTTCATGCTTGGCATAAGGATGCTGTACCGGTGTGTAGATAGGGCATGGTTTTAGCTGCACCATTCCAAGCTCTGGCACATCATTTAGGTCTAAAGTGGAACAAACCTCACAGAGCTTTGCCCAAATATGTAGTGGACATTTGTCTGAATCTTTTAGACATCCAGAAATCTCTGAAAAAAATGTGCTGAACCTGTTGTTATTAATAGAAGGAGGAAAAGGGGTAAAATCTTCTTGCTCCTGACCCTTCCCTAGCAGCAGCCTGGCAGATGCTCTTCCTACAAGTAGCAGTATTTGCAAAGTGAACTGTTGTTTCTGTCTTGTTCAGCAACAATTTATGATTCTGTGTTACCACATTTGACAATCTCATCTGAAAAATACTTAACTTCATGATTTTGTGGTTGAATAAAAGGTTCAAAATGTGAAGTGAATGTAACCCACCTCACAGTAGCCGCTGGCATCCTTTGGCAATCTGAGGAAATAATATGGGGTTTGGGAGAGGGATTCACCAGGACATCAAATCTTAAGATCAATGACATCTAAAATGATAATATGAATAATGGTTATTTTGTTCCTCTTTTAAAGCAAAATAGCAAAGTAATCTTCTCTGATGCAGGCAGAAGCAGGTCTTGGCATGGGGAAAGGGACTGTTGGTTGCTCCAAAGGGTTGTTATATTGAAGATGAAAAAGTTCAAACTGCTCTGTTTCCTCTATTTTCAAAAAGCTGTCCGTTCTTGTGTAGTACACTGAGGCTGGTGTAGCAGAACCTGAGGCAGTGAAATCATTCCCATTGATTTCAATGGGTGTTGAACTGATGCCCAAAAGAGAGAGTGAATGCATTCTCTCTAGAAGCAATAGTCTCATCTGCTTTCGCAGCACCAAAATTTCAAATTACAACCCCCATTTTTGTGAGGAAACAGAAAACCCCCCAAACCTTCCTTTCCTTGTACAAATATTCTCTCAAGAGTTTGGTGCACTTCGTTCAAAAATCTGCAGCTTCCTTAACAAAGTTTGGTGCAAAAAGCAACATTCTAATGAAATTACCTACAGATATTCTGCTGACCACCATGGACAAGCCCATGGGAAGGGCATGGTCTCAGCATCCAGGCTGCACCAGTAAAAGCTCTGGCACAGTTTTTAGAGCTAATGTTTGACAAATGACATGCAGCTTTGTCCAAGTTAACTGCCACTTGCAATAAAAATGTATGTTGGATGGTATCTATGTATTGCAAATGGGATGAAATGCAGCTGCCATAATTTAGCAGCTGGTATGAGACTTTGTTTCCTTTCTCATAAGAAGCATCTGCATTTGCAAATAGCAAGTTCTGGAGAGGGATTAAGATTTTTTTTCTCCTGAACTGACATTCACTACATAAAGACCTGGGTGACTTGTGTAACTACAATTTCTTCTTTATCTCTCTTTTCTACCTTTCTTCTTGCTGCCATTGTGGAAAACTAACTCCTAGCAGCTCATCCTTTTTAAAGACTAAGTCTCATAGTACAGTTTTTAATTCTGATAACACTCTGAGATCCCGAGACTTACCATCAAATAATGAATACTTTGGAATATTGATAAGCAGAGTTATATATAGATACAAATAATCTGCTTCATTCACTATGACTTTGAAGTCCTTGTTTGTTTGCATTCAAGAATGCCTTTCTGGGATTCAGTCTTCAGCCCTTCCTTGCCATGTTCTTTCTCTAAGCCTGTAATTAGCTTTAGATGAAACTGTAGCTATTTAAGTGTTTATGCACCTGATTGCTCCTGGAAACAGATACTCACATGTCTGAATTACAATGATTTTTACCTTTTCTCTGCAGGTTTAGTCTCTGGCCCAAAAGTAATTTGGGTCACTCTTGTGTCAGCAAATGCAGAAGGACATGCCTATTCACTGCATTTTCCACAATAGGACAGGGGTGATACAGCCCATTTTTTGTAACTTTGTAGGCATTATTATGGCATAACATTACTTAGTATTTGTATATTGTAAAAGCTCAGAGGAGACAAGAAGTTTTCCAAACATGTAACTGGACTTACAGGACTAACAGGACTTACAAGGCATCCAAGACAGGGAGAAATCCGTGCTAAGGCTGCAGCCATGGCTTTTGTCAGGGAAAGGAAAAAAAAAATCAGCTAGAATGTTTCTTTCAAAGGGTATCACCTGTGAAAAGCAGGTTTCTCCCAGGAGCTTCAGGAAGCATGGGCAGTGAAGAAAGAGCAAGATGGTTGCTACTGTTCAGGGATTCTCAGATGCAGAGATCCAGGCGTTATTGAAATAAAATGAACTACGGCCGAACTGCAAAATCACTCGCTAATAAGAATGGATTGAACATTGCCTGGGGGGGCTGACAGAAGCTCAAAGGAGAGTTTCTCCAACACACTACATTTATCTTACATAAAGGCTGGATTTTGGATTCACTGTGGTTGAATTTGGATGCTCTGCTTCCAATATCACTTACCCTACTAACACAGCCCATTGATTTTACTGCCACCTCTGTTCTCTTTCTCATTCTCCTGTATCTGTTTCCCAGGAAATCAGTCTTACAGCCACCAGTTCCGGAGCTGTTGCCCAGCCACAGCCTATGGGCACTAGCAGCACTTACCTGCAGCAGCAGCAGCAGCAGCAGCAGCAGGGTTCTGAGGCTGCTACAGCCAAAAAACCTTTTCACTGACAGGACAATACACTTTTATATTGTCCAGCTGCCACTGGTCTCTGGCAGTCTGACTTACTCAAACAGTCATTATTGTTATAAACACTGCTACTTAGAATATACACCCTAACCAAAATGTGTTGCAGCCTGTCAAAAAGCCAAGTGACAGGTTTTTCTTTCATCTGCTCTATCCCTAATATAAGCTTCTATACACTTTCTACAGTACATATACACATTGCCTATGTTCATAACAAATACAAAACATACATATATATTTAATCACAAAATGAAATACAGATATATGTTCAGGCAACATGCAGTACCAGAATGATCACCTCCATGGTTGCTCTTTAACAGGAATCATCCTTAAACTAAATGTATATGGATTTTCCTGCCTGGTACATCTATGCACACGTTATTTTTATATATATATATATATATATATAAAAATATATATATATATATGTGTGTGTATGTGTTTGTATTTTATATGTTAATTCATAGCATTTTCACATGTATGAATAAGCCAGTAGAATTATATAGTATAAAATATAACTGAATTGTTAAAATTTGGGTGTTGATAATTCACAAGGCCTTGCATCTGTAAGACAACAAATAAAAAATTTCTGTCTCAAATAGAAAATAACAACTTGCCTTTAAAATGGGAATATTCTTGCCATGCCACCTGTCTGCCTATGTGAAACCAAAAATCTAAATTTATGATCTACCACCCTCTTCTGTGCCTAGAGAGGGAAGAGAAACATTGCATTGCAACTCTAAACAATGCCTCAGTTGACTTTCCTTGTTTCACTGAACAAAGCAAAATGAAATTCCATATGGTTATAGTCCAAGTGGAATTGCCTGTAAGTATGCACAGAAGAAAGGCCTGTTTTGGATCTTTCATCCATGATATGTAAGTCAGAAACCTTTAATAAGTAGCAGCTTTGTGCTGAGCATCTGAATTCCTCCCTCGCTCAGCTTCAGGCTTTTTCTGACAGAACCTGAGGATTTGGTTACTCTCTGACCTCAGTGAGAAATCTGCATTCTCTTAAGGTCCTTAAAGATACTGCATAAAAGCCTCTAGACCAAGAATTAAATGAATTTCAGAGTAGTCAATGGTCTACCAGTCTCTGTTGGCTAGTCTTCATTATTTTCCCCCAAACTCTAAATTAGCCCAAGCAGTTTAGTCTGCAGATTGATTTAGCTTCAGCTGAAAGCTACAAGGATTTTTCCATTCATTTCAGAAAATACTGGATCAGACTTTACCCATTTTGTTCCTGAACCAAACCTTAAAGATGTCAATAAAGTGCCTTTTATGCAGTTTAATGGGCTTGTAGTCATTCCAGTAGTTTCCTGTTAAAAAAAAAAACCCAGAAAACTTATTTCCTTAGTCTTCTTCCAACTAACGTGGTTTTGACTTCTTTTTCTTCATTGCTGCCCTTCCCAGTTGGTTCAAATTAGCTTGCTCATAGTAAATGTCTGCACCGAGACAAAGACTCAAACAAACACAGAGACTCAGCTAATTCTCTGAGGTCTGGACCTCTCCGGATACGTGAGAGGGAAGACAGTAGAGAAACCTTGTCCTGTTTCATAGCTACATAAAAGACATCAGTCCCTGAGGTTACTTCTGCACCACGTTTACGATGTAGGCACTCACTTCAGTGCAGTCAGCACGTCACTGCCAGGGAAGCTGTGGTGTCACCGGTCACAGAAACTTGTCTATGCAGGCTCTATAATTTCATTGCCATTAATACTGAGCTGGCCAAATTGCAGCTAGTCTGATACATCTCTGTGTGCTGTTGTAACTCTCTGTGGGCTAAAGTGCCGGTTCCAGACCTGAAATTGTACTTTTTAGGCATTGGTGCACAGGGTATTGAAGTCAATGGTCAGATTCCCCATTGCAAACACCTTCCTATGCTTAGCTTACAACCCATCAATGTGCTGAAATGTCTACCTCCCCTAAAGCACATGAGTGTCATGAGTGAAGTGGAAAGGAATTACTTATGTACTCTTTTAGATTTCCTTTGGCAAACCAGCTTTAACAATCTCTAAATTTAAATAAAATATTGATTACTAGAATGAAACTTAGATGTGGTTGTTGTCTGAGGCAAAGTATTAGTACCCACTCCAACTTGATGTCTGAATATTTGGTAAATTATTTGGGTTGTGAGAATATGATTCTCACAGCCACAATGGTGTCTCCTTTTCTATAGTCAATATACTTCAAAAATATTGCACAGTAATAGACCTTATGAACATCACTTAACAAAAGATGCTGAATACTCAGGGAAAGAAAAGGAATATTTTTTTAAGCAAAAAATCCCCTCCATTTTGCTCTCACTTTACAGCCAGTAGCTGCATTGCTGTGTGGATAAGACAGTAAGTCAGTATGTCCCCTAGCTTCAGCATTTTGTTACCTGGATAGGGAATTATTCACCAAAATTGGTGTGCATTATATCACTAGGATACTTACACAAAAGAATAATTCCTTAGAAATAGGAGATTTTCTGATGCTCAGAATTCTTTAAATTATTTCAGGATAAAATCACCATGATGAATTCCCTGCTCTGGTATGTTTGGCTGTTTTGGTTTGCTCTTGGCTCTATTTCAAAACAAAGCTTCATTAAACGTGACCATTGGTTTCCAATAGAAGGGTTCTCATCCAAAAAGCATGTTATCGATGGCTGTTCATGTTTGCAGCACTCGCGCTCTCCACGGCTCTCTGCAGCTGACTGCACTGACGTCATCTCCAGCACTATCGACACATTCTTTTGTGTGGTGTGAATGAAAAAGTAAATTGATCCCAGTGGGGACTGTGCTCACAGTGAGCAGGAAAAAGCTGCCACTCTGCCAGCTATAGATGGCATCAGATGTCTGCTAGTACAGTCCTTGCTTTGGCACTCAGATTAGACAGCACACCAGTTAGGGGTTGTCTTTATGCCCCTCAAAATATAATATATTCTTTTGGGGGGGCTAAACTCAACACATGAAAATTAATAGTAATTAAATGGCAAAGGATGTAAAAAAGAGCATCTTGTATCTGGAAGGTAATTTTAGAAAGGACAAATATTATTATGCTAAATTTATGGATGAGGGAAGCGTAATCTCCTTGGGGCTAATGAACAAAGACAAGGAATGAAGTGGAATAAGAAAATGATCATCACATCTTTGACTTGTTAAAAAATATCCATTTTGGAGTGCTGAAATCATCTGTGTTATATAAATTATGCCTGCCAGGAATCTGGCCTTACATATCCTGAATTCTAGTCCTGAAGTCTAAGTATTTATTACAGAAATAGTGTTTCTTGTCATGCAAAGGCAGACTACACTTAAGTTTTGTTTTAGCTTCTGTTTTAACTATTGTTTTATATAAGTATTTGTATCAAAGAGGAAAAAAAAAGCAGTTATTTTCTAATCTTTTCCCACATTTTCTACATTTACCCTCCAGCACTATCAGTTACTGTATTTATAGTGTCTAACATTTTTATTCTTTCAAAATTCCTGTGAGGTAGTTCAGTGCCTTCCTTCATTTAAGAGCAGTGTACATACATGAGCATGAGAGCAGGATTAGAGGAACAAATGGTGGCATGACTCAAGTTCCCTAGAAGACCTGTGACAAGGCAGGAAAAGAAACTAAAAGTTGAAATGGCATCCCAGAAATGAACTGTTGTGTCTCCCATCACACAACAGCTGCCACAGGCAGCTATCCTTATCCCCTATCCTTACACCAAAGTGGACTCTAGTTATGCTGCAGTAGAACGCTGTCAACAGATATATGATCAGGCATGTGTCTGGTGAGGTCTGGCCATTTGATTTGCAGGTCATTTTCTATTTATCATAATTTTTCTTTTTTATTATCCAATAGTGTGTGAATGTTATGAATTACTTGAGCTGGCAGACTTGGTGCACCTCCTTGTGAAATAGAGCTTTCAGTGTCTTACCTTTTCTCTGCAATATGGACACAATGGGAAAGCTGAGCTATATGTGGTTTCTGGAGTACTAGCACTGCACTTATAGCCATGACATTCACATTCTAGGATCAGAGAAGTAATATGCCATCATAGCAACAGATGGTTACACCCAGACATATTCTATTAGGAAGGTGACTTGTGCAGAAAGGCATCACAAATTTGGCTGCCCCCTGTGAAAATACATGTTCTGCTCAAGTTCTACTTTATAGAGGTGTTTGTAAAGAAATTTCTTGCTACCCATTTTCCAGGCTGCTTGATCTTTACAGAAAGATACGCTGTAGGTAATGTCAGCCAAATTCCCATAACCTGACTTAATTATGGATGGAACCTATAATTCCCCTTTAGTAATGGAAGGATAATTAGTTGAGTAAGTCAGACAGGCTTTGGCTGACTTAATTTCCTTCAGAAGCATATACAGTTTCATTGTGGGGCAGAGTTGCCTGCGTGATTGCTCTATGCACACCTGGTGTACTGTCTTATTCTTAACTATCTTATCCCAAAAAGGAAAAAAAAATGTTTCAATCTCAGTGTTAGCTGGGAAAACAGTAAAGCCTTTTATTTTCAAAGGATAACCAAAGGCTAGAATATGTAGCCTGCAAATGTACCAGATCAAGATGCTACTGCTGTTTCCTACAATGAAACTTGACTCAGTGGAACTTGTTTGATTTCAGTGTTCATGTGCCTGAGACCATTTTCATCTTCTAGATCATAGACTCCAGAGAAGAATAATTTTTCTTATCCTATTTTAGTATTTGAAGGGTCATTTTTAATTTTTATTATCCTATTTTAGTATTTGAAGGAGTATAAAAATAGGTTGATGCCATGGGCAGAATATAATCACTGCCATTTTTCTACATTTGAAAAATATATATGCATTACAGGGATGGGATTTTTCCTATGGATTTTCCATATAGGTTTTAACACAAAGTGACCTAGTCCACAAAGGAACTTCTGAGTGCTACTTGCATAAAAATCAGGGACAAGTAAAGTAATTTTTAATGTTCCACCAAGAACTTTGTGGGGCTTGTTCATTTTTATTCCTCTGTTGAATGTTACTATAAATCTTTGTCAGTGTAAAAGTAGAAATAATTTTTCTCTGAAATTTCATCTAAGCTGGATTTTGCAGGCTCCACATTAAAAGAGGTGTTTTAGGAGCCACAGAAAAGCTGTCTTATTTTGACACACTTGGAACTATATTTTTTTATGTTAAAAAATGCTTTTTGAAAATAAAATTATTTTTTCTACTAAAATGTTCTTAACATTTAAAAAGACTGAAACACAAGTGAAATGTCATAATTTTTCAATCAAAACAGTAGAACTGATATAAATGTCTTATTTCTTAATTTTCCTTCTCCCCCCTTTGTTTTGGCTTTTGTTTCTTTTGATGGGCAAAAAAATGAAGAAAAAGGGGAAAAATCATTCTGTTTCATTTAAATAGGCAATCTGGTGTCTGTCCTGCTTTTGTCTCATGGGAAAAGCATGACATATGTACAAAAAGAACTAATGTTATATAACTGATAAGTTTAACAGACATTAGACTGCTAAACTGCTCAGTAACTTCTTTAGTCTTACCCATCCCATGCCCATACAGCTGTGATATGAGCTTGAAGTGCATGTTGTCAGTGAAAGTAGCCCTGAGCAGGGAGTTCCAGAGCACTGAAGCACGGATTGGTAGTGACACATCTGTCACCAGATTAATACTGGCAAATTTGAGTCATTATGTATTGAAGCATAAAAGTATGATTTTGTGCTGGAAACACAATCTTAGGGAAGATAGCCTGGGCGTCCTTATAAATTAATATTCAAAAAAAAGTACATAAAAAGACTAAGGTGATGCAAACACAATGGATTTCTCTTTTCATAGAAATAAATCTGTAAACTGCCAGAGTGCAATGCACATTTACGCCACTGGATTGAGTGTGTAGCTCATATGTAGCCATTGTGTTTGTTGAATAGAACAAAAAGAAAAAACAGCATCTTGGACTTAGGACTGTCTTTTCCATCAATTACTCTATTTAACTGTTGCCCTGGAGTAGAGTAGCAGAAGAAGAGACACCAAGGTTCAAGAGACATGTTTTGTATTTTTCTGTATAAGTTCTGCTCCTTTCCTCCACCTTCTCATGGCTCTGCTGTTTTTATCTGAAGGAGATGGTGTTCCTCCTCAGCTCTCATGATATTCATCTGGCCAGAGAAGAAATGATTCTTGTGGTCTGGAGAGTCTCACAAGAGCAGACGGAAGGTCTTTCAGTGTGATGGGGACAGAAGTTGTTAAACCAATTGTGATCACAAGTGCATTATTGACTGACCTGACAAATGTAATTCGCCATTTAGCTCGTGAATTGGTACGGCAAAAATATTGTAGAATTCCCTCTTATGACTTTGATATAAAATTGTGGAAGATCATTATCTCTCTTCGTCTTGTAAAGTTTCCTGTCTCTTTGAGTTGAGAAGGTTGCCTGTGAGCACCTAGTGTGCTTATTTTGGGAAGAAGTTACTTGAAAACATTACAGAATCACGGAATCACAGAGTGTGCTGAGTTGGAAGGGACCCACAAGGATCATTGAGTTCAAATTCCAGCCTTGCACAGGACCATCTCCAAGAGTCACACCATGTGCCAGAGAGTCATTGAAACACTTCTTGAACTCTGGCAGGCTTGGTGCTGTGACTGCTGCCCTGAGGAGCCTCTTCCTGGTACCAATTACCCTCTGGATGAAGAACCTCTTTCTAATATCTAATCCAAACCTCCCCTGACACAACTTCAGGCCATTCCCTCAGATGTTGTCACTGGTCATCACAGAGAAGACACAAGTGTCTACCCCTCCTCTTCCCCTCACTAGGAAGTTGTAACTGCAATGAGGTCTTCCCTCAGTCTTCTCTTCTCCAGGCTGAACAGACCAAGTGACCTCATCTGCTCCTCATATGGTTTCCCCTCAAGTCCCTTCACCATCCTCCTGGCCCTCCTTTGGATGGTCTCTAACAACTTTATGTTTTTCTTGTATTGTGACATCCAAAACTGCATGAAATATCCAAGGTGAGGTTGCACCAGTGCAGAGCAGAGTGGAACAATTCTCTCCCTCGTCTGGTTGGCGATGTTTTGCCTGATGCCCCCCAGGACATGGTTGGTCCTCCTGGCTGCCAGGGCATTGCTGACTTATATTCAACTTGCCATCGACCAAGTCACCCAGGTCCCTTTCCATGACACTGCTTTCCAGTATCTCATTCCCCAGCCTGTCTGTACATCCAGGGTTGCCCCATCTCAGGTGCAGAATCTGGCACTTCCCCTTGTTGAACTCCATGTGCTTGGTGATTGCCCAGTCCTCCAGTTTGTCAAGATATCTCTGCAGGGCCTCCCTGCCTTCAAGGGACTCAACAACTTCTCCCAGTTTTGTGTTATTTGCAAACTTGCTTAGTGTCTCTTCCAGTGCTACGTTCAAGTCATTTATGAAGATGTTGAAGAGTACAGGGCCCAAGATGGATCCCTGTGGAACCTACTAGTGACAAGTCTCCAGTCTGATGTCACCCCATTCACTATTACTCTCTGCACTTGATTGCTCACCCACCACATGATGTGTTTCTCCAGTGGTGTGCTGGACATTTGTTCTAGAAGGATCCAGTGAGAGACAGTATCGAAAGCTTTACTGAAATCCAAAAAGATGACACCAGCCAACTTCCCTAGATCAGCTGGATGGGTTACCTTGTCACAGAAGGAAGTCATGTTTGATAAGCAGGACTTTCCTCTCATGAAGCCGTGCTCACTGTGACTGGTGACAGTGTTGTCTTTCAGGTAGTTCAGTAAGTAAAGTCTAGAAGAGTTCATCAGTCAGCCACCATCTGATAAAAGTCCCATGTTTTTCCGCTTCGTGATCTGAGAAGTATTCAAAATAGCTGTAGGATGAAAGTGTTTGATGCCTGTTATCAGTGACTTAGGCCATCATTTTTTGCTGGCTCTGGCTGTAGGGTGTCCCTGGAGAAAATATAAGCAGTAAAAGTTTGTAGCTTCCACAGGAAGTCTGTCTTCTTCCTTGGGAGCAGATGTCTCAGAAACTTCCTTTCTTTAAAGATGCACAGCACTTCAACCTTGTCTTGGAGGTGAATAGCTTTTCACATGCAAATTGAAGCTTAGCCAACAAGCAGCCTTCACAGTGTTCCAGTCCTGGGAAAGTAAAACATGTCAGTGGAGGAGTTTAACAGATTTATTGTCATGAATATAATTTCGAAACAGAAGGCAAGCTTGTCTCATAGAACAGTTTGTGGACCCCAAGATTAATGCTGCTATTCAGTCAACATGGATTCTGTATCCTCATGTACCATAGCATTCGGCTATCAGGCTGACTCTTGGCTAAAAGAACAGCATGCCTGGCCTTGGGTAGGGCTATTTACATGATGCCTGTAGCACACAGACTGGTCACACTGATGTAGCTGTGACCACTGGAAAATACCAAGAACCTCCTCTCTCCAGGTACCGCTCTGCAGCCTCCATCAGACTGCTCTGCAACATAGTTGTTCATCAGCTTTTGCTGTGTTTCCTTGTGCACCAATTCCCCCACCTCTGCATTGAGTGGTATCTCTCTTCTCCCAGTGGCCTATGTTGCTCTTTTTGATCCTACATAGGGCATTCCTATATGGCTTGGGTTTTCTGTAGAAATCATTTGCTGTGGTGATGTTGGCTGCTAGTTATTTTTTTCCTGCCTTTCCCTTTTTTTTTTTCTTTTAATTATTTTCCCCCTCAAAATAAAATATCTCTATGAGGGGTTTATAAAATTAAAAATTACTGGTGAGAAATGAGACCAAAAGGCATCTGATTGCATAAAGAAATGATGTTAATTTAAATGAGTTTTAAAAAAAGCATTAAGCAGAACTGGGAGGAAACTCACATGTTTGGAAAACACAGTCAAGTGGATGGTGGAAGTCAAGGAAGTCTTTGGCACTTGTTCAGAGTAATGTTGTGAAGTTAAAAAGCTGAGAAGTTAAGTGATATGGCATTACAACAAATGATGCAAAATTTACTTATGTTAAGGTTGGAAACAAAGAAAAAACAGCAAGTAAAAGAAGAAACACTGAGTGGGAGGCACGCTGATTTATTTAACCTTCTTCAGCCAGTGATGTTCCTATCTATGTACTGAAGTCTGAAATAGATGCCCAGGTCACTGATATCCAGATGTGACAATTGTATCATGGAATTCTCTTCCCATTGCTCTTCACATATTTGTCCTGTTCTTTAATTTTTGCAAAGCTATTGCTTCACAGGATAATTACACATCACTTGTTGAAGACTTAATGGCACAAATGGCTTCCTCATGAAACAAGTTCTGTTCTCTTCACAAAATTATTTTCATCACGTGTTCATGTATTTTCCATTCAATGGGCCAATAATGATATTCATCATCCTCATTATTCTTGTGAAAGACTTCCTTGTATAGTAAAAATAATTGTGGTTGTGACATAAAAAAGGCAGAATGAGAGAGGCATGTAGGAACTGTGTTCAGAGGAAAATTAGAAACAGCAATAAATGTGGGAAAAAATAGCAGAATTATTTGAAATGTAGCAGAGCTAATATCCCTATTAGAAGGAGTCAATTGAGCCTAACCTATATAATTGAGTAACCTATATATTAGAAGAATACCATTTTTAGTTTTCAGATATGTGTTCCTAATATCTTATAAAGAAATCAAATTCTGAAGTCCTTAACTCAATTTTTATTCACTCCTCACTCAGACAAAACTTTAATCAACTTCAGTCAAGACCTTGCCCCAGCATGCTAGATGAGCTGTGTCATGTTTTACTGCCATCAGATGATAATAAAAAGTTACCGCTATAAAATATAATGAAGTAAAGGACTTTTTATGCTGAATGATTTAATAACACTTTGTGCTTACACAGCCAAGCAAGGATCTCAAAGTGCTTTACAAACACTCATGAATGCATTTTCAGAACAAAGTCTGTGATTAAATAAATTAAAGTTCATTTTAGCTTTCCTGATAAAAAGGGATTACCAGGTTAGATGGATGAAATGTGAGTCTCTTAGATTGAGGGATCCAAAGCCCAGTCATTCCTATGTGTGCTGTGGCTTTACTTCAGTGTGGGCACATGCTCACAGGCTTTGCTCAGATTTCCTGATGTGTGACTGGGAAAACATTTTGTCTTAGAACTGTCTCATACAGAATTTTTTCTGTCCTCAATATTCCTTAAAGCTGGTATTCAATTTATCTTTCTTGGCTCATTCATTCATCTTAGAACTGACATATTGGGAGCAAAACCTCCTTTCTGGCACTGCAGTCTGATCATCCACTCAGGTTTGGAAGTATTGATCTCTTTTTCAGAACTCCCAAATTATTCTCACTGTATTTCTGTAAGTTAATTTCAAGTGAAAATAATGCAGAAGGAAATGCAGCAGAGGTATTGAGTTATTTCTACTATGACTTGTTGATTTCTTCCTATTATTTTTTATTGTTCTTTAAGCAGAAGATAAATATCTCTGAGTTAGGAACCTTCTGCTCACTGTGGAAATGTCCAAAATGTAATCATAAAATTCTATTAGGCTGTCATTGCCTTTTCAGACCTTCTAGTCAGAGAAGCTTGCTTACCATCAGAGATCAGAGATCACAGCCTGCTACCGCCACAGACTCACAATGAATGAAAGAACACATTAGGATTTGTTGGAAGCTAAAGCCAGGGCTTTGCTTTTTATATCCTCCAGCAAGGTGCTTTAGGTGCACAGCTGTAATAGTAATAAGTTATCAGAGATGTATCAGTTCTGAGTAATAGGGAAATACCGGTCCCTACAGAGTATGTTTGAGATGGAAAAGATCTGCTATTTCAGAGAACGTGTATCCATGCTGTGGTGAGATAATGTATCTTTCTGCCTAATCTTTTGTGGTGTCAACTTTCATTCAGGTGATTGTTAATCTCTTCAACTCCCACTCAGTCATTTTCATGGTTTCATCTGACCTTCAGTCCCATCCAGCACTGATAGATTCCTTATGTACTGAAAGCCTTTACTGAGAAAGACCCACATACAGTGCTGACTTTTCTCTGCTAATCAAAGCATGACCTAATATATTGCATGAAATTTCATCTGATATAGCCTGCCCATTTGTCTTTCCCATGGCTTCCAAGCAGAAGACAACTATTGTGTTGTTTTCCTTTTGGTCCTCTCCTTTTTTTCACTCCCAGAATTAACATCTCATATCTCTTGTCCCCTCCTCCTGCTCTTTGCTGAATTTCTTGTGGCAGTCATTCTTTCTTGTTTACCCCAGGATCTGCTACAGTCAGAATTTTGTTTCCTCTGTTATCTGGGTTCTCCATCCCCAGTGAAAATGTATTTAGTCTGCTTTCCTCCAGCACCACTGACTCTCGAACAAAGCAGTTTAACTTCCTCAAAGAGTTCCAAGTCCATAACCTATGGCATCCATTTGTCTCTAAATGTTGATGTGATCAACTGTACTGAAAATCATGTTGGTGTCAGAATATTTTATACAAATAACTGTGCAGAAGTTGAAGGGTATTTAGCAATATTTTGCAGTATTTTGTTCAGTATTGAGATATAAATGATAAATTTCACCATCTACTTCTACAGTAAATAAAGATTGTCCTTTGTGAAATTAAAATACCTACCAAAGTGAACTCTAAGATCTCAACTCTTCCTAATACTTCTGTAAAAGTATGCTGTCTTTGTCTGGGATAGAGTTAATTTTCTTCTCATGGTAGCTGGTGTGGGGCAGTGTCTTGATTTTGTCCTACCAACAGGGTTGAGAATACAGAGATGTTTTTGTTACTGCTCAGCAGAGCATCAGGTCCTTCTCTGTTACTTGTACTGCCCCACCAGTGAGTGGGTTGTGGGTGCACAAGGAGTTGGGAGGGGACACAGCCAGAACACCTGACCCCAACTAACCCGAGGGATATCCCAGACCATGTGGCATCATGCTCAACATATAGAGCTGTGGGAAGAAGGAAGGCAGAGGATGTTCAGAGTGACGGCATTTATTTTCCCAAGTCAAAGTGTGAGGAGGCCCCACTTTCCTGGGGATGGCTGAACACCTGCCTGGCCACGGGAAGTGGTGAATGAATTCCTTGTTTTCCTTTGCTTTGCTTGTGTGCGCAGCTTTTGCTTTACCTGTTAAACTGCCTTTATCTCAACCCTTGAGTTTTTTCACTCTTTTCCTTCCAACTCTCTCCCTCATCCCACTGTGAGGGAGGTGAGTGAGTGGCTCTGTGAGGCTGAGCTGCTGACCGGGGTTAAACCACAAAACACAGCTTGGTTAAAAGTTTACCTCTTTTTGTGTCTACTTGTGTACTGTTATTATTTTATAACAATGTAACATTATATAAAAATGATGCCTGAAATTTCCTTTAACAGTTCAAAGTATTTTGCTGTCAAGTAGGAACTGATACACATTTCTATTCTCTCTGTTTCCTGACAGGAACCTTACAGTCCCAGAGTGACCCTTCTGTAGCTATTCTCAGCACTAGTGAGTCATTCATTAGAGCTTTTGAGTCATAGATGGTATCAGTTTCACATAGGCATCAGAATCACAACCACACTTGCTATGTGAGAAATGAAAGCAACAGTGGGAGACTGAATACTTTGGCAAAATTTCTCTATTTTCTTGTTTTTCTACATTCTAATTTCACATCTTCTGAAGTCTGTAGACATTCATTATTGAAATGCATTTTGTCACCTGCAGACTTTATTTAGATCAGCCTGATAAGAAAAGATCAAATTTATTGGGTTTTGCTGTGCTGTAGATAGAACAGTTTCTCCAGGTAAAGGACATTTTTCAATGACACTGAATGTGAATTTATTCCTTTGAGAGATAATAATGAATTGTCAAAGGGATAAGGGAAGTGCACTTTTTGGGATAACTAATTCTAGGACAAAGATTTATCTACCCTAGAGTCATAAAACAGGTAAAGGTAAGGTTATTTGATAGAAGAATCTTAAGCAATTGAATGAATGACATTTTAATTCATTTCAGTTTATTATTTTGCTTGCAAGTGGCACCGTTTTCTATTTTTATTTAGTGGAATGAAAAAAAAAAATTCAGTACAACAGAAATGAAATGCAAAACTCCTTTGAAGGCAAATTTTACCATGCTTTTGTGCCACCATCATTTAACATCCAGAAACTCCTGCCTTTAATGATGTCAGTTTGCTTTTTAAGGATAAAAAACTCTCTCCTTCGCTCCTGTCTTGGCTTCTCTAATTAACAGATGAATATCTACACCAAACAAGGAATTCCTACATTTTCTCTCTAGGCTTCAACTTCAGTCTCCTCAAACAGAGATTCTGCTTTTAGGAAGCACAGTATTAATTTTAAAAAGGCTGACTATTGGAGAGTGGTGGAGACACAAAAAGGATTGAAGTCCATGATTACTGCATATCTGCAGCAGTGCAAAGCAACAATGGCTGGCGCTTTCTGGTACAGTGTCACACTGGGTGCTCTCTTTGCTGAG
The DNA here is from genome assembly GCA_035583155.1 of Acropternis orthonyx. Classification (NCBI taxonomy): domain Eukaryota; kingdom Metazoa; phylum Chordata; class Aves; order Passeriformes; family Rhinocryptidae; genus Acropternis; species Acropternis orthonyx. The sequence continues at coordinate 102,748,917 of JAWWEU010000111.1, forward strand.
TTGAGGAGGTTGTAGTTTCAAAGGATTGTGGGACTAGAGCTGAAAGAAATTGTTCTTTTAGTGGGTAGTGCTCTCTGTAGCGTGCTTACAGCAAGATACTTAACACTGTATCCAGGTTTCAGCTATTCTCCCATGGAGTATTTTCTCTGAGAAAATGCAATTTTTACAAAATCCAAATACTCTGGAAAATGTTGCATGTATCTAATTTTTTTTAACTTTTTATTTTTTAAAAGGGAAAATATCCATTAAATATTCTGTTTGCTTATGTTTGTTTGTTCAAGGGAAACCAGAATTCTGGAATTGTTAAATTCCGCAAACACTAAGCTAAATGTTCATGTTGTAACATATTCCCAGCAGCAATAAGTGGTCAGATCCATGTTTTTCCTGATTACTATTCTTCCAGCAAAATTCTGTCTTGCAGAAGCCTTTGCAACAGATTTCACTCTGAGATACATGGTCAACAGGAAATGCATGTGGCTTGCACATGGGAGGAATAGTTCAGGTAATGAAAATGTAGTCATTGACTTCATGAGCTGTAACAAAATGTAGTTTTATGTTTAAATTACTTGAGAAAGATTTTGGGGTTATTCAACAAAGAAAAACTTGAGGAAAGTTTAAAAAATTCTCATAATTAGAAGTGTTAAAGTATAATATTCTTGAAAATTCAAATATAATTTTCAGTGTATATTTATGTATATATATAGGTATTCCCATTGCACAGAAATATGGAAATATAAACTACTTTTCACTAGTGCAATGTGGAGAAAATAGTGACATTTCAGTATTAAAGTTGTGGTAGAAATTCCATATTTTTTCATCCAAATAATAATTTTTCAGAATTTTTGAACAGTTTACTGATTTGTTATTTAGGACATTTTTTTAATAACACCAGTAGCTGCATAGTAGGTGCAATAGTAAAAACTATTAAAATTCAGTTGACAAAATTTGGGAACAATGATCTTATAATTATTTACAAGCTCAAAGCAAAGTCCATAGACGAACTTGAGAACCCTATTTTCTCTGAGGATCTCTTTAGCTTACTGAAAACCTTTATAGTAGTTCATGAAACTTGAGGGATTTTAAAAATATTTGCAAGCCTATTGCAATGCTGGCAATAATAGTCCTATATTTTAAAGGAAAAAAAAAGAAACGATAGTAGGACTGTGAAGAAAGTACTGATAAAGACTAGCTATGATGGCATATTTATGTCTGCAATTTCACCTTCACAGCACTCCTTTAGTTATAAAATACTAGCAGCACTCCTTAGAAAATAAAGCACCCATTCTAAAATATGGTCATCTTTAACTTCTACCTTGCTTTAAGGAGTATCTACTTTGCTGTGCAGCAAATGAAGATAAGTAATAATTTAAATACTTGACCCTTGAACTGTAAGCTTATCTTGCACCTCAGATGGGTGTTTTTCCCCAGCCTAAAGCTTCGTTGTCAGAAGATATAAGCAACGTTCCTTAACAAGTTCAGAACCATAATATTGTATTGGATCAAGGTTAGGTTGCAAAGAAACCAAGGTTGGAATGAACACCTGATAGCAACTATACTTTGAAAAAACAGCACACCCTTGAAAACAGGGAGCAGTAAGTTGTTTCTATGACAGATTTAATCTCTTGTGCTTTGGTAGGAGCTGCACTCAGTCACATGCAAGTGCAGCTGAAGGATGATGTTCAGGAGAGATTTAACTCAGGTGTTTTGGAAACTGGAAGCTGAAGAAAAAGCTGAGTTTACACAAAGAGGACAAATTTTGCCTTAATCAGCTTATGTTCAGATTTTTTGGAGGTTTAAAAGCTAGTTGTTCAAACCACGTGTGGTTGAAATGGATGCAGAACTTCTCTGTGCCAGAGGAAACCATTGACTTTCATTTAAAAAAATCATATTTTATACTTGATCCAAAACACACTTGTGAATGAGAACTTTACCACTGATTATATAGGATTTTTTTCAGACTGCAATTGAAAATTTCATACTGACAAGTATTGGCTCCAGTTTTCCATCCATGGTGGTGAGCATTAAGAAGGTCAAACTTATTTCTGGTCTGAAGAAGCATTTTAAGGCTTTAAAATACGACACTAGCATATAAAGGTTTGCTCAGATTTGTCATGTTGGGAAAAGTAACAAATATGTCACTACCAGGAGATGGAGGTAGGTTAGAAGGAACAAAGAAAATGTAAATTAGTGCTGTGCATGATGACTTCCTCAGGTGTGGTGAGAATGAATATGACTATCTGTGAATATGTCTAAGTAAAAGAAGGTGCAGAGGTATTTCATGAGACATTACAGAGGCAAGAAGAAGACTTCAGATCCAGCTTCTCTAGAACACTCATGCACGTGCATACACACACACACACACACACACACACTCACAGAGTGTCAGTCCATCTCTTCAGTAGCAGAAATCTCAAGACTACTGCAAACATGTCCACTTTCTGCCAATTTTCTTGCATCCAACCCGTCTGGCTTAATGTATCTATCTTAGTGATTAGAATCATTAAGTCATTTTTAATCACTCCTCCACTTGCATTTCAAGGATCAAATCCTAGCAGGACTTAAAAGAATATAAAATTAACATTGAACAAACAATAGAACTCACTTGATGAAACAGTGAGCATGGGTTTCATGTAAAGAAGTAAATTTTGTAGCCTATTTGATATTCATTATTATAAGCATACCCAGTAATTCCCATTAAAATCTTCACCTGTTTTGCCTTCATTCTGCTTAATATAAAGTCCAATCTGCACTTGCTTTATGAGAGGTCAAAGAAGCTTTGAAACATAAAGTACACTTTTCACATTACTGTAACTCTTAAACTAAGGAAGCAAAAAATAGATCAAAAGAAAACAGTGTATAGATGAAAATACGCTTGTATTAGTTAACAGATAATAATAAAGCAGTCAAAATGAACTTGTCCTAAGGCAGATAATCTCTGACACCCTGTGTCCTTATGGGAATGATTCTGGCTGTGGTAAGTGAGATAACCTATCCACTGTGTGTAAATATATCTTAGTCTAAAAGTCACATTTGTCACATGAAGGTACTTTAGATACCAAATGTAAAGTTATGGTAGAAGATTTCACCTTAACAGATATTTCACATCTGTTCTTATGCTTAAAAACAAAAGAAGAAACCTCCATCCCCTGGAACTTCACATTTCAATATTATTTGCTTTTTCTCCTAGTTTGGAAAATAAGTTCATAATACCCAACTACCCCCATGTTGTAATTGTGTGCACTCCAGTGAATTTGTCAGCTAACTTGTGCACTATTTTAAATCTCTAATAAAGTGATGGTTGTAAGGAGAGTCACATAGTTGCTTATAAATAGTAGGAAGAAGATTCAAAGTTAGGCAAAATGGGGTACCTGTCTAATTTTTATAATTTATTTAGAGAATTTACCTTGATCTATGTCTCATTTCTTGGATACCTAACCAGGAAGAGAAGTTCTGGTATCTCATCCTTCACTGTGTGCTCTTGTCTGCCCTTCAAGACTTATGGAGTCTCATAAACTACTTTATTAGAGTAAAACTTGATTGTATTATAGTTAATTGTTTCTTTCAATGTGAAGAAAAAGAAATTTGTAAGTCAATGTGGGACAGAAGGATTTTCTGTGAAGTTTGTGGGGATCCCCCCCCCCCCACCATTTGAACTTGCTTAAGACTCAGGAGGACTGTGCCATGCCAGCAGTCAAAGCACTCCAGTGAGTGGGACATGCTGAGGGCAGCAGGCACTGCAATGCTTGCAGAGAGTGCTGTTACTTGAGGGATTGGTTTCAGACTTTCTGTGCACAGTTGCACTACCTTATGTTTGCATGTTGAAATGCTGGGCTTTCACCAGAGCAATACAGATTTTTTTTTTTGGGGGTGGAATCCTTGCTCATTGCAGCAGGGAAGAAGAAAGACAGTACTACCTGCTCCCTCCTACTTGATGGGAAAATTCCTTGAGCTACCAAAAGCAGAGGGCATGGATTTATATTAGTCAGATCTACTGACACTGGATTTTATTTTCATGCACTTACCACTTATACTGAATAAATCCATGTTTGCCTTCTAGGCTGGGGACATTTGAATATGAACTGCTATCATATTTTATAAATAAGCTAAAAGGAAGGTCATAGATTGCCACAGGAAGAGAACCTAGGACCTCACGCAATAAGTTTTAATCTTAACAAATCATCCATATGGCCTCTCAGATTGAATATGCTTTACATAGTGAATCTCTAAGTACTAAACCACAATTTTGGGGCTGTCCTGTGGCGTAATGGTTAGCACTCTGGACTCTGAATCCCAAGGGCCTGAGTTTGAGTCTTCAGTAGGGACTGTCCCCATGGCAGTTAAATGTCTCCCTGCCATCTGATCCCGTCAGATCTTGGATGCTTAAGCAGGTTCAGCCCCGGTTTTAGTACCGAGTGCTGTAGCCAAGCTCGTTCGGCCGTGGCAAATGGACCTCAGGACTTAAACGGTGGGGCCAGTTCTACGCACGCTGTGCCTCACCTGAAAAATTCACTGCGCAGGCTGGAAGGGCATGCCCATGTGGGGAGAGCCCTTCCCCAGATCTTCGTTCACGAAGTCTGGCCATTATATATATATATATAAAACCCACAATTTTATTCTGATGTCAAAGATAACAACCAAGACTCCTGATTTCTAGCATGTAGTCACATGGGACAACTAGGGAGAAGTTATGTCATCCAGGTTGAACATGTGCATCAGATCTCTTTCACAACTGAGTGTGCTGGAATAAAATGCATCTGTTATTGAAATGCACTTGGCCTGTGAACAAAGAATGCCATAATTGCAAGGATAGATGAATTTTATTGTTTTTATTTTTAATTTTTTTCTACTTTTTGTTTGCTCTTGGTCATCCTATGAGAAATTATATCAGAACCCACAGTTCTAATACAAGAATTTATATTGTACAGAAATTGCCAAAAATTCAGTATTAAAGTATTTCATCTCCCTTTTTTTGGCTTGCCAATTTACTCACTGAAGTTAAACAAAGAGATTTCAAAACAGAAGAAAAAAAATCCAATAGCAAAACCTTTTACTGGCACTAAAAAGGTACACCAGACACATCCTGTAAACTCCAAGTCTGAGAAATCAGATATTGAGAGAGAAGTTTCCTGAACTCCTTACCACTTTTTCATTGTCTGAAATACCGTCAGCAGCATTCCCCCAAACCACATGAACTTTCTACTTTCATCTGCAACAAACATCAAAAAGAAGCATGTATTCCAGCTCACAGACGGGTTTATATAGTTCCTCAGGGTCTCAGGCTTGTTAAGGCAGAATGCTTCCTGAGCACAAGGAACAAGTGTGAGTCAGATAGACCCGTCTGTTGATACAAAGAGCATGTGAGGTCAGCCTAAAGACTTTGGAGTGTGAGTTTGATGAAGTTCTTGTTTATGCTACAAGACGGTTTCCAGTAAATGAGGCAAATCCCATATCTAGTACATTTGCCAGTACATATACATTTCCTCCCTATAATGTATCCTTTGGAGGAAGGTTCATTTTATAATAATATGAAAACATTATTTTCCCTTTTATCTTCTCTCTCTCTTTTTTTTTTTTTTCCTTGACTCATCTTTCTTTTCTGAATTCAGTAATTCACTTATAAATACCACTGTCACCACAGGAAGTGATAGAGTCTGATAAGACTTTGCACAGGCCTGACAAAATTGGCTGTTCGTATGTCTTAGGCAGAACAGAGACATAGAGAGGATACACTAATACTAGACATAGCATAAACATCTGTTGATGTTTATACCTAAATCTGGATGAACCAACACACCCTCAAAAGGTATTGAAATGCTACTAGAATGAGCAGAACACAGGGCTATCTCAAGCTTTAAGATTATTAGATAATTCTCATAATAGGTAAGAAACTTTAAAAGATAGTTATCAGTAAAATCTTCAATAAAATACAACTGCAACTGCATGAGATATGAAGGAACTGATTTTATTTTACTGTATGTCATACATAGTTACTGAAGATTCAGTCTTGGAGGCAGTTAAATGCTTTTGCAGAAGAGCAGCATATTAGTATGAAGCTTTTGGGCTGTGCTAATGTAAAAATAGGATAAAATTTGTGAGTATTAGCTGTTTTCATGGGAAAAGAACCACCTACCAAAAATACCATATTGTAGTAGTTAAAATAGGACTGAAAGGCAATGAGGTTGACAGATATGGAGAATGTTTTCCATATGCAGGGAGACTAAATTGAATGGACCTCTTCATCTTGGAAAGGACAACTTAGAGGAATATGACAGTTGCCTAAATTTATTGTGGAGAACAGGGAATACCTGCTGGACTTCTTGCAGTATGGGAACTCGGGAGGATACATACACAATAAAGTTATCAGGTAGTGAGTTTAAAATAAACAGAAGGAAACACTTTTCCATATTGTTGCATAACTGCACTGTGAGGTCATTTCCACAAGATGATGTGGATGCCAAACATATAAATGGACTTAAAGAGGGTTTAGAGAAAATCATGGGAATACATCCATAAGTAACCCAGATGCAATGGCTGGCTCAGGAAACATCTAAGCTGATTGCTGCTGTAGATGAGAGGACAGACCTAGAGTAAGACTATTTATACAAGTTTTATTTTTTCCATTTTTCTCTGTATATTTACTAGTAGTCAGAGAGTCTCAAATTCACCCCACCATAGACTGGAGAAGGGTCATGACCAGAAATAATGAAAGATACAGTATTGTATCTGGTGTTATTTTGAGTTGAACTATGAATGTTTGCACAATTTATAGAAAATATTATATACACATAGATTTGAAATTAAATGACTTTATTTTTTACTTTTTTTTTTTATTTTTGACCAGTTCTGCTTCATAATTTTCCCTTAGCACTGCCATGGGAGCAGTCTTGCTCCCCTCCTCAGCCTGGTGGTCAAGATGCTTTGGGTCCCTGAAGGCAGAGTCAGGGTAAGGCTCAGTGTCCTCCAGTGGGTACAGCTGCAAGACAATTCCGTCATCCTGTGAAGAGAAATGTGAGTAAAAGCCATGAGATAAAAAATGCTGTTTCCTGAAAACAAAGAATGGGAGCAATTTCTCCTAAGATTAGCCATGGAAATGATGCTGAAAATTCCTGGAAAAAGGCTCAAAACAACATTAGTGGAGATGGATAGAGAAGTGCCTTTATTTAGAAGCTTCCAGGTGTACACCCGAAGTATGCGCACACATGGTTCAGTGATTCTGCAGTTTTTGTAACTTCCAGTAATCAGCATATATGATATCTAAAACCAACACACAGTACCCATTTCCCCCCCCATGCCCACGCTCAGAAAGCTCAGAACTGCCCCTTGGAGCCTCTCCAAGGCTCTGGGCCTTCTCTTCTGCTTAGTCAAGCTATCTTGCAGGTGCTTCTTCAAAACACTGTGTTCTTGGCAGTACTCAGAAATGTGTGAGAAAGTGTCCAGTGATCTCTAAACACCACCTAATATATGAGCAATCCAGGAAAATGTAAATAATTATAAAAATTCTGGAAAATCTACAAAATACACTAAAATCCTTAGGCATCAGAAACTTACGTGACTATTCCAAGCACTCAGACTACCTGCAGAGAATTATCATTTAGGCTTCTTCTGTAGTTAATAAAGTGACAGAAGTGTTAAGAATAGAAAGATTGGTTCAATTCTCTTATTTTTCTCCACTGATTACAGAGGGTTTGCAAATAATTAATTTACAACTATTATTAACTTTTTACATAATTAAAGTTAGAGTAAATGTGACCTATAAGGCCCAATGTCCTGAGTGAAATCCCTTGTCAATACAAGGGGATTTTTTCTGCTCAGTGTTGTGATACATCCCAGAGCTCAATCTCCCTAAACATTTTGATGTCTCCTTTTGTTTACCCCTAGATCTAATTTTCTTTCTGAAACAAATTATCATTTAGTCAAAGATAGTGGATTTGCAGCCCTAAAAAGCCTTTTATTAATCCATGAATTAGATATAAAATAAACAGTAGCAATTTAATTCCCATCTGCTTATTGTTTTTTCAGGATCTCTTTGTGTACATGCTATCATCGTCCTAATACCTGCTTGGTCAGTCTGCTGCATCCCTTCATTTGCATATAAGCTGAGGCTGACAATAAAGTTTCCAGCAAGTGCCAACTAAGTTGATGTTCCTGTAATGTAAAACACTTGTCTAGCAGTCTGAGACCACATATCTCATTTCTTGTGGGATATTGAACAATTAACATCTTTCAGTCACTTAGCCATCAGGACAGAATATGAAGTGACAACTCAGTGTCACCACAAGCAAGTCATGATCTACTCAGCTTTCCTGTATATATAGTTTTAGCAAAATTTAACGAAATTTTAACAGGGTTTTGCAAGAAAAGAAACAATTTAGTGTTTTACAGCATGCCTCAGCTGTGAGCCTGATGCTGAATTAGGTATTTCAGTCTTATTCTCAATACATATGTAGTATTAGAAAGCAATATAACAGAGGGATTTTAAGACAATAAATTGGACAGGCTACTGAAATTTGAAAAAGTTACTGAAAATTATCGTTCAGTATGAGAACAGATAACAAATTAAATCTCAGTTTAAACACTACTCAATACAGGAATTTATTACATAAATTCATTCACCATAGGAAGGATGATACAGTCTCAGCAGTTTCAGTCTCTCCCTGTATATTTTCTGTATAATGGTGCTAGGAAGAACTTGAAAGGCTTTCCAAAAATCTGGAAACTGCAGTACAAATATCTCAAATAATACCTATTGCCATTTTATGAACTACAGAAGGTAAACAACATCATATATATGTATAGAAAAGGCAGGCTTGTGTCTCTATTTGTCTTTGAAAACTCTGTCCCCCTTTGCTAGCTCATCATGTTCACAGATTGAAAGATACTGCTAGAGTGCAGACAACCAACATTTTTAATTGCCCTTTGATTTGGTCTCATGGTAAGAAAGGAAACAAAAAGGAGAATGCTTACCTGTTGAGTGTATGACCCTTGCAGGCTCAAATAAAACATTTCCTGAGGAAATCTTTGCTGACTCTCACTGATTCCGTATTTAATAGCCAATACACTTAAATAATAATGTATATTTGCACATTATCATCAGTCATCGTGGCTAGGTTTAGTGAACGAAGATTTGGGAAGGGCTCTACCCACGCTTGCTGCAAGCGTGCTGATGGCTAAAAAGGCCAATGCGAGACAGGCAAGTCTGGTTGCAAAAGACACAGTGGAAAGTCTCCACAGGCAGGATTAGCGACGCACGGTTCTTTCTGCGTTGTCTTTTTTCTTCAACACTGATCCTGCATGTGCTCTCAAAGGAAGCAGCAGCATTATGAATGGTGTG
>JAWWEU010000111.1:102758347-102790582 GCA_035583155.1 Acropternis orthonyx
TGCGTTCTCAGCAGCATGGCCTCAATGCTGGTGACCTCTGCCTGTTCAAGAACAGACACATTTGTCACGTAGTCAGTTGTAATTAGCTTTTATGATAATCTATAATGAAGAAACAGGCACTTCTCTGGGATGTGGCTTTTCCATGGTGGTCTTTTGTTTAAACCAAAGTGGGAATTTCTCCTTATAAGCAGTTTTGTCTTCTTTTGAACCCCAACTTCTTTTTTCTTGTCTTCAAACTCTTTTTTCTTGTTCTAAGAAACATATGCATAGTGTGCATGTTTCTTCTTTATCTTTTGAATTCTGATTTAGAGCTCTCTGTCTCACAAAGCAGGCACTGGCAATTTTCATCATGTTATTTCAAAAGCAAAGAAATACTATACTCTGTTTTCTTCTGTAGCTGACTGAACTCTCACAATCAAGCATTCCTTCCTTCATCTTTTGAAGGAAAATTAAAAGAAGCTTTTGCCCTGCAGTTATTGGCAGCTGCTGCAGTGGTTAATTATTCATATTTCAGGCTCAGATTTACTATACAGCTTAATCAACATTTCTCTAGGCTTGTGTAGTCTAGGAACAGTTTTATGAAGCATGGCAAAAGTGTACATACAGAGTCACACCACACTGCTTTGGATGAACACGTCATTTTAATGTCACTATCATCATCGTAGTGCTCTGAGGGAAAACAAGAATCTCTGTTCTCCACTGTGGAAGAGACACAGATTCTTCCAAACTTGCTTTTTCGGTTTAGCCTGGAATTTCACTGATGTGTACTGGGAAACAAGTGGCCTCTCCTATTTGCTTCTGGAAGCAGATTGAGGATCTGATGACATCCTTGCTGAGTCTGTGTTAGTGCACTTTGGTTCTCTTTGAGAAGTGAAAATTGTATTTATTCTGTGATGAAAATAGCACATGGACTCAGTAATGGTTTGGTGCAGAGGCTGTCTCTGTTGGTTAGTTCACAGCACCTATCAGATTTGCTTACTCACATTGTCTCCTACTGTCCAGCACATTAGTATTCCTGCAGGACCACAACATACCTGTGGTAACCCTCACAAGTTCTCTAGCCCCACCCTGAGACATGTTATCCAAGTATATAAAAACCACTCTGGTTAACAATGTATTACTGCAGACATTCTGAATTAAACATAAGAAAAATAATAGTAATTTTATCTCAGAACAATATATTTACCTCTCTGTTAGAAAACTAAATAACAGAGGGAGGAGTCCAGATATTGCACCAACAGTAAAGTGATGAGTCCAGGTTTTGCACCCTGATCATCTTGACTGTTAAAGTAGTAGAACAGTCACCTGCACAATTTTTGTTTAGACCACCCAGTGTTATTTTAAACTATTGTTAAGCAAGTTTCAGAAACACATCCAGTCTCTGTTCCTAATATGTAATCTGGATGCTCTGACACTCTGCAGAAAGGTTAGAAAATTAGGAATGTAGCCAGATCTAGGAACCAGGGAATTGGCTTTGTGACAGTTTAGATTGGTAGATACACTTGTATCTAGAGATACAATGTGAGATGCACAGAGGACCCTGGTCAAATGTCCAGTCTGATCCAGAGAGGACATGTGGACACAAGCCACCCCGAGTCTCCAGTCTTTAGTGCCAGACATCACTGTGTGAACCAAACAGCTTTAGCAGTTTAACTGTATCCTAAGTTGTCCAGTGTACTTATCCATATTGTCAGAACAATTTGGATGTGATTTTCAAGGAGAAATCTTGGATGTGTCCTATGCTGTATTGTGAATTAGGTGATTCACACACTTTCTTTGAGGTCTGACTTGGCATTTCATGCAGCCTCTGTTTATCCTGTCTGCCCTTTGCAAGGCTCGGGCAGGTTCCAGTGGCAGTTGTTGATATTGTCTGCAGCAGGGGAAGGTAGCTGGAAAGGAATGCTGTGGTGAGACCTGCTGTAGTGGTGAAGTGCAGAACTACAGCTGGGGGATTCTTGGAGGGCTCATGTGGTTGTGAGTCTGGAGAAAGGGACCCTCTCCCAGACCCTATGGAAAGCACTGGTAGCATCCTGTGAAGGTAAAAGTCTCACTAAATATACTTGATACAAGCGAGCAGACTTTGCTTGCATGGGGACTGAAGTAATGAGGAAACTTGGTGAATACATTTTAGTTCTATGTGAAATATATCAACTCAAAGCTGTGACAACTGCGACCTGTCTGTGTGTTTGCACCCAAGCAAAGACAGAAAACTGCAGATCAGGTTGTGTAGGTTTTGGTTTATTGTCAAAAGCCTGACACTACATTTGATGTCCCACAAAAGCCCCTGAGGTACATAATTACATAGTTTGGGCATCAGATTTCCTTTTCAAAAAATGGAAAAGTTTTGATATTTCTCACAGAATAGGAATTAATTTTTCTTAAATTACTACTACAGTTTTCTCTCATTATGTTAAAATGTTGTGTTTCATAATCTCCTTTAATCTCATTTTGGCATACTGAGTAGGGCACACTGCATTATTTTAATTATAACACAGCTGACTGAAAATTACAATATGCAATTCACAATGAAAAAGAAACAAATAATAAATTAAAATTAAGTATAAAAAAGTGTTTCAATTAATTTTATGGAAAACTACATATTTTTATTTATTTTTCTGATTCTGAAAACTGTAGTTTGATAGAAAATCCATCTCTCAAATTTTTTTCCCATTCTTACTACAAACACAATACATCTGAAATGAGCTAGTAGGAATATAAGGCATAGAAAACATGCAAATTTTCACAATGCCTCAACTCAATTGCCCTGTTTTTACATTTGTGAAGAGGAACAATTTGACCCAGAACTGTACAGAGCTATCTGGAGGTGAAATGACTTACCATATAATAGCACATAACCACAGGACTGGAAGACAGGAGGGATGACAGTTACTTTCCTTCCTGCTTGTTTAACTCAGAGCTCAACAGCAGGTACAGGATGTTCTGAGGTGTTGCAAAAACTCATTAGTTCTCTAGAAGGAAAGTTTGCCCTGAGTTCACAGTTATTATCCTTGAACTTAATGATGTGAGTTGAAATTTGATGTAGCTTCGGAGCAGCATGTTTCTGCATTTACTGTGTCACCTTAGCTGAACCCTTTTGGCTCCTAGAGGCTCGCTGAAGCCCATCAGCAAAATTACAGGTTATGGTGAACAAATGCTTCAAGTTCTTGAGCAATTTCTGGATTAATCAATGGAAAATTTTACAGCTCTAGTATTTTTCTGCTGAAAGGATAATTATTTTTCCTATTTTGCCTTGAAATGAGCAAATGGATAACACAGACTCCGAGACTAGAGCATAAACACATGTATTTCTATAGCTTCATGTGCTCAAAATTTTATTCAATCACACGAGTGTTGTCCATTTAGGTCCCCAGTCTCTTACTAAACCTGCAATTACTATTGGCACTGGACAGCAGGTAGAATGCTCCTTGCTTGCAGGTGCAATATGCTGAGCAGCATTCATAACATTTTTCCCCACAAGAATCATTTATTTGGATGGTAATTCCCCCATTTTATTCTGTTTACACGTGTCCCAAAAATCTATGAAGCCTGGATGTATATGATGTAATTTTGGATACAAGAGGCAGATGTATATGCAGTGGAGATTTTGAGAGGCTTGTGCTTGGCTGTGAGTTGTTAAGTGGCCTCCCTCTAGTGCTGCTGGCTAGTGATAAGGTCTTCATTCACCATGAGGAACAAGAGAGCTGGCTTAAATCCATCTCTCTGGACTGACCCCAGTGAGACCTATATGGCTCCTAACTAAGCAACCGCTTGCACTCCTCACAAAGAAACCAGATTAAAACACACAACCTAAACACTCCCATGTGACAGCCCACTTGTACAAAATTCAGGGCTAGACTGAAATTTAAAATTATTCTATAGGCATTTTGCTGTCTTACAGCTTCCCTGCATGAGGGAAGAATCCAGATATGAAATTCAGACTAAAGTGCTTCATTGCATTATAAGACAATATAAACATTTTGCATGTAAACCAACTCTTTCAACAGTTTGACATATTCCTATTTACTTACCATGTTAATTCCATTTTGCTGAATAGATAATTAAAAAGTAGGAAAAAAAATTGGGTGCTATTGTGTACCAGAGTACATTTGGTCAAAACCCAAGACTTCTAAACCTCATCATAAAGTGAACCAAGGTCAGCTGCATGCATACAGTCTTTAATCTCTGCTTGTAATTTAATTTGTAGCCTGATCAGGAGTTGCCATTTTTTCATTAGAATCTAGGGTAATTGTGCTCTTTTGCATGTAATGGAAGTAGCCCAGATTTTACTGCTTGTGATAGGAATACAGTCTACATCTTTGTGAGGGTAGTGTCAGGGGAACATCCTGGGTTCAGTGGTCATTTCTGAGCTGTGTGGTGGACTGTAAAGTGATCTGGAGTCCAGACCACCAGACTCTTACCTCAGAATAAGTTTGCAGCTTCCATACAATTTTTATAATTCTAAATCATACAAGATACAGTGAATGTTCCAGCAACGTGCAATGTGTCGAGTAATGACATATAGAAAATTAAATGAGATCTTTTGAAAGGCAGTGAACCTTAGTTCAGTACGACCATATCTGAAAGGAATGTCAACACTGAGTGAAGATGTGTCTTCATAGGAATGCTGAAACAGATTTCTTTTCTCTGTTGGCAAGTAAAGGCTCCTTCACCAAGTTTTCTCATTTTGGCATGATGAAGTGACTCTTCCGCTCACCCTTGTGCATCAGGACCCTATCCTAACTAAGCATTCCTCCTGTCTGAGAGGGGAGTTTACTAAAAGTAGTAGACTGGAGCTGTGTCTCAGGAATGTGGGCAGTAAATAAGAGGACTGAAAGCACTGCCAATTTGGGAAATTATTAAGTGTTTGAAGATAGTTTAATTGGTTATAGCCCTTTTGTCAGGGTCAATGCATAAATCTCATATCAGATCACAGCTGGTGTTAAGCTTACAGGCAAAGAAGGACTCAGTGGGACAGTCTGTGGTTTGATTCAATTGCCTCCTGCTAAGGATACAAATCCAAAAGTGAGGGAGCCTCAGTGAAGACTGAATGTCAGCTAGACCAGATCTTAGCTGAATTATTAAAATGAGTTGTCTCAGTTAGGCAGAGGTTGTCATTGTGATACTGCCATGCCACTGAATGTTTTGAAGCACACAGCCACACAGTGGCTTTTCTTGGTAAACATCATTTGTAGTTCTGTTATTTCCACCCCTGTAATCTGCTTCTACAAAAGTCTTGTTAAAATGGAACCAGATTGCAGTAGTGTATGTTTGCCATCACCAATGTCTTGATCACTGACCTTATTTTGATTCTTAAGAGTGGGTTGCTGTTGAGGACAAAGAGAAAAATGTGAAATTTCAAGTTTGTTGCTTCTTTCATGTTCAAATTTCATGACTATGCAGTAAAAATGTTAAAGTGATGTGACAGATCCACAACTTTGTTCAAAGTTTCATGCCATAGTATTGACAGACTAAAAGGCATGAAGCATGATGGCAAAAGCTGCTATCCAAATAATCACATCTCCCGAGCATCCTCTAGCACTGCCTCTGAAAGTATGCCTATACTGGGCATTTTTTTCCATGAAAGTAAAAACTAAGATGGTTGTAATTTGGATTTGGAGGTTGTTGGATAGTTGTGATGAAGACCCTGATTTGGTCCAGACTAAGAATTTGACAGATATGTGCTCTTTCCTATATAATGACATGAGCCACCATCTAAAGTAGTCCATCAGACTGAACCAATGAGGCAACTCCGTTGTGTATTCAAAGTATGAAAACAGAATAGTATTGAACTCTACAGTGGGACTGACAGCAGCCTCACCCTGTTTACCTGCCCAGCTCTGAAGAGAGGGAGTAGTGGTAGTGATAGGCCACACACTTGATGACCTACCTAAAAAGTACAAAATCATACTGTGCTTTTGTGATCAACAAGGACAAAATTTTCTGTTCCATGACAGAGTTCTTTTAACTTTGCAGCAAAATAAGATGACATATCAAATTCCTTTCAGTAATGCTAAGCATCCAAAACCTCAGCTCACTGGCTTCTCTAGAGAAATGAAGAAAGTCCAGGATGGTGCATATGTAGAAATCTGCTCCATACTTTCCATCTGTGGCAGCAGGGATGTTGAGATAATCCCTTTTCCAGTTTCTATTACTGTTATTGCCTCATGCATCAATGCCTCAGTTACTATGTCATTCCAATAACCTCACCAGAACTTTGATTAGATTTCCATTACTTGGTAGCATATATTGTATCTATACAAAAACTTCCCAGTCCTTGTGGACAAACTGAGATGGACCAATACTACAGAAAGTGGCAAGTATAAGGACCACATTTTACCAAGGATTTAAGTAACAGATGGAAAAAAACCACAAAGCTGCCTAATAATTAGTTTATGTTGAAAAAAAATAATTAATGTTTAATAATATTGAATCAATTGAATTTTGAATGAGTTTTTAGTCATATTAGTTTTCACATTACAGGAATCATGTTGAAGGTATCATTGAAAAGATAATATTATTCTTTCTACTTTAACACAGTCAAAATTCTACATAAAAATAAACAAAAGGAGTTTATGCTTTTTGAAATTTGATGGCACCATGTCCAGTAACTTATTAAAACAAAAAGAACAACAACATGGCCAAAAATTATGATATGCAACTAATTAACTACATGTTTTGGAAATCAATATAAATTTCATGTACTGTACAGGCAACCCTCAAATTAGATGATGGAAATTTTTCTTGCCTTGAACTACAGAAACCTCTTTTGAGTTTCGTGCATGTTTGTTGGTGAGTGAGGAGACAGGTGAAAAACATGAAGTAGAAACATACAGAGAAATTGTAATCCTGCATTTTCCTGCATGGGGTGAGAGTTCTCAGAACAGACCCAAGGAAAGAGACACTCCAGTGCCACATGCTGGGTGGTGATGTAGGAGAAGTCATAGTGTGGTTTTTAGCCAATATCATTCCGACCTGGCTCTGCCACCTCTTCAATTGAGGCATTATCTCAGGTTAACATAAGAGCTAATAGCTAAATCCAAATGTTGTAGGACTGTCAAGGCTATACAGGCAGCTATTGCTTTCCTCTCAGCTTCAACACGTATCCATAAAATAGGGTGTGATAATCTATTTCCTTAAAGAGCATCCATCTACATCAGCAGTGGGGAAAAGACTGTGATCCAACCCCTCACAGAGCTTACTTTGACTAGTTAATGACTATATGGTGTGTATTTTTATAATGAGCACTATTTTGGTTTGTTTGTTTTTTTAATTAACTCCGTTTCCCACTAATTCTTGCTAATGGAAGAACAAGACACATTTTTTTCAACCATGGACTTTTCCCAGACAGCTTCAGAAAAAGATAAGGAGCAGTCTTAGTAGCTGCCACATTAATTCTGAATGTTTCTCAGCCTTTCTAGCTGAGATGCTCTCCAGTCTATGTTTAGAGTCATTGTGTTCAAATACAAATCCATGTCTCCTTCCCTCTCTCTCTTTTTTTTCTCTCCTTGGTGTTAAAATAAAATAAATAAAATAAAATGAAGTAAATTAAAACTAAATAATACTGCTTGCGGGTGATCCAGGTTACCTATTTGGTGCTTAGGCAGTAAGTAAGGACAGCACCCACAGGACTTGTTCCATATGGGATTGAGCTCTTGCTGATTTTTATTCCACCATACATTTCCTCATCACAAGGTAATGCCAGAATACCTCAAGCACCTGCAGCTCTATGGGCATGAAGATGATGTAGAGGAATCTCTTTGCCTGTGGTCTCTTACCTGATCCACTACTGCAGTGAGAACGCAGTGTTACAAAGGCTTATATCTGCTGCATGTTTATTCTATTTTTTCTTAATTGTTAATTCATGACAGTGACTGAAACATTACATAGTATTCTAATTATCACAATTGTGTCCAAAAGAAGCATTTCTATTACCCTTACGTTGATGTCAGTATTTGGACCACAGGATGCCATTTAACTGCAGCTGTTGAAATTGGCTGAATTTTTATGATACCAACTGCTGAAGCTATAGCATGGTTATGTTAATGCTACAGTTTATATCAGCACAAAAGTAATTGAATACTAAAGTTGTTCAATTTGCATTACAAAATCATTTCAGTAAAATAATAGCAAGTATGAATCTTTATTCTTATGGCATCAAATAAAACTGGCCTTTTGTGCATAAGATTTATTTCAAAATAGAATTAACCATGAACAGGTCTACAGGGAATTCCTGCCCTTTTTTCACATGAGTTTTAAGCAGCTTTTTCTAAGGCAGGAATCAACATGGATAATATTACAATTCAGATGGGCAAAATAAACAAGTGCAATTTCCTTTAATCACCTCTGAATATGCATAAACAAAATATCTCCTCTGTGGTTTAGATATCAGAGGCTTATTGCTCATGTAGGAAAGCCTTGAAAAAAAAGAAAACACAAATTGAGAGAAAATAAATCAGCTGAGAATAGTCTGTCAAAAAAAAAATCCTTCTTCTCAAGTAGATTAAGTGGCAAGATGATTTAGGTATCATGTAAGCATTCCATAAAGCCTATAAGCTTTTTTAAATTTGTTTTTTTCAACCTTAGTTAAAACAGCATCCTGGATAACAGTTAGAACAGTCCTGGACAAAAAATGAAACCCAGAGAATGGCAAGATTGTTTCCAAATATTTATAAAGTGACTTGGATAACTTTGGCAAAGGAAGAACAAATTCATCTTAATTCGTATTAAACAGCAAATAAAACTGCATAAGAGACTCCTTGGTGTAAAGAGCTTAAAGACTAATTGCAGGCACTGTGCAATGAGTAAAGGGAAACAAGGCACGTCAAACACGGTGGGAGAAGAAAAAACAATCGTGCTTTCAAGGTCGCATAGTTAGCAAATGTTAACTGCTGCGTGATGCCTCTACACATATTATTAAGGAGAGTCTGATTCTCCCCTGGACATGGCTTTCCTTACTCTACCAGAGCAGCAAAAGAAGTTTCATTTGAAATAACATTTAACTCCTGAACAGGCCAAAGGTCCATTTGCCCCTCTGAGTAAATTACCACATCAGGAATTTTCAGATAACTTGAGTTGCAGTATCTGTCTGTGTGTGCTCATCAAATACAAATTCATTCAGCCTGAAGACAGGGAAATGGGAATGCTGTGTTACCCCCATTTGCTGCAAAAATCACAGATCTTGAAGGGGCTACTCAGATGTGAAGAGGTAACTTGTAAAGAAAAAATAACAGTGCCCATGTTTCAATCTTGAGATAATCCTGTAGGGAAAGTGCAGGAAAAGCAATAATGTTACTATTTTGGTGAAAAATTATTATGAAGATATGCTGTGTGTAACTGAAAAAGTTCTTGGATCCAAGGAAACTGATGTTATTTTTGGAGAAGTGACTGCACACAGTAAAAGCTAACATGCTTAGGAGACCTGCACATGTTTAATTTAATCATAGATTCATAGAATGGTTTGGGTTGGAAGCAACCTTAAAGATCGTCTGGTTCCAAACCCCTGTCATAGGTAGGGACACCTTTCACTACACCAGGTTGCTCAGAGCTCCATCCAACTTGGCTTTGAACACTTCCTGGAACAGGGCATCCACAGTTTGTCAGGGCAACCTGTTCCAGTGCTTCACCAACCTCATAGTAATGATTTTTATCCTAACATCCAATGTAAACCTACTCTCTTTCGTTCCCCCATGTCCTGTCACTACATGTCCTTGTAAATAGTCTCCGTCTTTTTTGTAGGGCCCCTTCACATACTGGAAGGCTGCAATTAGGTCTCTTCTCACTTAGGAGTGGGAGAGGTGATAAAGGTATTCAGAGAGTGCAGTAGTGGTTTCTGTTGACTTGCTTTGAAGTTATGAAGTTATCGAGAGCTACACAAAAGCAATATAAACCATTGCCCAAAGAATCATAATAACATGTTTTATACTTTTTAGTATCAATATCAATTATCATCCAAGAATAGAATGATGAGGAATCAGGCTTAGTGTTAATAAAAACTTTGAGATCATCTGATGAAAGACACATTTTGTAGTAACATTAAAGTAAGATTAATTTTTTTTCCTTCTCTCCAGTGTTACTACCTGTAGGATGAAATTAGAGACAAAATGCTAAGCTGTGGTCTTTGATTTTTAAGTGCAATGCAACCCTGCTCTCTCTTTTCAACAGGAATTCACACATGAGATGACGAATAATAATTTTGTTTGGCATGTGTGATGTTGTCCATCTATTTTTACAAGAATGCTGAACACAGCTGTGTGTTCCATCTTTATAATACTCTTCTTGCATGGTTACATGATATAGCTATTTCATACCCAATGCTGTTAAAAGCAAATAGGGTCACTAACTTCCTATCTGACATTTCTGGCTCATGGAGTTTTTCAAATTGACAAATAGGTTCAGTGGGGGTTCAACATTTTTTGAGACTTGCTTTTTTCCTGGTACTTCTTAAAATTCCAGCTCCTTCTGCCTCCTTCTCCCCAGACATTGCAGATTAGACGTAAATAGATACCATTCTCATTCATGTCACTTGTGGTTATGATTGCCTTATGACTCCTGAACTGCTGGGAAAGTATACATTTTCCATAAACTTTTGCCTTCAGTATTAACCTGCTTGTCAATTTAACATTAATTCTCCTTATGTCAAGATATATTGTGTATAGTTCTATTCAGGTTCCAGCTTGCTTTTTTCTTCAGGTGGTTCAGAAAATGTAAGTAAAAGAAAACTTAACAGAAATACTTTTGTTTTCCTCTAGTTTTTATATTTGATTTTAATTTTTTACTTTTCTCTTGAATATTAATATATGTCACCTGTGAAATCTTCATTGTGTGCAAATGAGTACAGGCCTGTTTAGCTGAATTAAAGATGTTAGTTTGTAGCAGCTAAAGGTATGGTCTTGAGGTCAGAATAACATTGCTTTAGCATATGTTTTTCTCTAATGTGGTCCTGACAGCTTCATTACTATATTAGTTTCTACAGTAAAGAAGAATGTAGGCCTTTGTTTTACTCTAGGACAAGATGAATCATATGATTACCTACTTATTATCTTTGTCTACTGCTCCACATCTGAGTGGGTAAAGAGCAACACCTTGGTAATAACCCATGGCCTGACAGGTGCACTGTGCGGATAGCTGTAGTTCTTTAATCAAAATGAATAATTTAGTAAAAGTGATTTCCAAACTTGCAGTCATATTATAATGTAATATATTTTTTCAGGGAGAAATGCTTTGTATTAATTTCTAGTGGCTGCAAACAATTTTATACCATCCTCCTTTATCCTGCCTCATGCACTGTTTACTTCACAAGATTAAAAGTACAGGTCACCTTTGTCTGGACAATGTCATGCACAGCATTCATTATTGTGATGTGATGTTCTGCCTTCTTTTGAATTTAGTCTCTTTGACTTGTGTTTCTGAAGGTATTCTCCCACATCTAATGTCACAGTCAAGTTGGTCACACTGTTCTTAGACTGTTCTACTGTGATTATTTTATGGAGGTGTTGCACATGTCTTGATTTAATCTTACATATGTGAATGGTTCTGCTAAATTGTGCAGCTGAACTTATCTCACTAAAAAGAATGCGTTGTGTTCACATTTGGCTTTGAGGACTTATCAACACATTAAATGTGTTGATAGGTAATAGACAAAACTTTTCAATATGAAACGTGGTTTTATGACTCTTAAAACTGTGCAAAATACTCATTATGCAGTAGAAACCTTGTATTCAGATCAAATATTTTTATCATTCTGACCTAAATTAGCTCTGATTTTCTGAAAATACCTAGTCTTGCCCATCTAAAGATAACCTTACAGCTACTTATTTGTGAAGCTCTACCACCTTAATGTGTGATTACACAGGGATTCGGGATCTATATGGAAGGGAGGAAGGACATGACAAACTTAATTTCAGAAGTTTACATTCCTCTGTGTTTTTAAAATTGCTTAAATATGACCAGTTGATCAGACTTTTAAAAATTTCAGTTCACATGCATTCAGAGTGAAAATCTAAAACTTACTAGCTTATTTCCTTGAGGATATCACTGCTAGCAAAGATAGGCACAGTAAGAAGGACTAGGAAGAGAGATTAGCGAAGAAAGAGATGAGTGTTACAAGAGCGACAGATCTGGCGGAAGGGACATCATCAAGAGAATGGATGGAAAACAGAGGGAGGCAGAGCAAACAAGCCTATCATGCCTGGAATAAATATCTCCCATAGCCCAGGATGGTACTTCACATTCTTTTATTGTCAAACAAGTGTCTGTAACAAATACAGGAAATAGAGGGTTATTTACCCTATGGAGACTGAGGCACTGAAAAGAACAGATGCCTGATCATCCTATGAGATTTTTTCCCCCCGCCAAGGGCTTCTGCTCTATTTGATCCATGTGTCAAATTAAGGCACTGACCAGATATCTCCTGCAAATTATTTTTTATCTTCATGACTGAGTTCACATAACTTCCCACATAATTAACACTAATAATATTAGGATTCAGAGAAGTGATGATGATTTCTGCTTACAACATTGAAATATCCGAGACCTTTCAATACTGTGGAAAAAGAAAACAATTCCCTCGCTTCCCATTACCTCCACTCAGCCTGAACTTCACTCCAGACTAGCCCAGAGACTGTAATTTAGGTCCATTGTCCAGAGTGTGTGAGACATCATATTTCAAATTCCTGCTTTAAACCAAGATGAACAGGACTTGCACCTTTGTCTTTCGTACTATTGCCTGGACTTCAGAGTGCTACAAATAAAATTCCTCACTAACTTTGACCAGTACAAGTTTCACTGAAACTGGTGTGGTTTTGTGGAGGTATTTCAATGTCACTGAACATACACACAAAAAAAGCCCCTATGCAGGGAAATGGTTGTTGACTTCTGCTTTGAAAAGTCACTAGGTATGACAGTGGTGGGAAGCAGAGAGTGTAAGTCACTTCTTACCGAGTTTGGAGGGTGATGGCATTTGAAAAAGGTGATAAAAATATGATGCTTTTACCACTTTTCAGAAAGCAGTGCAGGACAGAATTTTAATGAACGCTGTTTCTCATGCTAAACTTAACATCCTCTTAATTATTGCTTTTTTTAAAGAACTTGAACAGAAGTCACATTGTACAAGAATGGTATTAACAATGACCTAAAGAAAGAGCTTTATAAGTTCAGTCAAGACAGAAATAAATATAGGGTTTGAACAAGGGAACAAAGCTAAGTTGTAGAAAAGGTTGTCATGACACAATCAGGAAGAAAATATGGTTGTATAGGTGAGTAATCAGCTCAACTGGCCTCCAAAGAAAAAATGACATCAATTTCCTTTACTGGACTATTATGCCTAGGCATTACAGAATTTGGTATGGAAATCACAAATAAATTCAACATAAAATAAAAAAAGGGGAATTTTCTCACATAATTATTTTGATCTACATCAATAATAGGTGTATAAAAACATATTCGTATTCGGTCTGCAGAATAGGGAAATGCCTTATTTTTCATTCTTGATTTTGCTCTATTGATTTGAACTGGAAAATATATGTGAAAGTTACAAAGCACAGACTTTGACAAGAAATGATCTCTAAATTTCCGTATGAATGAGAAAATATAGGGAGAAATGAGAAATAGAATGAATAGTGCATTCCTTAAAGAAAGAAAAAACCCCCAAACAACCATGAAGCAGGGTGTATGTTTTTATTCTCTTTATTTAAAGCAGATTTTTTTAGTTATTTTTATTGATTTTTCACTCATATACTAGATCTCAAAATACTGTTAAGGAAGATCACTCATTAAAATGATGCAGATTTACATGGTCTAAAAGTCTTGTTTATTAACCTTATGTTTCTACACAGGTAAAATTCATCTGCAACTGATTTAGATTTAGGATTCTTGGATCTTCAATCCACAAAGTTTAATGGAAATATGGTGTTCAACCTAGCACTTTAACACTGGTTTACAGGCCACAGATTTTCTATGGAAGACAGTCAAATGTATTGATGGAAAAAAAGCTTTCTTTATACAGTGCCATTGAGCTGATGTAAATTGGATGTATTTTATTCATGGAAGAATCATAAGACTACATTTTACTCTCTACTTAGAAGTGTGAAAATGAGGAAGCTAGGTCAGAATGTATCTTAGGATTCTTTCAGATGTTTATGAAGCATATATGGGTTTTGCCTTTCCATATTAAAGCTATTAAAAACAGCTGTTACAGAATAACTATCCTTGCATGACAAGATAGATAAGTTCTTGTCATTTATTGCCAGCTACCACTGAAACCCTTCATATGAATCATGCTTCTTCCATGCTGCAAATATAAATACACACCCCCCTGAAATTGTGTATTTGACAGGGACTGTATAGTTGAAGATGACACTCAGGAATGATCCTTGAATCATGCTGCTGTTGACCTTGGATATTTCTCCTAGTATAGTAATTAATGTTATATAAAATTGACTTGTTTTGGAATGTATAATAGACAACAAACCAAACTTACATGTTCTCACAGATGTTTCTGAGTGTTAATTTTGAAAAAAAAAAAGATAAAAATTATAGTTTTCTTCCTGCATGAAGTTGTGCTTTCTAGCAGGCTTTTCAAATTGTAACTTGTCAGAGAAAGAAAAAAGGGAAACTACCTGTAATTAGTTTTCAGCTGTGACCTCACACTGCTTGAGACCTAAAATATTACTGTTTCTTATGCAGTAGCAAATGGTTTTACCGTTATTTTATTAAATTTCATAACAAAGGAAAGGAATAATGCATCAATATTTTATGTGTTCTTTAAGGGAAAGCTAACCTGGGTCACAGGAGGCCAATGGGAATATATACTATAGGCACCATATTTATTCTACTTACAAATGCCAAGTGATTCAACATCTGCAAAGCTGCATGTAAAGAAAAACTTTCCCAGACTGTTTGATAGTTTTTACATCTGTAGCAATGTATAGGTCATATTAATAACTGCATAAGCTGGACAAGAAACATTTCTGTTAAGATTTCTTTCCATGGCTAACCTCTATGAGAAAAATATTCTGAATTTCCAAAATAATAATTATGACCCCAAATATAAGTTATCTTTTTTTTTTTTTTATTTCTTCTATGAAGGACCAGATTTATACAAAAAATACTGTTTCAAGGTATCAGCTATTTCAGAGGACATTTAAAAACAAGGTTTAGCAAAACAGAAAATCTTTGTTCATACTCATTTTTTGTAGAAGCAGATATTTCTCAATTACTTAACACCTGTGCAACACTGTCACAAAAGGCAGTAATGTGGTGAATTTTTTGAGTAGGATCGCTAGTACTGCAAGGAAGGGCGAATCTCAAAAAAAATCTTACTCCTTTTGAGGAAAGCTACTGAGCTTTACTTGGCTATGTTCCACATTTTGCATATTCCTTGCTATATCCTCTGTGTGCTGTCATTTGAGACAGACTCCAGTGGGAGTCCAGAATGCACTGAGTGGTATTGTAAGATATAGAAAGGATTAGAACACTTTTCCCAGTAATTAGGCAGGAATTCTTCCACTGAGGTCATTGCAGAAGTTATTGTCTTAGCTTGAATAATTGAAATGTTTTGTTTAGTGCTCATAGTTGCATTCTGAAATAGAAGAATCTATTCCTGTTTCACTGGCAAGATGTTTCTATTGTAAATATATTGTAGCAACTGTATTGCTTTTTGTCTCAAATAGACATATGATTATCACTTCTAATTTTCAAACTAATTAGGCAGAAAAAGACAGGAATAAAAACGTAAAGAATACATTCCCCTCTTTGTGGTTCCATCCTGTATCGCTGGAGGTGGGGAGGGGAATCCTAAAGAAATCATTGCCTCTGCACAATGTTGTCAGTATGGCTGGAGTCACACCAGGCACTGTAACTGGGTAGGACACAAAAGCTCTTTTGCTCTTTAAAACTCTATTCTGCACACCTCCCATCCTTGTCACACAGGACAGCTTCTGCAGTGTTTGGGCTACTTATTTTGCAGGTCATAAAGCTTTATACAGAGATTTTGTCATCAAACTCCATGATCTGTGAAGGAGCTTGAATTTACTGACTCATTCAGGCTTGATTTTGGGACTCATGCAACTGCTACTGCCTTTCCTTATCTTTATCCGTCATTTTCTGTTCATACTTTTCAATACATAATTTCTTACTATAGTTACAATATATTTTTAAAAAAGACTACATCACCTTCAGCTAAAGAAAGAAAAGTGTCTTGACTAACTGATCTCTGGTAGATTGGCAAGGGTCTTTTTCCTGGAGACAAAGGACAAGACAAATATAGAAGAATGAATTCTCATGGCACTCTCTTTCACATGCCTGTTTGAATCACTATGTCGCCTGTCATAAATCAAGTATGTTCTTCATATTCTACATCCTCTACTACTTGGTCTGTCTTGAAGTAAAAAAATAATCTATTTTAAATACCTCTTTCCTCTAGAAAATATTTTAGAAGTGAAATGTGACTGGACTAAGATACATGATGTTCTCACTGATCACTTGAATAGTTTATACATTGTTTTTCTGTATACTGTTGGTCATGAAGTTAGTTTTTAAATTTGATTCAATGTTCATAATTTTTCAGGTATTATTTAGTCATTCTTGTTTCCCTTTGACAGGAACACAGAAATGCACCTAAGACATATGATATTCCCAAGGATCCATTGGTCATAGTCCCTGTATACGTTAGTCAGCTTTCTTCTGCCTTAGTCACATTCATTGGATGTTTCAATTCAAGCAGGAAGAACTCTTGTCATAATGACAGAAAAATGGGATTCTAGCAGGACAATTTTATTCCATTTGGATAAAAAATAATTTTGTTTGTTGATTGCCTTGGAGGTCTACTACATTTTCCTTATATTTGTAGATACAAAGGCCTCTTTCCCTGATTTTTATGCAAGTAGAATACATGTCCTTCTTTCTACTACTTTGACATAGAAATTGAGAAGAAAATTAAGGATGATGTGAATTAAAATGAGCAATTATCATAACGCCTCTTGAACTCAAAATTATATTTAAACAGAATTAATTTATAATTCAGTGTTAGAAATGTCTCTTTGAAGGATTAACTTTTCATACATTGCCAAATAGAATGTAAAGAACTAAATGTTCTAAACTAAGCATGAGTCAATTGATACTCCCCAGTAAGTGGTACTATACTAATGCCTTAAGATTCTTAAGATTTGTAACATATAGATTCTTAACATAGCTGTATAGTTTCTAACACTTTAAAATAGCAGTTAACAGTTACTAAACCCCTTTCTCAAGCTTTATATCAAGTTCTCAAATTTTTTGAAATTTTATTTGAAGTTCTTTTCAAGGAAGAAGATTTTAGTAAGGACATCTTGTTTGGGACACATACTTAGAAGGACATAATAAGATATAATTGTAGTCACAGCAGAAGGCCAAGAAACCTTGAAGAAGCTCCAAAGAAGGCATGTGATGTGAAGATCATCGTGGTGAAGGAGTAAGAAGTCTTTAGATCTCCTACTCAGTTCCAGGAAGTCATGCGAAGGGGCAGACCTGAGGGAGGTTCTGGGGGTAGAAAATTCTCAGGTTGGATGTATCCATTAGATATGATAATTAATTAGTGTTATACATTTGTATTATTTGTATTTGTATTATACCATATTGTGCACTTATGCTTTCAGTGTACCTGAAAGATCTTTAATTAAAGAACTGCTCTCTATTTTACCTATACTAATATTGTCTGGAAAGCTCTTTTCATTCATTTTAGGCATCAATATTGTTGGACACAAAAAAACTCACCAAGATTTTTTTTCTTTATCAAATAGTATTAGTAATAGTGGTGCTGCTTCTTTCATATAGTGTTTCCATTGCATTGGTGATTGACATTTTCTATGATATAGCTGAGAATACAGTGCTGTGTGTGCTGATTTTGTCTGGGGTAATTTTCTTCACAGCAGTTTGTATGGGACTGTCTTTTGCGTTTGTGCTGTAAATGGTGTTGATAATACAGAGATGCTTTTGTTATTGCTCTTGAGCACTGCTCACACAGCATCATGGCCTTTTCTGCCAGCGAGAGGGCTGTGGGTGCACAAGGACTTGGGAGGAGACACAGCCAGGACAGCTGACCCCAACTGAGCCAAGGGATATCCCAGACCATGTGGCAGCATGCTCATCATATAGAGGTGGGGGAAGAGGGCAGAAGGGGGTCTTTCAAAGTGAAGACATTTGCCTTCCCAAGTCACCGTTACGTGTGACGGAGCCCTGCTCTCCTGGGGATGGCTGCACTCCTGCCTGCCCACCCGTGGGAAGTGGTGAATGAATTCCTTGATTTGCTTTGCTTGTGTGTGCAGCTTTTGCTTTGCCTTTCTCTCCAACACAAGTTTTCTCTCTTTAACCTTTCCAATTCTCTCCGCCATCCCGGTGGGGGAGTGAGAGGGTGACTGTGCCATGCTGTTTTCAGCTGGGGTTTAACCATGACACTGTGGAAGATAAGCTCAACAAAATGCACTTTTACCATTTTCTGAAGATCAAACAGGTTGCATTCAACTGCTTTGAAAAAGACACTTTTTAAATTATGGCACAATGAATATATTTGTTTTGCTTTTGAGAAATCAGATTATTACATGTCAGAATTACTTGCTCTTTTTTGTTAACTTTAGATATTTCAGTAAATTGATCAAAAAATCTCTCACCTATAGTTTAGGGTCATTCAGAACAAAGATTCATTGGTTTTATTTTTAATGTTTAGTGGAAAAGAGCTTTCTTCATGCAATGAAACAACCATAATAAATTAACATAAATTGTCAGGCTTCTTTCAGGCAGTGCTAGGTCAGTAGTGCAAAGTAATAACCATATATTTTACATTTATTGCAGACTTTGGGAAGTAACAGAAATAGTTAAGTTACAAAACAACATGCCCTATAGATACTGCCTGAAACAACTTAATGAACTTGTGAAAATTCTGACTATTATTCTGCCTGTGGGCCAGGTGTTTCACATGTCTGTCCCAAAGCACAATCTGTCACTGTCAACCTCATCAGTGCCACTGTATCTCTTGTGTGGCATTTGCAATGTTTATAGATAAATACTAAGTCAAGCTTCTTCTGTTAAACATTATAACTTAAATTGACCATGCACTTAGGGAAACCATAAAAAGGGGATGGTACTAACCTACATGGTGCTGCGGGCTGTCAGCACAGCGGATGTCACTGTCCTTTGATTGAGTCTAGACTTACTGAGTTCTCTAAGTATTTAACACAGATGAAGTGCTACTTTTCTAGATCTGCTCGTAATCATCCAGACATCTCCCATAATTAGAAAACAGCTACCATTACAACCTACCACACTTAGAACTAGGAGATTCAGAGGGTCAATGCAGTCATTAGTGTTATTTTATTTACTTTGAGGCTATCAGTTACCTCTATGAAAGACAGAGTCATCCTGACAAGATCGCAGCAGTCATCAGTGACAGTGGCCATCATTGCACAAAACAGTTGTGTTGCATTCGCACCATTTGAATGTGTCTTCATCAAGTGATTTTTACAACTGACTCCCATGGCTATGATCTTCAGCACATTTGAAACAAGGTTGAAATTTAAATATCACAGTCTGTCTCATGTAAAATTTAATTTTCACACTATTCTAAGGATAAATAAAAATAAAGCACCTAACTGGAAATAAAATCAGGCATTTCACAACATTTTATTTGAAATCCTGGCCCTCCAACTGCTCTGCATGGAAATGATATCACAGTTCACAAAAATTACCATACTTAATTTTTTTCTGCAGGCCCTATGCCCAAGAACTACCTACTCCTCTTCTACTTCATGGTTACAGTGAACTGTGGTTGATTCTGGTCCTCCTGATGCATTTCTGTTATTTCTTCCTTTTCTTCCAACGGACAAAGACCAGCCATGTTTTTGAGTCAAAGTCTTCATCTCTGAGGAGTTTTGCATTGCTCTTAATGTGCAATTGGACTTAAATATGAAACTGAAACAGACATGGTCAGCTTTCCTGGGACAGTAACTGTTCTGGAAAGAACCAGAAGCAAGAAATATATCTGGTAAAAAATGAGCAGTTAGTGTTTTACACATGACCAACTGGACAGATGTGTGTTATCAGAGCCATATATGGAGAGTTGGGGGCGGTCCCATGGCGTAATGGAGAGCACTCTGAACTCTGAATCCCAAGGGCTCGAGTTTGAGTCTCAGTGGGACTGTCCCCACGGCAGTTAAATGCCTCCCTGACATTCGATCCCATCAGATCTCGGACGCTAAGCAGGGTCAGCCCCGGTTAGTACCTGGCGCTGTAGACAGTTCCGAGGATTTCACTGTCACTGTCCAAGCTCACTCGGCCGTGGCAAATGGACCTTAGGACTTAAACAGTGGGGCCAGTTCTGCACACGCTGTGCCTCACCTAAAAAATCCACTGTGCAGGCTGGAAGGGCATGCCCACATGGGGAGAGCCCTTGCCCAGATCTTCATTCGTGAAGTCTGGCCATACACATATGTAGACTTATACTCCTAAATTTCCATCAAAGCTTTGGTTTAATTTTTTTAAAACCTTCCATCAGCTTGGATCTTAGTGCCCTGAATATTTATAGGTTTACACCAAAGTCAGAAGTTCACAGCAAACAATCTGGCCAGTGCCATCTACACGTAAAATCCACTTGCTTTTGCAGAAAGCTGTTTCCAGTATTATTAGTTTATATTATCAATGATTCAGTATTATTTGCAAGTAGCCATTCACTTCACTTTGGACTGTCAAATACACAAGTCTAGGAAGACGATACATAGGAAATGAGTTAAAAGCATGTATTTGTGTGAAAAGACACAAAATCTCCATCAAAAAATAGAAAATAAGATCTTAGATTTTTGCTTGACTGATAAATAGTAATGAGATTTATGCATATAGTGAATACTATAAAACCCCAGGAGAACCGCATGAATGGACTCTCTTCTGTCCTTGTTTTTTCTCATTCAGGTTTGGTAAGGGGTTATTCTTAAATGTCAGCAGATGTTTGAAAATGGGAACCAGACCTTGGTCAAGCTATTTGGAATGCTCCAAACTCTACTTTCCATTCTTGTGTTAATTCCTTTGCATCCATACAAGGGTAAATCAGTTTCTTTTGCTGATTTGACCTACAGTTTTTCAACTTCAAAACTCCCTCTAGTGCTATGCAGCACAGAATGGCAAACTTGCTGATTTCTGTGATCTGTAAGTACATACAGACTAAGGGGTGATATTTTTCTGTCATTTTTCAATGTAAAATATAGTTGAGAAAGAGCAGTTTTAGAAGGGAGACTATGTTGAAAACAGGCAATCTAGATAAAATGTAGTAAGGATAACAACATGTCAGTTTGGTAGCTCATAACAGGTTCACAAATGCTCCACAGACAGCAGGGCAGGGACTGGGGAACAGAAATAATGTGAATGTCCATTTCCCACAGATTGCACAAGAAACATCTGGCTTTTGTATCCTGCATGAGATCTCAGGGTACACTTTTAAGTAAATTTTACTGGTAAAGACTATCGTTGGCAAATTGCTGTCTGGTGAAATATTAAAAAAGTATAAACTTCAGAAGGAATGAAATCCTAAGTCATCTGAAGTGATAGACAAAATTGTAATTGATTTAACAGAACCAGAAGTGTTTCAGGGTGATCTAACCCTACCCTGAAAACCTACCATATGCCTTAAACCCATCTTTCTTTTCCCAGCATATGTGACAGTTTTAGCAATCAACTTTGCTACATTTAGATTCAAGCTATAATTAACATACCTGTTTTTACATATTTTGGGAACAAACAATTTGGGCAGAAGGGACTTGTTTCCATGTGATCATTTAATAATATTTATCAGCAAGGAAGATCTATTTTTTTCAGACATGTACAAAATCCACTGAGACTCCCTCCTATTAGGTGTCTGACAGCCGAAGCACTGTCTATGACTCAAATTTGTGGGTCATCTTTCAGGAAAAAAGTGGTTGAGCAGTAAAGGATATTTTTCTTGCAAAGTGAAATCACTGTTTATGTAGCCCAGATGTCCAGAAAACTTTTACTTAAATTTGTCTGTTTAAAAGTTAAGTGCCAACTCCAGGTAGCCATGTACCTGGTTATCCCTACAGTCAGTGAGAGAGAGACTTCCAAGGGGGGAGTTGGTCCACTGCAAGACATGGGTGTAGTAATATCAGGGAACAAGATTTGTCAGGGTGAATCTCTCACTATGGATATGTCTGTTGCTCTTCACTGACTAAAATACAACCTGAATGCTTACACTCCAGATGACTAACACCAGATGAGGGAGGGCCACTGGTGCTAAAAAAAAGGGCCAGTGGGGGAAGTTATTAGCAGAATTGTGATGGATCTTGTCAAGGATGTGTTGACCTGAGAAAATGCTAACTTCTCCTGTAAATTGATGGAAAACCTACACAGTTGAGCATAGAACTATCTGAAACTAAACTGATGTGCAGTGAGTTTCCTTATTTAAAAACCTGCTTTGGCATCTTGCTCCAAATATTCCACAGAAGTAGGCTGTTTGTGGAAGAGTGTTGGCAAATATTTGTGAGTATTGGTTCATTTTGGTGTTTAACTGAAATTAAAATAAAACTGAGAGTGAAAAGTCAAAGAGAAATATTCATACCTTTTTATTAAGTTAAAAAAATTTATTTAAATGCAAAACAACTTTTTTTTTTTCACTTCTGAGAGAAATGGTAAGTTTTGCTCTACTTCCAAGGCTTAAACTGTTTTCAAATAGTAAGAATTACAAGGATAGGTTTCACAAGATCAAGGAGTAAATGATATTTCCCTTACACTATAAATTTATGGTATTCACTCAAGCAAAAGACTGAAATTCTGGAGTCTTGTTTATCTGCCCTCTAATTCATTCAGTGAGCTTTCACTGGATGTCAGGCTCTGGCAGTAAGCTCCCTAATTCACTAGTCTTAACGACTGTTTAAAATTCAGGCTCTCAGTCTTCTATTTGATGCTTTCTGTTTTGCATAAAGACTTCTTTGTAACCAAATCTTAGGCGAGTATTTTTATCTCCTTCTCCAAATGATGACATAACCACTGACCTGTAAACTCTCTTTTCTATTCTATTTAATACTGAATTTAAGAGGGATGGGAATCCACCACTTCTCTGGGTAACCTGTGCCGGTGCCTCACCACCCTTACAGTAAAAAATTTCTTCCTGATGTCTAATCTAAATCTAACCTCTTTCAATATAAAGCCATTGCCCCTGTGCTACTAATCCATGCCCTTGCACAAAGTCCCTCTCCAGGTCTCTTGTAGCCCCTTTAGGTACTGGAAGGCAGCTCAAAGGTCTCCCTGGAGCCTTCCCATCTCCAGATAGAACAATCCCAACTCTCTCAATCTGTCTTCTTAGGAGAGGTGGTCTATGTCTCTGATCATATTTGTGGCTCTCCTCTGGGCTTGCTCAATGTCCTTCCTGTTGTGGGGCCCCCAGAGCTGGATGCAGCACTCCAGGTGGGGTCTCAGGAGTGCAGAGTAAATGGGGAGGATCACCCCTCCTCAACGTGCTGCCCATATTGCTTTTGGTGCAACCCAAGACATGGCTAGCTTTTTGGGCTGCAAGCACATGTTGCATGCAACATTTTGTGACTTTGAACAAATGAAAAAAGACATACACAGTGGATTTTACTGCTTGACTTTTCTTATGCATCACCTTGACTTGTATTTTCATGCTTACAGCTTTAGCAAAATCTTTGTCGCTTAATTTGAATGTAATCCTTTCAGGTAGTGGACAAGCAACCAGCATTTCTGAAGGTAATTAGTGAATCAAATAAAATGCTAATGGAAGCAGGTAATTACTTGAGAGCCCATGGGTAATAGTGGGAGGTAATTATTTCAATATCTGCATGCTCTTACTCAAATTGCAGGTGGATTGCCACAGCCTTGCTCTAGGAAAGCCTGAAGTGCCACTACTTCATTTTGAAATGGAAGGGAGAGAATCCTTGCTTAAGAAAGGGTGCATTTCACACTCTAAAAGGAAGCGTAGTAACATAAATGCTTTAATTTGATAAGATAGTATGTAATTTTGACAGGCCAAAGCAGTCCAGTGCTTCTTAAAAACAGATTTTTACTCTGTACAAAGTTGATTAGAAAAAGAAGATTCATTAAAACATGGATGGAAAACATCTGCTTATATGACAGATGGTAATTCAGCTATCAACACATCCAACTGTTAAATGAATGGACTGATTTAATACAAAAAATATGGCTTTTCCTCCTCTATGGCTCATTCATTTGCAGACTGTTGAAGCAATTTTATTTTTTTCATATTAAACTGAGCTATTGAACAATTCAAAATTATTCAAGTCTGCCTCCCCCTTGCCTCTGGCATACACCTTCTTTATTCTTTGTTTTAGCATTGCTGCTAAAACAGAGACAAATGATTCATCCTTAATGTGGAAAAGTGGAAAATTTGTGTGTCCTTTCCAGGCTTTATAACACACTGGGACTAGTTTTTGGCTGCTGTAACACTGATTTCTAGGGAGTTGAACTGACTTTATCTGGTTTCTCCTATACAGTGGAGAAGGATGTGATGATTACTTCCTGAATTCCTAGAATAATTTCATAATTAGAAGTATGGCAGTAAAGATCTCTTTAGATACTTCTGTCAGAAACAGTTTCCTGAAACAATTGCAGTGAATCCCACCCTTAAAAGCAATATAATCAAACAGTTATGAGGCTCTTTGCTCAGTGCCTTTGATATCTTGGAGGACAGCAAAATAACATCATTATACATGGACCAGAAAACATTTCTTGGCTCTTGACTAGTCATTGCAGAAGACTGCATTCTTCCTTGCATTCTACTTGTGCAACATTATTGCAGTCAAAAGAATTGTGTAACTGAGACCTGGAGATAGAATTTCATGTGTTGCCCTGCATTTATATTGCTCAACTGCTATGCGCTGATTTCCCTGTTTTGTGAAGTTCCTAAATGTCTGTATATGCCACAAAGAAAATCCTTAGAGGTGGGCACTTGTGATTCTTTAATAAGTGCAGCAGTTTTGTGTTTGATCCTGAAACTACTAGGAAATAAGACTTCCAGTTTTAGGGTAGCAGAGAAAACCTCAGAGGGATACTGACACCAAGACAATGTGTGGCAAGTGGTTTAGGCTTGGCCCAAAACCTGAAAAAGGCAAGGAAGATGTTAAGTTAATCATGAATTCCTTTAGCAGGGAGAGAGCACCAGCACCTTAAGAAAAGACTCCTTTGGGACATCTACTAAATGTTAGCTAACAGACCTACCTGTATTTCAAATAACAATAGTAGCTTCACCTACTGTTTATTACTATTAGATATATGAGACCTGTACAACATAATATATAAATTGACTTTGATGTTCCTCTGGATGAATAACCATCACAAATACACAAGGAACTAGGAATCTATAGAATAGAAACAGGAAGTAAAAAATCAGCAACAAAGCTATACCATGATGTTTATAAAGTAACTGAAAGAGTGAGAAATATATGCCCAGCTTTTTTATATCTCATCATAGAAATTAAAATCTGCAATAAAACACAAGTGCAGAATTAAAAATAAAAACATATGTTCAGAAAGTATAGTAAGTGGCTTCTTGGTCATATTGACAGAAAGAAGAAACAAGAAAAGGTAAAGCTACTGTGAAGATAGAATCCAAAGAAAATATAGCTAAGTATGGGATAAAATTTAGTATTTTCTTCTGTTTTCAGTGAGACATTTTCAGTGCAGTTGATGTTCCTGGTTAGGACACAGAATGTCCTTTGACTCACATAAGCAAGTGTTGTTGTGGCTTTGGTGAGAACAGGAAGCTTCCCACTCATATCAGTAATACCTCAGGAACTGACACTTGGTCTTCTCTTGAGTGCCTGATGTTTATAATAAGCACTTTGAAAAACACATCATGTCCTGAACTTTACTTCCTGATGGCTTGAAATGTTAAATGGTGACCTTTGCATATTCAAATGTGTAACCACAGTAAACCATAGCAGAGAAATGACAGTATCTTTTGTCAAAGTTACATGGCTCATATAGCATAAATGTCCAGTGGAGTGAACATACTGCTACGTCAAAATGGGTTATTTATATTGTACTATCAAAGCAATATCAACATAAGGAAGTCTCCAAAGTTTTAAAAATCTCTTCTCTGGAAGTGAGCTTCAAAAAACCCCAGCAAAATCATCTCCATTATTCTATTGATCATATTTCTCCGCAGCAAATGTTTTATTATTTGTTCTTTGAAGTCAGTGTCAAACAAGCACGTTGATGAAAAATTCCTCTGTCACATTTAGGGGAAAAAGAGGTTTGGCATGCAAGCTATTCTCAAGCTATGTCAGGAATTTAGCATGCTAAAGTATTTGACCATGTTTCTGGAAGTACCTGTTATAAGACTGTGTAGAATTCATGTACATACAGGCTTTCAGAAAGAGCACTCACTTTTATTTATATCAGAGTGGATCTGAAACTTGTTGAATGCTGGACTTGTACTATCCAAGATTTCAGTTAGGAATGCTTGCCTATTAATGAATGGACTTGTGCTTACAATACCTTGTAATGGTATAGCTGTGCTAGCACTCATTTCTCTGCAAGCAAAAAAAACTAGGCACAAATTTGCCAGCAATAACAGCACTGTACAGGCTGTCTTAGTTCATCCTCAAAGTGGTTCAGAAAGTGATTTTCAGAACATGATTAGATAGGTGGAACTTTGGAGCAAACTTACACTGTTGATATAACAACCCATAACTTAATGAACCCCTCAGGTAGTAAACTTTCACTCCAGTTCTGAAGTCTTCTCATCAAGACAAGTGTTCTGACCAGGAATTTGTATTTACTGGCATGTTTCAGAGGTGGGATCAATGAGTGGACATAGCTTGAAAAGCCAATCAGCTTTTAGAAGAGTCAGAAAATAATACTATTGTGCTGGTGCAATTGTAGAACTGGAGGTATTTGTTTCCAGCAATAGTAAGAATGTGGACTCATAATTCAGTAAATTGTTATGAAATCAATACATTCTGTTTTTTTTTCCCCGCATATTTTTATGTGGTTTAATCTGTTCATACAGAAAATATGTAATAGTTTTCTGTTACTTAAGATATTCCTTTATTTTATTGTTTTGCAAATTGGCATATTTTGTGTAAATACTTTAAAAAGTTGATTCACACCAGTAAAACAAAATGTATTTTATAATGTATTTTCTGCTAACTGTTCTCCAAAGTTGTTTCTAAGAATTTTGTGTTACTAATACAGCTAAACGTCAACAATAACGGAAACTATAAAAGGTCTTTTTGAGGCAAAGACCAAGCCACAAGAGAAACATGCCAAATAAAGAGTTCTGTAACAAGTGTTAAAGCTTAAATGCACACTGATCTAATGGGTCTTAATATTAATTTTTGAATTGAGGTGACTGTGAAATATTAGGGTTCAAACTCACTCAACTTCCACAGCACAGACACCTGAGCTGGGGGGCAGATCTCTGCTTCAGACCGCGTACAGAAAAGGAATTTTTCAGGCATGCATCTGATCTCATCTGTAATAAACTTTTACTGTGAGATGAGATGCACTCTGCAGTTGCCAGTTCTGCCCACTGGCCATAGAGGAGGTCTATGCACTTAGTTTGGATGCAGATATCTTCATCTATGCATTTCGTAAAAAGAAGTATGTTGCAGATCTATTTTTCAACACAAATAAATGAAGGGAATACTTTTGATCTCTCTTTGGTGGAGAAGCACAGACTATTCCAGGTTAGTGTTTCATGGAAAAACTTAAAGTTAATATTTTCCTTTCTTTCACCTATGTAGCTCCACTGGGCCTTCAGAAAACTTTGTTGAATAGACTCTAATTTATTATTAGACAGACAAGATTATAGTACAGCTTTAAGCATGAGCAAAATAACATGCTCATTCAAGTCTGGAAGTCCCTTATGTTCATTATATCTGGACCTAATTTAAATGATTTTTTCCTTTACTCTTTAAATTATACAGAAGCAATTTGTTCAATGTGAAGGGAAAAAGTAAATCAACTATTTTATTTTTCACATCATGGTTTCATTTGAAGTATCCCCATTTCATTATTACTTTGTAATATGGTTTTAAAATCACCCACTTTGAACTCCTTCACTGAGGACACAACTAATCTCACCTGAATGAATCTGCTTACAACACAAGGGCTCTTGAAGTCAGTGGACAAATTTCGCTGAGTTCAATGGACACACCTGAAGGAAGCACAAATCTTTTCATAATCTCTGTTACAAATTCTCAAAATCTTATAACATTAAATCAAAGCCAAGTTTATCTTCTGGGGAAAAAAACCACACAGCCATACACTATTCTGATCAGCTTCAATTTCAAGCCCGTTCTATTCAATTTAAAAGTGGTCCTGAAATAAAGATGAGAAAATTTGGTTGTTTCATTTTCCCAAGCTTCAAAACTTAAAATTTCCTATAAATTGTCACAGAGGAAATTAATCCTTTAGGTAGGCTGTCCAAAGACATAAATAAGCAAGAAAGCAGTTTATAAGTACTAAGGCTATAATAATTTAATTACAAAACCAGACATGATGAACTGTAAATGTTGTGCGGTATTATAATGTATACACAGTACAGGAAAACTTGTGAAATATTGGCAGATCATTGAGCAGACTAAATGAAACTACAAAATACACATGCAGATGTAATCAAGACTTCAATTTGTCATTTTCTGGCAAAGTCATGAAAGGAAAAACATAGTTTTTACCTCCAAAGTCTCATGGACTATAAATTCATGAAGAAAAGCCTTGTGAATCAGCCAGTATGTGGTGGTATAAATTAAAGATAGCAATCCAAAAAGAAATTAGCAACAGCAACTTCTGTCAAGAACATTTTATTGCAACTGTTATTCCATTTTTCTGGAAGACAAAGGTAGAGGGCAGTGTAATTAATTTTTCAGATTTAAAAAAATATCTCACATCTCAGAGTGCATGTTCTGCAGAAAACCCAACCATGCATGAGTTTTCATGCATAAACATACACTTCCCCCACTTCAGTTACCTCTGTACTCCCATCTCTTGGAAAGAAGCATGAGGAAAGAGAAAGCATTCCATTTTTGGTTCTAAGTGGTACGACACCTATCTCTACAGTTTATTTCTGTAGGCAAAATGTAGAAGGGGAAAAGTGAAACATAACAGTGTTTTTTTGCATGGGGGCATTTTTCTCACCAGAGCTGAAGTGTAGGCCAGCACAAGATCTATTTCTTCTGCCATGCATTTGCTCGTGGGGAATAGAAGGGGAAGCCAGGAGACAGTCTGAGTGAAGAAGTAAATGAATGATTACACTCTTGGTGAAAAAAAATAAAGAGAAAAGAGGGAAAAGAAAGGACTTTTTCTGTCTTTTAAGAACAACAACAGCATCAACAAGCACAGAAAATAAACAATAAACAATAGTTTTTAAAGGTAAAATTAACTTGCCAACCTGTCAGCCAACTTTATTTTATGGGACATTTTAAACAATGGAAA
The DNA here is from genome assembly GCA_035583155.1 of Acropternis orthonyx. NCBI lineage: Eukaryota > Metazoa > Chordata > Aves > Passeriformes > Rhinocryptidae > Acropternis > Acropternis orthonyx. Next base: position 102,787,790 of record JAWWEU010000111.1, read on the forward strand.
TATTTGAATGCTCTAGATGAAAAACAGCCAGCAAGACTCTCTTGGTTCTGCTAGATGTTGACTCCTCTTATCTAATGGACTAAAACTTGATCAACAGTGTAACAGCTGCAAGGAAGAACAGCAGCTGTCCTGAAAAGAATCTAACTGGAAGGCGTATTGCCCTGGAGAGAGAAAATATCACCTACAGCTGCCCAGCATGGTCCTAGGAACAGACAGGCTAGCAAACAAAAAGCAAGGATGAAGCAGCGTGGAAAGTCCTAGAACAAGCCAAGGTGCCCAAAAGGTCAAGGCAGGAAATTACACCACTCTCAGGTTGTTGCCTTTGTTAAGATGTGAAAGGGCTGATACAAGTCCCCTAAGGCAAAAAGCAAAAACAATGTTTAATTTTGTGAGAAGAATGAAAAAGAGCAACTGGGTGATAACCTAGTGATCAACAGCATGCTTGTTTGGCAAAGTTAAAGGTGTTTCTCTGTTTTAAAAACAAGGCAGGAAAATAGGTCAAAATGCTGTAATCAGGAACCAGTCAATGCAGAATCTGTGCTGGCTATGAGAAGTCATAAAACATCTATCTCATACTAATATTTTGTAGCCTTGCCATTTTCCCTTTGCATAGTTAAATACATATTTAGAAAACACATTTTCTGTTTTTCAGATGATGAGCTTAAAAGTGACAGAGAAGAGAATCCAGTCCACTTGCAGTTTTTGCCCATGGAATTTGCAGGGCACAGGCAACTACAGTCACTGTGGTCAATAAATAACACATGCAGAGCTATGACTACTGGGTTTGATATTCACAGAAAAACTAAACCTCATCACCCCTGAGATACTGAGCAGGAGTACTGAGAGACAGAGAAAACAATTAGGTCTGCTGAAGTTAAAACACACTTCAGTCATATTATTTCTCCTGCTGTCACTGTTATTAGTAAGTATTGATTCATTTCACTAGTATCCATGCAGCAAACCAAAGGTTTTTAAACCTTCTGCTTGGGTGGGAAGTTTGATACAAACTCGTCTGTGCAGTGACTGTAAGTGGGCCTTGTTCATTATATAAGCATAATTATGTTAAAATGTCAGGAAAGTGAAATATTCTGGGAAATCTACAAATATTTCCTTACACAGTGTGAACAGCATATTAGAAACAGGTTTCCATAGACAATAGCAAGAACTAAATATTAATCCATATTAAAAGGTTTTTTTTACAGCAATCAGAATCGGGGAAATTTTTTTTGAGATTAAAGTGTGGCTGTCTCAGATGAGCATCCCCTTCAAACCTAAACTATACCTGTCAAAGTGAACAGATATATATCAGGAACAAGGAATTAGGTATGCCTGAATGGGACACAAACAAACCAAGGACAATTTAGACTTATTGCCTTCTGTAGTCTCCATACTATATTTACATTATGTCAGGTATTGATACTGTAACAGGAACACTGTTATATGCAATGCACAGGGATGACCCCACACTGAGGAAGGTGGGAATCCCCAAGGTGGCCACAGTGCCCTGGCACGGTACTTGCCTACTGGAGGGACTTGCACTACTAAGGTACTTTTTTTCTACAGAGCTGTGCTGGTCCATCAGGTACCTGGGCATCCAGGAGAGTACAGAAAGGGTATGGCACTGTTTCTTGCAATTGTCAGTGTATATAGGCAGCCCAAGCAGATTTTCATTTTAGGCTACTTTGTAAGGAAACCATGGATGAAATAGTTCTGGAAATGTAAAGTTTCTTCTTACATCAAACACCTTAAATGAGATTGCACAAGGCACTGCACTGTCCTGTTTTTATCAGCCAGTGAGACCAACAACCAATGCTTTGTGAAGCTTCTCCATGGCTCTACATCCTTGTCCACAAAGAAAGGGTCAGAGGAATTCAAGTTTATATTAAGCAGGGATTTTTCCATCCAGAAGCTGGAGGAAGCCGTTTCAGCATTTTGTCAAATTTGGCAAACTCTGCCTGGAGACTACCCCAGTTCTGGCCAGATCTTGGCAGATAGTGGCTACTAAGCAGAGTGATGAAGCTATAATTAATATAGAGGATTTGGCCTATTCTGTTACAGACAGCTCTTTTTCCAGCTTTTCTGCAAAGGCTGCCTACAAGTAGGGGCTTGGGACTGACTGTCATAAAAATTAGATGTGAAAATTAGGAGAGCAACTATTGTCTAACGCAAGGCTGTTGAACTACACCAAGGAAGAAGGCTTCATGCTGTCTTGCATTTATGCCAACAAGCTAACAAAAACCTGTAGTTTAAACTAAGTCAAGTTGGAATACAGATACACATGTAAGTTACCTGATTCAAAAGATCTCCTGTCACTCAATCTAGCTCCAAATATTGCAAGGTTGTGTATGAAAAATGCAGCACTGGAGACTGATCTGTGTGTATCAGATATGTGAATTTTCTGTTTTCCTATTGACAAGCTGAAATGCTCCTTGTACATAATCCTTATATAAAGACACCTGTAAACAGGATATGATGGATTTTAGCTGTTGGATAGACAGGTTCTGTTATTATTACATAGCCAGAGATACAATAACATTGAGGTTTTTTGCTGTTTGCTGGACTGCCTGAATACAGAAATTCATCCAGATTTTAGTAGGCAGAGGTGGCCACAGCCACTGAGGAAATGGCAGACTGCAAAAGGAAACATATAGAGGGTGGTGGGGTTCCCCCTGGCACGGGCGCTGCGATCCTTACCAGGGGGCAAGCTCTCCGTCCTTCCCCCCTCCACGTGGTTCCCAGGGGACCGGGAATGGCAGCACAGGACTCACGGAGAGAGGGAGGCAAAGAGACTTT
>JAWWEU010000111.1:102790682-102857959 GCA_035583155.1 Acropternis orthonyx
AACAATATTCATATCACAGTAAAAGTTTCATTCTCTGCATTAGCATCCACATTCCATTTATGACAAGAATCTTTCCACACTTTAAATGGTGCATTGACTGCTACAGAAACACAGGCTAGTCCTTGTTTATGTATTTCTAGGTCTTATAGCAAATACAAAAGTAAAAATGATTCCTTTCTTGATGGGAAAGATGTCTGACAATAGGCATGATGAAAACATAATTTATTATCCAGAATCATAGCTGTATAAGTTTATATCTGAAATTTTTTACAAACTATGGGTTCTTTTTTGCATGAATTAAAATAATGTAATTGGATTTCTTTGCGTTTCTAGTCCAAACAGATCTTCAAAAAAGCACTATTTGAGATGAATGTATCCTGAGGGATTTTTTCTTTCCTACTCTTTTTATTCACCCATTATTTTCTTCAACACAGTTTCTTTTGACAGTGTCTGCATCCTAGCCTTCTATCTAACTTTCCACTGCTGTGAAGAGTGTTTTGGAAAAGAAGGTGTTTCTTTTTTATTTTCTGACATAAGGACTAGGGGGAAAAAAAACTGCCTGATGGAGCTATTACCTTCAAGTACTTTGTCAATCTGATGATAATGAAAGTTATTTCCTCCTGTAGTTAAAAATACACTTTTCAAAGTAATCATTTCACTCCTCAAGCCACTTCTGATGACTCATTGCTCCAAGGCAGGGATCCACAGCATTGTTTGTGAAGTTCTCAACAAAAAAATATTAAAAATATACCATTCTGGAAGTCAGTGTTCCCCTGAGCATGAAAAACAATTAAATCCAGATGCAGGTGTAAATCTGAAACTGAAACAAACTATACACAAAGGCCAACATACTAGATAACAACTTTAGCTACTTAATGATAGAACTTTGAAGATGCTGGAAACTACCTGATGTTGCAGAGAAAGCAAAATAAGGGTAAATTAGAGTTTGGAGAAACACCTGGATGCATAAATTAGGCTGATAGCAGCTTTGCAACTGTTGCTTAGCCTACTCTAGATCTCTAGGTTAATACATCCATATACTTTAGGTTGGGATATTTCCGCTCTGTTTATGGACTTTATCTTTTGTGGTGTTTGCACTTTCAATCAGTTAAACAGGGGGTCTCAAAAGAGTTACAGTTATTAATGAAATAAACCTGTTTCCTTGTAAAGAGACATGTTCAATGACCTTCTAAAAGACTACTGACCATCTCACCCTGCTACTGCAGAAATAAATTCAGCACTTTCCCAAGAGCAAAGAGCCCTAACATTGAGCCAAAGGCACTCCAGGTTGACAGACACCTAGGAAGCTGACTGCTGTACTCACGTGGGTGGAAAACTATGGTAAGCTGGTTAGAAGCAGGTGTGTGGATCTTGTGGTGGCCTGACATGCGGTACCCACAAAAACTGTTCTAACACTGCCCTTCTCAGCTGGGCAGGGGAAGAAAAATATAACTAAGTCTCTTGGGTTGAGATAAAGAGAGATCACTCACCAGTGACCATCACAGGCAAAATAGACTGCACTAGTTTAATTTATTACCAATCAAATCAGAGCAATATAATGCAAAATAAACACAAATTTTTAAAATCACCTTCCCCCTACTCCTCCCTTTTTCCTGGGTTCAACTTCACTCCCAAATTCTCTACCGCCTCCCTGCCAGAGGCACAGGGGAAAGGAGACTGTGGTCAGTTCATTGCTATGCCACTTCTTCCTTCTCAGGGGGAGGACTCCTCACACTCCTCCACTCCTCCAGTATGGGGTCCCTCCCAGGGGAGACAGTCCTCCATGAACTTCTCTAACATGAGTGCTCCCCACAGGGTGCAGTCCTTCATGCAAACACAACACGGATGTTTATAAAAATAAAAAAATAATAAAATAATAAAAAAACCCTATAAAAATCTTCATGTAGTGGTGTCATCTCTGAGTGCTGAAACTTCCAGCAATATCACACAACAATGAATGTATAACAAACTCCTGAAGCTGCCTCTCTGGTGGCAGCACACCATACACTATGTAGGAGGAGCTGCAACTTCCATTGTAACTGTGGTTTATTAAACTGCTAAGGAAGTCCCTGAAGGAGTGACATATCACAAGGAAGAGAACAAGAATTTCATTATAAAGTCCACTCTTCCTCCACCACTGAAAATGAGATCTTTGGTGTGTGAGCTCAGCTCATTGCTGTTCTTTCACACTTCTAATCACTGAAACAGGCTGCTGTGACTGTGGAGGTGGTATGTTGGGTTTGCGGGAAGCAAACCAGCCAGCACATATGTGTGGGCAGCCACCTTATTGTAATTTAGAGAGGTTTGTCAGCGAGCTGTAGGGATGGGAGATTGGAAGAGTGGAAGAAGCAGTTTGAGGCTGCGAGGGAGAGGAGCCAGTGGCCCTATACATGCTCTGCCTGTGGATGGGAGCACCGACGCTGCACTGGAGAGGAGCTCAAATGCCGAGAAATTCCAGTAAAACGTAAGAGCTAAAAATAAAAGGCTGGCTCTCTGTCTGGAGTAAATCAGCAGGGATGTGTTGAATCTCTGGATTTACCTCAGCTGAGAATCTCAGCCTGTGCACCTCACCCTCCTCTCGCACTGCTCTGCCAACACTTTAGAGAATAACTGGGTCATCCTGATTTAACCACATTCATATGCTGGGATGTGAGATGGAAGAAATTGGTATAATAAGAATTTTTAATAACAATTCTTATTCATTTTGTGGTTTTCATGTTTATATTCCATTTTGAGTGAAGTCATTGCTATAAAATGAAAGTTTCATGTATGATAAAGGATTTCTCTTTTTTAGACTACTGTAGAATAGTTTAAAAAGTAGAAACTCAGTTGAAATCAAGAGAGACACTTTAACATAAAACTATTACAGTGACGGAACTGTTGCTGTGATCTAGTTTCTGAAATCTGGAGCCTCTAAAATTGTTACCTGAATTTGCAAAGCTGTTATGTGCACCTTGCATATATTATTAGAAAACATGCAAGTTGCCACGAAGAAAATTTTTGTCTCTTCTCCTGAAATCAGAAAAATTACTAACAGTTCACCTGGAAGCACAGCGTGTCCCTGGTTTGAAGTTAATTTAAATAAATGAGAGGCCATCTACTGCTGCAATTAATTAATTGTCAAGGCTTTCTCATATCAGAGTTCATTTATGGAGAGCAAGAGAAGTGAGCCTTGCTTTCAAATCTTTAAAAGAAAAACATGTTTCAAACCCTAAAAAAGCTTGTCCATAATCCACTGACTTGGTTGTATCAGATTTAATGCACATTTAGCTGGAAACCAGTAAGATTTCCTTTGACCAGTTTCAAGCATCCAGAATCTAGTAAGCCCACTCCTATGTTTACAGTCTAGAAGCAAAATCTCAGTCTGTGCAGGATCAGAGCTTCTGTTTGCAGAAAAAGCAAAAACTGGGTTTTATGAGATGGATCTTTGCAACCTCAGAGTTGTTCTCTGTGCATCTCATATCATCATTCTGGTGCATTTCCTTCAGAACTAGAAAATTTCCAATAATCAGCCCGAGTTTAATAAGATATCACTATACACTGTAGCAAGGAAAAACAGCTCTCTATGCTTTAAGTTCTACTATAATGCTTAAAAAAGCATACCAGCCTGGCATTTCTTAATCTGAACTTTTTCCAGCTCTTCTCCTCTGTTTCTTATTGCCATTCATATCCTTGTTTAAAATAGCAGAGTCTCCATCAATTTTTATTTCCCTGTCATCTATTATTCCTCTTAGCCTTGAGCCATATTATACCAAAGCTTTCATACTTTCCATCCATTGTCATCTGTCTCATGCTCAGCTTTTACTTGTGTTTAAAGAGCTCTTAGCAAGAAAAAAAGTCTGCAATGTGTGATCAAAGTGTGGTTAGGATTGTATCCTTTAATCTGTTACTTAGAAACTAAAATGTAAGAAACAGAGGTAAACAAATAATTTGTAATGAAAAGTAAATAAGAGAAAATGGTTTCTGAGTATTGTGGTTTATCTGCAAAACTTTGCAAATTTATTATATTCAGGACATGCCATAAAGTAATACAATGTGAGCTGCTATGAACTACTCAATGCATGTGTATTAAATAAAATCATAATATAATGTGATATTAGGTCATCACATTGTCAGTGTACTTTATACCCCTGAGCTGTTTATAAATAGGTAGCAGAACTGAAAGACTTATCATTTCAGGAGGTTTATAAATAGGCACGTAATGTTTTTCCCTACATGAATAACACATTTTCAGTGTTCCATATTACAACTTGAAAATCATGTCATACTCATTAGTGTACATTAAGCCACAGGACTTTGGCTCTTATCTGAGTTAATTAGTGAGAAGGAAAAAAAAAAATATAGTACATTAGAGCTGGTAAAAAAAAGAAGAGGCAAGGAAGGACAAAAAATAAAGAAAACTAATTTTCAATTGTGAATAATGTATTCATTGAGCTCCATATGCAGTATATGGAAGCACAAATATATATATTCCTATAGTGTATACTATTACCTTGACTCTGATAGAATTTTTTTTTTTTTTTTGGTGTCTAAAATCTGTTTGGAAATAATACAGCTCAACATGTTAGTTTTCCAAACTAATTTCCAGGCAATGCCTTTTAATTAATTTGTGGCTTTGAGTGCATCCAGATTTCACATGAAGTCCTGTCCTGTGCTCTGGGGACTATGGTCCCTGAGTCAGTTCAGAAGACTCACTTTCTCTTGCCTCCCAAGGGAAGATAATCCACCACAGATCCTGAGAGAACCCTGCACCCCTTGCACGTCTGCATGGTTTTGGCAGGTCTCTGGACGTCCTTTTCTGACCAGCTGAACACACTGAGGAAATGAAAGTGTATTTAGACCCTACTATCCTGCTGTATGACAATGTTGATAAAGTGAGTAACATGGCATAAAGGGACTTAACCCTTCTGGAAAGCCACAAAAAGCCACAGACTGGCAGCCTGTCATCAGAATAAAGGAAAACTGGCACCAAAACACATTTAGCTGCAAGTACAAGGCAAGAACCTGGGTTTGCATTTTGGAGACTGCAGCTGCTCTTACAGAGACACTGAAGTAAGTCTCAACTGCTTTACACCTTGTTTTGCTGGAGTTTCCTCTACAGATATCACAGGTCCGTGGCATTTATTGCAGGCTCTGGTGTTGCTTTGAAATAGAGCACATCTTGTCTGAGAATTCAAATGTGACTTTGTTCTTGCTAAAACTGGGATCTGCAGTGATGACAATGAGTCAGGCTGGGGTTGGACAAGGGCGTTTTCCCGCTGAGGTTGATTTGCTCTAATGGCTATTGATTCAACAGGCTGTAACTTGGAAGAAAGGACGAGCTGTGAATGGAGCTGGGCTGGAGGAATTAAATTACCCTAATGTAACTTCTAATGGACCTACCAGCAGTGTCCACTCCTTCCAGAAGGCCCCGAAAACAGCTCAGTCCATAATTTCAGGCATTATCACAGGCAGTTGCATTGCTAATGCTGTGTATTGATAAAAGGATAAATGCTATTCTTGCTCTCAGTGTCAGAAGGGCTGGGTATCACATTAATGGCATAGATCGCTGAAGTTCTGTCCTTGAAATAGTCATGGCTTTCAATTTCTTTCTCAGCATGTGTTTAAATATTCCCAAGAGCCCCAAACTGCCTCCAGTTGCTTCCTGTTTAAATAAAAGATGATTCCTCTTTTTATTCTGTGGAATCCATTCAAAAGAAAAGGTCATGCCCAAAGGGAGAAAGCAATTTCCTTATTCTTCATTTCAGAGCCCTAGGGATTTGTAATTTAAGTTTCCCAGAACCGTCTCCATTTTTTTTAATTGATATTCTTTGTTAATTTTTCTTTTTGGCTGTGGGGGGGGAGGGAGGTAGGATAGTGGTGTCATGTTTGCCTAGTCCTAAAGCAAACCCAGCATTTACAGTTGTTAAACCCTTGGCAGCTCAGAAATGCAGTGTGACTGAGATGTCCTCAGATTAGGTAAATGGAAAATTAAAAGAAGTTATTTCTCTTAACTTTGTTTCAGATGCTGTCTGACACCAGCAATTCCAAATACACCTTTCTTTCTCACTTAAAAGAGGAGACCATGGAGTATTTCACAGGCAGGTATTAATGTTTAATAATAAGTGTTTCTTCTGGGTGACTGCAAGGTTTTGCCTTCTCTTTTTCTGAAGATTTTACAAGTTTTTTGGCTGAAAATTTGTGTAATCTGACCATTAGACTGATGGGGAGAAATTATTCCAGCAGCCCACAATGATATTTAAAAAGAAATTTATTTTCCTGAGGATGTAATAAAGCATATGGATTTTAAAAATTGGTTTGATCTCTCTCTCTCTCTATTTTTTTTTTTTTTTTTTTTTTTAAATGTTATGTCTTACATTGATAAAACCAGCTTAGGATAAAATCTTCAAGGGCAAGCCCCTGTGGACATAGTAAACACAAGCATAAATGGATCTAAGTCCATTTATTTCTACAGAATTTCAATCTCAGGAGTCAAAACATAACACCTTAAAATTATTAGATTTAATTATTTTTACTTTTGAAGAATGGATAATAGACTATAGACTTCTCTCACAGGAGGGGAAGAGTTGCTAGTATAAATTACAATACATAATTATTTCTTTAAGAGTTTATTTTAACATTTAGTAGTGTTCAACTGATTTAAAAAAGTCACAGTCAGGAAATTGGTTTCTTTGACTGGGATCTGATTAATTTTCATTTATTGCATTTTACATGCTAGTTAGTAAGGAGAAGGTACTTGCGAAATTACTCAGTACTGCCAGGCTAACAGGTATGCCAAGTGTCTTTAGGTTTCTTTTACTTTCTTTACAACCTCTTTGCTCCCTTCTTACTCAAATTTTATTTTGATTTCTGGAAATACCCTGCCTGGCAAGATGAGGAACATTGTTGGGACTCTCTATCACCCACTTGATCTCTGCTATTTGGCTTTGGGCAGTCACCAACCCCCCCTTCCCTTGCCTCTGTCTGACCTTCTTCCTCCACCCAAGCTTGCTCCAGACTGTGAAATTAGTTCTCCCCCTCTATCTACCCTTCCCAAAGGCTGTCCCAAGAAGCAAAAGGCCAAAATTCACATACAGTCCCATCTACTCCGATCTTACTTGTCACAACATGCCTTGCAATGGCCCACAGCATCATTGGGAGTTTGGATATTCCCTGAGCTGATGTAGGTTTGGTGGATGCCCATTGTTGTCCAGGTTTAGCTTAGTTAGGCACAGGAATTGGTGAGTGCAGCTGCTCTAGTGTTCTGATAGGAGGAGCTCCAAAACAAACTGGTCAAACTGTTTCAGAACAACAGTCATTAAAAGCTGGGGTTTAAAGCTGATATAAGTGAACAAGCTTAATGAATATTTACAAATAAATATTGGTTTAGAACTGTCTAGATAAGCTTATGCATAATTCAATAATCAGAGAAGATAACCAAAGATCTGCAATCTGCTTTCCTTCATGTAGCATTAAGGGTATACATTTTTATAAGTAGGCCATCACCTATTCCTATCCCATGCAACTCCAGACTGATTACCTCCTACATATGCATTTATTATTCATAAGTAACAAATGAAAACTATGGATTAACCATTTTAAGAGCATGGTTCATTTGTGAACTTTCTGCCTGGCTTCCCACATTTCTTTTTTGTGAGGGATAACACTGTGAGTGGATGATTGAACCATTTTGACAGTAGAGCTAATAATGGAGCATGAGACTATGATAAAAACATCCCTTATAAATAATCATGGAGGTTGAAAAACCAAAAAAAAAAAAAAAACAAAAAAAACAAAAAAGAAACACAACAAACAAACAAAAATCATGGGTGCTAAAAGCCCTAAAGCTTTTTGGCATACAAAGTATATGACATACTTAAGAGGAATCTTTGTGGGCAGTGCATAATGCTAGTACACAACCACAGCAAACCACACGGGTAGTCTCTGTTCACAGAGGCACTGTGGATCAGCCTTCCCTGACTCTGTGCCTGATGCTGTCTGAAGTCATGTGTGAGAAATTGTTCTATTAAGCAGAACAAAATTTCACAAGGGTACCATCGTGGCTATATAATGTTCTTAATATGACTATGATTTTTGCTGCTTGGCTTGAATGGATGAGGTCTGAGGTGGGACATGTGTGTGTGTGAAAAAGATAATAGGAAGGATGACAAGTCACACAATGCACTAAGGATAAAAGACTATTGCTATTTCATACAAGGTACTGGATGTGACCTCTCCAGAAAAAGGAGAAGCTAAATGTTCAACCACTCTTTCTAAATTTTCATTTTACGTATGCATAATTATGTGCAATTAGAAACCCATTGGTACACCTAGAAGAGTATTTAATATGAAAAAACCTACATATGTACATTTAGAGTCTGCTTTACAAACCTGAATAAAATATCACCATGTGAATGAACCTTTTTCCAGAACTGACTCAACAAATGTGTTCAGAAGTGAAAATATGTGTCTGACCCATAAACCTCTTGTCCTCTTTCAACAACAGGTGCAAACTTGGTAGAAAATTGCCAGTCTGAGGAACAAACCAAAGCAAAGGAGGCATTGCCCTTTCCTGGCTGCTACCTTCTCTACGAACAAAATGTTCAAAGATACAAACCAAGCTGTTATAAAACTTCAGACTAAAGAATGCGCAGCAGGTGGCAACATATGTGTCCACTTAGTTCCAGCCAAAACAGTCTAATTTGCAGAAAAGGATACAGAATTTCACCGTGACTCAGTTGAGGGGGTGATTTGAAGGGGAAAGATGCTCTAGCTCAAGTCCTGGGCTTGCTGAGGAGAATAGCTATTAATTAAATAGAATTTCTAGACTCTCCCAATTTGTTTGGTTTACAATAATTCACTTTATTCTCTAAACTTGGTCTGTTTGGGGCTCAGTTTCCCTTGGGATTTACTCTTCTTCTGTTTCTCTATTTCCAGAAACATTAAATTAAGAATACTTGTCTAGTTTAAAGCTTATGAAAGAAAGAATTAATTAGGCTAAAACAATATAATGAAATATATCTGACCTTTCTGCCATTGTAATGAAGAGAACTGAAGATTTAATTATTTTTTAATACGTCCAGTCTCCCTCTAGTGGTGACTTAATCACTGCCTGAACCAGTCACCACATCTCGAACTGCAATGTGATTATGTCTTGTCTGAATTACTAATTTTGATGACATTATATCAAAAGCAATTGTTCTGACCAACAACTAATGGCAATTGCGTATTGAATAAAGAAAATAAGAATGAAGGAAGCAGCAGCTTCCAGAAGGCAGCAGTCAAAATAACAAACAACCTATTAGAGTAGTGTCTGTGACTGAAAGCTATTACTACCTGTGGGGTATGTTGCCTGGATTTTTGTGGTTTCTCTTTAATTATGTCTTCCGTTACGAACACTATCGTAGCTATGAAGTTATTTTTTTTGGTTTGCACCAAAACTAACACAGGCCTAATAGTGCTCTAAAGGTCACGTGGATAGGGCTGATTACTGAAACCACATAGTTCAAACAATGGATTAAATTTCATTACATGGGATATAAATGAATGTTAAGCATGTATTTAATGCTGAAAAAGAATATTTTCCTACATCAGGTCATCAACAACTAGTGGAATGATTCAGGAAATCACAATTTCTTCGATAAAAATGTCTTAGGAAAGGAGCGAGAAAAGATGAATGGGTAGCTACTGTTGAAAACCCTTTGAATTTAAGTTTTTATTTCTTTTGGGGAAGAATCATTTTTGGGAAACCTTGCACAAATGCAATACCAATAGCCAGTTTTCACCAAAGAGTAACTGCAGTGTACCTCTTGTCTGAAAAGAAACCACACTCAACCAAGGCAAACTGAAAGCAAACGTGAGTTTCATAAATTAGTGATATTTCTTGTGAGGGCCTCAATTATTACAAAACCCTATTTTTCATGAAGTTCACATTTTGATAGACAATTTCCAATAGGCATGTGTATTGAATAAGCTTTTCATTCTGAGCTCTTGACATCTCAGGTATGTTTATTGCTTGAAGTAATAATGGATAGCTCTTATTTAAACATTTTTAATCACTGTCTGCTCAAGTGATTAATGAAAGTGATCAGAATATTTGTTTGTTTCATCTGGAATACTTACGAACAAACAAAACAAATTTACCAAATGTCTGGTATCTGATTGGTAATAAACCCCAGGAATTTTAAGCGGGTAAACTATTTCTTTTCTTTTCTTTTCTTTTCTTTTTTTTTTTTTTTTTTTACCTTCTTTCTTCTTTTTTAAAACATGCTCAGGAAAACTAAACTGATGAGCAAAAATTGCAGGCATCTTGAAACAACTCTGTTTTGTTAATTCAAATGTTATATTTTTAATTATAATAAATGCTCTTAGGAGGTCTAAGCCTCCAGTGAAAACTTCAGACGGAAGAAAACCCTACCTTTTCTTGCTTTTGATTACATCAAGAAAATATCAATTAAAAAAATTATTTTAGAACAAATGAAAACTAATTTTCCTTTGTGATTTTTCAGAAATCTGAAATTCTACCAGTTATTGCAAAGCTGTACCCACATGTAATCCCAAATACTCCTGAAATATAAGTAATGTGGCTACTTGTATCAGCATTTCTACTTTATAAAGTGAGCCTTGTCCAGGGTTTGGACTTCTTTGGTCAGGGCATAGGAAGTGCTAATTAATATTTATATATGTGTTTATACAGTTTTTTATTTATTTTTAAGAAAGGCAACCTTTAAGAGGCACAGGCTCCACTTTAAACAAGTGCAGTTTATTTTCTCAAGAAAGAAGATGAGGTGCACAGATTTAAGATATTGAATTTCACTCCAGTGAGCATACATTAGCTCAATAGATTGTGTTTTTGAGATTGGATATTTAAGCAATTATTAAAAAAACCCCAGTTTAATGATTTCTTAAGGATCATTAACAACTAGATAAATTCAAATTGAGTTCTAAAAGGAAAAAAAATAACAGTATTACTTAAATAATTTTAAACCACTCATCAAGAATATGAGATAGTCAAGGATCTGAAAAAGCTTTGAACAGTGTATCCTACTTTCTACTAGATTTTGTCACCTTTCTCCTTTTTCAAACTCACCCAATCCCTTTTTTAATTTTCAGACAAGTAAGGTATTGCTGAAACTCAGTTCTGGAGCCTGGCCTTAACAGTGGTAACAAGATGCTCTGTGTACTTATTAGAAATACAAAGTTAGCAAGCAAATATTGGATGCTGAACTTCCTGCTTTCATTCTGCATATTAAGAAAGTAGCAAATACTGCATTTTTCAAGACTCTCTTCCCAGGAGGTTGTTAAGGTGACATTACCATCTTTTTTTATATATTGAAAATAGTACAAACAGACTAGCATGGACAAGCAAGGAAGGTCTAAGAAGAAACATGTAAGACCCATCCTCCCTGACTATCCTGTCATCTTATCTCAATCATGTTTTTCACTTTCCCTTCTTACTTTTTCATGCTGAACACTGATAAGGGAAATCTCAGTCCAAAGATAATATGTCATTTTAAAGATAATGATTTTGAGTATCAAATGTTTGGCCTGCACTTCTGCAATAGCAGACACATTAGATCACTTCTTTTGTGGTGCCCTTGTTTATTGGAAAGCAACTTGTACTTTATCTTCTCAGCCACAATCATGTATAATGTTTTGGGTAGCAGAATCTAGTTTTGATTATTAAATTATACATTTAGAGTTGCATTCTTATTGAATTTCCAGGTTAACTTTTTAGTTGTGACTGCCTGTTTTAGTTATGACTGCAGTAGATAACTGAATGTCTCTGTCCTGACATAATGTAATGTGTAAATAGGGAAATTACAAAAAAAATCCATTTGCAAAAAATAGCCATCTTACCCTAGCATGCTATGTTTTGGGAAGACTATGATGTTAGCAAAGCAGAATCTGGAGCTTAACTGGCAATGCATCATTCATTCTTGCCTGAGACATTCTTCCTGAGAAAATCTTGTCATCAGTCTTTTTACATAATGGGACATAAAAAATACAGCAATATATTGTAACTCAATGGTCAATCTTTACAAGCTCCCTGACAAGGTACATTGTCAGACATCTGAAAATCTGTGCTGGGGGATGCTAGAAAAAAACCCATAAACTGAAATGTTGCAAAGAAGAATGGAGACATAACATTAAGAAACACTTCAGAATAATAGTGTATAAATTCTGTATGACTCAACACCTGTACAGGTAGAGAAAACCCAGCATGACATCGGCTGATTTAAGAAAACTTGAAGGCAGAATTAATCATTGATGTGGCTATTTCTGGAAATGAAAGGGATTTTGAAAGGGAGGAAAATGTGAAAACCATAAGATTGAGTGACTATACCATAAAATAAGATTTCTTTTGGTAATTTAGCAGTAAAAATAAAATGTGGCCAGCTCTAGCATCTAACAAGAATGTGTTGGACACAGAAATTGTCTGGATTTATATATGATGCTTGACAAGTCTACCATTCTTGGAAATCCCACCTGCATTCCTGTTTCTCTAAAGGGAATTCATGGTTCATTTTTTTGCTTCCAAAAATGAATATGAGCAAAATTTATGTCCTTATGGGAGGATGCACACTGTAGCCCAAAGTGGCAGTACAAGCAACCTCTGATACCTTTCCTCACAAAGTCAAAGAGCAGAGACTGTCGTCAGCGAACAGGGTAGAGAACATCACCTGTGTTTCTGTCATTGACAACTGGATCTTTCACATTTCAGGTAGTGACTACATTGGAAAAAAATCAATTAAAAGATAAATAAATAGTAGAATAAAACAAAACAATTAGTAGAAAATAATAACAGAAGGTAAAATTGAGTGGAGACATGATAATTTGGACAGAAACTACCCAGGAGCAAAACATGTAGGGTGTGGTTGTGAGGGAAACTTCCCAGCAAAGAGACAGGAAAACAGTTTGAGATATAAGACTCAGTGAAATGCAGTTTTTTTAGCTGAAGGATCAGCAGCAAAGAGACTTGCCCACACCTGGAGTTATGACTATATGTGAAGCAGACTTGGCAGGAGTGTTAAGGGAAAGAACCTGAACTGAGTTTCCAGAATCTTTGATGTAGATGTGACAGGTACTCATTTAAAAAGATCTTCCTTAGGGACATGAAGCAGCACAGAACTACCAAATCCTAATAACTTGTACAGATCCTAAAAAATACTACCGGGGCTGATTCTGGTCTCAGTCTCCAAATTGTACAGCCAGAAATGTCTGCTGCCTTTGAAATCTTATGCCCCTCAGCAAAACATTTCTGTTTAGTACTCCTCTCTCAAGGTAAACTGCTAGTCCTGCTTGATGGTAACCACGTGTATTACAACAGGCTGCAGGGGCGGTCCCGTGGTGTAATGGAGAGCACTCTGGACTCTGAATCCCATGCACCTGAGTTCGAGTCTCAGTGGGGACCATCCCCTGGCAGTTAAATGCCTCCCTGCCATCCGATCCCATCAGATCTCGGATGCTCAGCAGGGTCAGTCCCGGTTAGTATCGGGTGCTGTAGACAGTTTCGAGGATTTCACTGTCACTGTCCAAGCTCACTAGGCCGTGCCAAATATTGGACCTTAGGACTTAAACGATGGAGCCAGTTCTGCGCACGCTGTGCCTCACTTAAAAAATCCACTGCGCAGGCTGGAGGGGCACACCTACGTAGGGAGGAGAGCCCTTCCCTTCCTAAAATCTTCGTTCACGAAGTCTGGCCATAAAATACAAGCATTATACTAGCAGGGACAGCACCGTTTCATGAAGTATGTGGGGGAACAGGTTTTAAATTCATCGAAAGTGGAGTGTCTAACCTTCTAACTTTATCCCTCTGTCTGTGCTTACAAGTTAAGCAGGTTTAACACTGATCAGAGGTATCCAGGGTGATAACTGTCTGCAGCAAAAAATAACAAGGCGAACTAAAACAAAAAAATCCTCCAAACCCTCAGACAACCCTTCTCCCTCCTAAGCTATTCATCAGGTTGCTGTGTTTTTCCTGAACTGACGCCCCTACATATTAAGAATAGGCTGCTGCTAGAGCCATTGCATTTGGAGTGTGAAATGGAGTGCCATAAAGTTCTGGCTGCTGTGAGTCATATTTGTTTGTCCTCATACAGCTCAGAATGCCTGCTGGCACCCTGGATTGCAGGAACATACACATGGTGCATCCATGGAGCTATGTCTGTTTCCTCAGACAAAGAACTGAACACTGTGTGACAGCAGGCCCACCCCCCTGGAGATTGGAGAGTGCAAATCTTTTCTCATGATGAAATCCACAGATGATTTCATGGGAGAGGACAATGAAAGGAAACATTTCAGCAACCCCACAGTAAAGTGCTCTTTCTAGAGAAGAGACTGTGAATGAAAAATGAGTATCTGTGTTAGTAATTCTAATCCTGTAGGTTTAGGGCAGAACTACAGCTGCTGACCTTTTTGTAATGTTTTGCAACAGCCATACATTTTGATATTCAGGTTTTTGTTAACGAAAAATTATGGAAAGATTGCTACATGAGAATAATTTAAAAAAAAAAAAAAGGCCTTTTTGAAGACTTCTTTTGTGAGAGAAATTTGTCTTGACCTATCACTCTGAAGGTGTTGACACTTAAAGTTTATTTTCTTCATCAAATTGTGCTCTCAGTAAAACTATACACAACCATGCAGGGCTCTGTGCTTTCTTCCCTGTGCTGCCCACTTATCACCCTGACCCCTGCAAACTGCTGTCATACAGCATAAGCTAAATTTCTTGACACATGTTTGAGAGATATGTTACTTCTGCATCATTTACACATGGATGAGGAACTACGCAAATTTGGATCAGCTAAAACTAAGAACATAATCCAAAACTGTGTGTTGGTTTCTGTCATTTAAACTTTGACCGTCACATTGGCAGGTGTGGATGAAACACCTGAGCAGACTGCAGAGACGTGCATAGCAATGTGCAACACCAGGGGCCGGCAAGTTTTCTGCTGTGTTCAGGGTAGCAGAATCGCTATTTTCTGTTGGCTCAAAATACTGGAAGTATTAATAAGAGAGGAGAAATGGAGGAATTAATTCCTTTTATGACACTGAATTTATGCAGCTCAAGGGATTGTTCCCTTACACTGAAACTGGGAGCTGAAACTGGCTCTCATTTCTGTCTGCAGCAGTGGCTTTTCAGTCCCAGCTCCAGCTAACCTGAATCTCACTGGGAACTGGAATTTGCTGTCTCCAGTGTGAGGACAGATTAACTAAAGCTGATTTTGACTGCTGTATGAGCCAGATAGCTCTTTTTTCCCCCCTTCCAAGCTGGGCATCCAGAGATCCAAGATCTGTTTATTTTACAGGTAGCATGCTGTTTTGCTCCTGTGCAAGGAAATAACAACCACAACAGTAGGAATTGAATGACAGTGTAACTACTGCCTACAAATCAGTGATACTGTGTTGTTCAAATTAAAATAGTGATTCTTTGGCAATTCTATTTAATATTGATGCTATGTGAGCATTGGGTGTTAGTACATTTCTAAAGACTTATTGGAAAATTTAGCAGTATAATTTTCCTGATAAACACTATCTTACAAATCACCATGTGGACAGGGTTGTTTTTTTTTCTGAACAAGTTTAGAATCGAAACCCCTAAACAGCACTTCTATTCTGGAAAGTTTTAGTAATTTCTTATATGTTTGAATCTCTGACCACTTTCTCAAATGTAGTTGAAATATTGGAAAAAACGAGGAGTATGAGCAGACAGCAGACAGACACCTCAAAAGGCAGACATCATGATCACATAAGCACTGTTTTCTTAGGAGATAGAATTATATTGGAGCACTAGGAGTCTAGTTATCTGAGATATCTCATCTATAACTCTGGGGTAAAAGAAACTGTGGCTTCTTGGTTTTTAAAAGTCTGTTTCTAAGAAGTGTTTGCTTAATAACCTTGCTAATCACTAATGGAAAATAGACTATTCAAAAAGCTTCTGCCACAAACTAGTATGCTCTGAAAACTGCATTTGTGAATTGTTATTAACAACATATTAAGCAATACTTGCGCCATTTCATTGATAGGCCTGTGATACCATCACCAAAATATGATGGGCTCTCAGTCAAATTTTTCTTCCTTGACTGTGGAGCAATGGCTTTTTGGCTTCTAGTAATCACTCCAAGTTCTCTCACTTTTTGTTTGTTTTCCTCCTACTCAATATTACTCATACTTGCCCTCAGTTTTGGGAAATTAGTTGTTTAGAAAAGCTGTGTATGCAGCTGATTAGGACTGTCCTCTGTTTAATTATCTATTGAACAGAACCAGATCCTGATTTACACATTGTAGCAAGTCACTTACTTAATTAAACCTTGTCCATCTTAGCAGTAAATAAAATAAACCATTATTGAGTACCAGCCAATTTATATAGGAAATCACGTTCTATAACTTTTAGAAATTGTGATGCCTGTGCCTCCACTTCTTGAACAGAACTTAATTCATTTTCTATAAATGATAAGAAGGTATTGTGGAGAATTTTCAGGTGCAGTTCTTTGACCTGCTGCAGACCTTCCATGACGGCCATCTCCTGAGCTAAGTCACCCAGTTCCCAAAACCCACGAACGTTTTGCCACATCTCCTTGCTTAATCCCACCGTGTCCTTACAACTTGTAGGCAAATATTTAAAAATTCCAATCACTTGAAACATGCTTACTATAACATACCTTTCCAACTACAACACACTTCTGCTTTGCAAGAAATTTCTGTTGGTTTTATCCTAAACATGTGAGCAAAAAAGTAATTTCTTCACCTTATTTCTGCCATAGTTTAATAGGTAAAAAAAAAAAAAAAAAAAAAGAGTTTGTAATACATTGATTTTTATCATCCCTGTTGATAAAACTATTTTTATTGCCATCACTATTGATCAAGTCTTTGAGACTACTTCATTTTTCCATTTGCCAGGGAGACTAGTCTGTACTCCTTATGTATAAGCCTTTACTTATATGATTTTTTTTTGTGAAAAATTCCCCAAACCCTGATATATACTCAACAGTCCACTGCTTTCTCACTTGTGAAGTGAAAGTATCTTCAGGGAAGTCAGCAGAATCCTGTTTAACATTCTGAAGATGATAATTTACATAATTCCACATGGTATCTCTTTAAGGAAGAATGTCACAATTGCTGTAAGAGCTTCCCAAGCTTATTGTTGCAGATTTATTTTTACTCCAGTAAAATGTTGCAGCATTTACTGTCCATGTGACTTCTGCTGATGTCTATCCTAAGAGCCTGAGGTAACAGGGCTTTCCACAGTTCCCAAGATATATTCACTATTAACACTAAAACTGATTGAACTGCACTGGAAAATAAAAGACTGATCTCCTCTCCTTAGTTCTATTGAGAAACTATTCCAGAAAATGACTCCTCAGACAGTTGCCATCTAATTTTCAGCTGTATTCTTGAGTTTACAGAACTTATTATTCTTCATTCTTCCCAGTATGCAGTGATGAATGACAATGTATCTCTCTTGCAAGGACATTGAAATACCTCTCTTGGATGCTACTTGCTCCATTCCATCAGGGTTATTATCACGTACAGACTTTGTAGCCCTCAGTTCCTTCAGAGACTTCTTGTTTGGTATCTGACTCACTGAGTAGACAGTAGTGCTGCTGCACTTAAACAGAGTTGAAAGCATCCTGATTTTCATTCTCTTTTGGTCACCAGGAAACTCACTCAGTTTCTTAGCAATTCCAGTCTGGTGTTTTCCCCCCAGAATCTCTGCTTACTTAGGTGGGAAATGGCATAAAATAACTTCTTGTAGACAATATGCATTTTTCCTACGATATGTTGGCTAGATTACATTTGATGTGTCTGAAGGAAGAACACATGAAATTGTCTCTGTACATATACAGGCGAAGTAAAGGCCCTCACTTAAACTCTTAAGTCCAGATATTAGACACTTGCAAGAAACGTCGTATTAAAGCTATTTTCTTGATTGCAATGAAAGATTTACCACAAAGGATAAAATTTGTATTACCTGGTTCTGAACATCTAAACCCTTGGTTTTTTTATTTTTTTTTCTTGTTAGTTATGTATGTCACTTATATAAGACAGAAGTGGAAAGAGAGCATTCCACTTATGCTCTTATCCACTTATCCACTTATTTTAGGATACTTTCTGGAAATGTTTTTGCCTCATTTTACTGCACAAACAGCCTATACAACTAGCTTTAATTAAATTTTTATTTTTTAGATGTGTCTTAGTTAATTCATCCTTAGAAGTTTTTAGGCACTGCCATAAACTTTGACTCCTTAATTTCCATAGATGGCATTTCATACTGGTATTTTCTGAGAACAAAACACCATCCACACAGAAAACACAAAAGTTCTGTGCAGCCTGAGAATTGGTTTTGCACTAGGGTTTTGCAAAGAGGAGGAGCCAGGCTACCAACAGTAAATGAGCTGAAACCAAGAGGCAGAGATCATAAGTGAGAGAAGAAAGCTTCTCCTCATTAACAGGACATATTAATTTTTTTCTTACCTCTGGCTTCTAGACCTGGATTTGCTGCTTGTTTTGTCTTAACAAAGTGTCACAGACTGTGATACTCATTATTTTCCAGGTGCCAGTGATTTCATTGGATGTACTTGTGTCATCAGGGTAATAGACTGTATATGAACATGAATAATGTTACAGAATTCATTGTGAATTTTCTAAATTCCCTTCATTCTATGCCGTTAATTTTCCCCTTGCAAAAATCTGACAGATCACAGTTTGACAATCTGCTTTCCTTCTGCAAAGGGACAGTGACATATATCAAATAATTTCTGTGACTAATTGAAAAATGCAGGTTATTCAGAGAACAGATATTTTCTTAAACTTACCAAAACCTTAGCACTAGCAATTGTGACCATTTCCAAAACCTTTTCTGTGCACAATCTTAAACAAGTCATTGATTTCTCTAGTGCTTCAGATACTCCATTTATATCAGTAGGATAATAATACTTTATTTGAAACACACTTCAAGCCATACAGATGAAAAACATTACATAAACAGCAGCTATTATCTTTGTTGTTATTAAAACCTTGCTGACAAGACACAACTAACAGGGCAATTCCTGCAAGATCTCAAGATAGAGTTTTGTGCCTTTTGCAGGCATGATTCTACACTTGATGCCCTAACTCACTTAACATAAAAAATAAGCAAGAAAATGTAATTGTTCTCTGCTCTACCTGGTCTGACTTTTAAGAACAAGATGGCTCCTGCGGACAACAGCTTGCTATATTTTGATAAAAGTTTGGAACAGCTACATGTACTGCATTCCAAGCTCTCCTCCTTGTATAGTTTATCTCCAAAACCACCTTGGAGCAAACTCCATCTGTTTACTTCAGTGGAAGTTTTTCCACTAGGCATGTAAACTCATCCAACCTATCTCTTCCTACTGTGTATATTTAAAAATACCTAATCCATCTCTGCCAGCAAATTCAAGGAAGAGAATAAGTGTAGGCTATCCAAGGCTAAGCAAACAAAAAAGTCATCAAGCTTTTGAAAAAACTTCTTAGTTCATTTTCTTCAGAAGAGCAGGGAAGAATAAGCAAAGTAGTGAGTGAAACCTGGGTTCCTAACTTAATGTCCCCTGTTATCAACAGGTTACCTCTAGTTCTGGTTAAACCCTTCTCCATTGCAATAACTCCCTCCCTTAAATCTGAATGGCAAAAAGATTGTCAGGGCTATGGCTATCCTGGATCCATGGTAAGAAAATATTTGGACTCCAGGAGAGTGGTGAACTCATTGTTGAAAGAGCAGCTGAATATTTTTGTTTCCTGAAAAAAACAAGCTGAAAGCAGCCATAGATCCTCACTAAATCACACCCAGTACAGTGCTGAAGGCCATGTTCTTCAAGTGTGTAAAGGATTTAGCTTCTTCATCTAGGTGTTCTATTGGAGGACCTGTGTTTAATCCACTGCACTACTTCAAAATCCGCAATGCAACCACAAAACCTCATTCCAGACACCTAGAGCCCAAGATCCCAATTGATCACACATATGTTACAAGTATATGCAATCTCCAAGGAAAGGATTAAATTGCTTTTTCTTTCTCTTTTGTTCTGCTTACCAGTACTGTACTTCTAGAACCTTACTGGCCAGGAGTAGTGTGTATTAACATAATGTTTAGTAGGATGGAGTTATGGAAAAATGATGCTGACATAAAATATCTATCTTTCCATCAAAAAAATAAAGTGTATGGTATTTAAAAAAAAAAATCATTCTCTAAAATCATTTACTAAGTAGACTGTAAACTTTTAACAGATGAATATGAAATGGTTCAACTTTTGTGCTCAGATGTTGACACGTTAGATTGAAGTGCACCTGCTCTTACAGCTAGTCAGCCTGACTGCTGCTTCCCTGAAGGGAGAAAAATTACATGAGATCCCAGAGTGTAGCTGAAACATTAGTCAAAGACTGACAAGTATCTGAACAGTTTGTTGAGGCATGTAGAGATGGCTTCCTCCCAGGGGAGCTGTGACCTTGGCACTTGTGTTGTATCTGCATTAGTACAAATCTGGCAGTATTCAAGAGAATTAAAAGCCTTCAGGCTTCCTGTGCATAACTAACTTGTTGCCCAGTCAAGGAAAAGGCCTCAAAAATAATTATCTTATGCCTAACCTCCAATGGTAGACACAATAAACAAAAAATTATATTGAAGTTACTACTGATCACTGAAGCCTACTGGCAATACCACCTTTTAACCATGTTCAGACTTCAGGATATGTTTGTCATATGCAGTACTCTTGGCTATGACACAGCGATGTTTGCCTCAGGGTTGTGACAAAGATCTGTGGGTAAAAATAAACAAAACCATCTGTATTGCTCCAGTCCTTTCTTTCAGGATGTTTCTAGAGTGTGGTGACAAATGATGGCTTTTTCCCCTTTCCAGAACATTATTTGCTAATATTACCAAATAAAAGGTCACAGACAGTAAGAGAAGGAGGACCCTGAACTAATTACATAATAATCTTGAACTGAATGCTTTCAGTCATGGACACATGGTCGTACATCAATATTTGGTAACTGGGATTTTTGTTTAGGTTCAATACCACATCATACACTCAAAATTGCTGAAGACACCAGTGGACAGACTGTTCTGATCAGGTACACCCTGAGCCTAAGAGATATGAGAAACTGAAGTCCAACAAAGATGTGATTAGGAGATCACTCCCACTTCATGGCTTCTCACATGTCTGGCAAAAAAATGCCCCACCTATCATTCAGATATGGAGTTCTGCCACACTCTGCTCTGTTATTGTAATAACGGGGCAGTACAGGCATAAAGGGACAATGCACATGATGACACTCAAGACCCGTAAGCACCCATGGAAAACAATAAAATCATAAAGGCAGCAGCCTTCAACTTCAAACTAGGAGTTAAATAACATTCCTTTAGGATCTCACTTCTTTGATGTGATTCTATTTTCTAATGTTTTTTGCCTGAACATGAGCCTTTTGGATTCAATAGCGAAATAGTGTTTCATTCAATGGCTAATAGTGTTTCTCTTTATTATGTTTTTCTCTGAAAGTCTCCTTTGGGAGCAAGTGCCTAGGAAGGATTTTCTGGTTGTATTCTTATCCTTGGAGCTGTCTGTAGGATTTGGTACCACTCACTTCTGGATTGTTGTCTGTGCCAGGACATGAAGTCAGCTCCTCAGCTGTTGTAGGCATCGTGTCTGATTATCCCATGCATTAAAGCCTCAGAATTCATCTAAAAAAGTAGCTAAAATTTCTGCCTCGATTTTGATTGGAAGGCTGTTTTAAAACATCATTGTTCTGATTGTTTTAATTTCCAGAGCAACTTATTCCTGGACAACTTATACTAGGGTATTGTAGTGCCAGCATTGTTCTTTAGCTTAAAATAGCTCTTCTGAATCTCTTCTTGCCCTGTACAACAAATACAACTCCTCTCAGTTTTCTTAGTCTAAACTCCTTTCAGACAAACCCTCTACTCCCTCATTACCCTGGCAGTCCCTTTCTAACTCTGCTCCAGTCTGTGTTTATCGTTCTGGAACACAGATTAACAGAATCATCTTGATCTCTTGCACAACAGCATTAATGTTTCCTTGCTTCTTTTGATGTTTTATTTCTCAATACATCTTAGGAACACATTATTTTTGTGTGGTTACATCAGACTGGCTCCAAACCGTCCCCTTTCAAAACTCAAAACCTTAGAGGTGAGGACATTTTTTGTTTGGTTGTTTTTCTTATTTGTCTGGGGTTTTTGCTTACTCTTTTAATACATGGAGAGCTGTATACCATAATTCAGCATCTGACTGATGTTTTTTGGATGCTACTTTATAGTGACATTATTTGGTATTAAGGAAAAAGAGTTTAAAATGTAAATGTAGTGCTCTTGAGTGTTTAAGGCAGTGTCTTCCTTGCCTTAGTATCTTTTGCTGTCTAACGGTGAGGCATCTAAGCTAACTCTCTAGACTCTTTTTATCATCAGTGGAGAGAGCCAAGCACCTCTAGCATGTGATTTAGCTCATTCTAAAATAGATAACTAGAGGAAGGGGGAGGTATTGCTCTTTGGAGATTGTCTGTCCCGGTGGATCATAAAGGGAGTCTAGACAACTGTCTCAGATGTTTAACTTGTGTGTGGCTAAAGTAAGAAGAGACGAATCTTACCCTAAGGAATTCAGGATAGTGAAAAGCTGTTTCAAAAGAACTTTAGATTTGTTGGCATCTATATTGTACTGAAAGGTGATAAAACTTGCATTTTGAGCTCATTGGGAAACATTGGACATATCTACCTATTAAATGCAACAGATTAGATACATACAGGACAGTTTCAGTAATTTAAATAGGTCCCTGTTAAAAAAACCCTGAACAAACCATCTGCATATGTCAAAGGTTTTTATGCTTGCTGAGTTGCTCTGACAACCCTGGAGATCCACACATACACCACACAGTTATGAATTCTGACCTAGATCCTAGGACTATAAATATGTTTATTTATCTGAAAAAAACTGCTCACTCATGAAAAGTTGCTGGTGAATGCAAGTGGTCTCAGGATTTGGTCAATAATTCACTGCAAAGTTACAAATATATTATGCAGTATTGCAATAATGCCCTTCCTATTGAGTATATGATATGTTGGATTAGACCCAAATATTTTAGCACAGGTCCTTCTATTGTTTCATTTCCATTTTATTATTTTATCTTTTTTTTGTCTCTTGAATGAGGTTGATACATGCATTCATATTACCACTTCCAAATAGCATAAGATTAAATCAAAGGGTTTACCTAAAACACTTTAGAGTTTGATATCATTATCTATAGACAGTTTCCAGCAAGTTTAAGTAAGATTGCTGGTTAAAAGGTGCCCTGCTACTTTTATTTTTAGTAGGTAATGAAGAACTTAACATTTTGTTCCTTGAATGTGGAAAGACATTTAAAAATGACACCCCTTTTTGTTGTGCTGAGACACACTTTCCATTCTGCGTCCTGAACATGAAGAAAATATGAAGCTCAGTGAACAATTCAGTTGTTAAATCTGAGATCACCTTTTGTCTTTAACTCAAAGAACCCCTCTCCGTCCAAAAATAAGTGTAAAAATAAAATTGAGAGAGCTATTTGCACCTTTCTGTCACAGGAAATCTTGCTGAGACTAATCTGCTTTTTAGAAGGTTTACTTTTAAATAGGATTTCCTCTCACTGCATGTACACACACTGAGTCAGGAAGCTCCAGTCTGAGTCAATGCTAAATGCGTTTGGTTTTCAACTTGAGTCGGCTTGCAAATGATGGAACCAATGATTCATAATTTCCATCCTGACCTTGTTTACTTTATATTCACACTGTGGCAGGTGAACTGTTGTGTTCAAGAACACCAAGTTATTTAAGGGGAAAGTGATGCCATCCATTAGCCTGCCATGTGAAAGACACATTTGCATGTATGAGAACGAGTTATAGGAAGGTGATATGCCACTCAGACACTTCGGAGTTCACATTTTTTGGTAAATCTAGCATAATTGGCATATTCTAGTAATGCTTAACAAGTTAATTGTCATCTATTCTTGTTACAGGCCTTTTATTTCTCAGTCATTCACTTCTAATATCTAATTAAATAAGCTGGGTTTTTTTTTTTCAAGGTAAGTCCCTCTGAGAATGGATTTGCTATGTGGTATGCTATACCTAAAATATAGGAAGTCTAGTTTTAAACATGTGTCTGTGGGGCTACATTATGTCTGTTTTGTTGGCATATAAAGTTTCTGAATTGCCTTTATATTTCTAGTTACCTTGTTCACTAGTGTCCAACAGAAAATTTGAAACAAAATTAAGGACTAAAACTTTCATTAGTTATGGGCCAAATCCTCTGAAGTACTCTTTTACCTGATACTACCATCTGTCCCTAAGAACTTATCAGAATGGATTTCTTTATTTTTATCATTCCGATTTTATACTCTATGAAGTGGTGTAAGAACACCAGACAAAGATACTTGAAAGTCACCCAGTCTGAGAAGAAAACACTGTGTGAAGTCGTTATTGAATGTTTCGTGGGATTTCTTTTTGAAACCCAAGATTTATGAGTCAAATTCACTCCATGTCTCAGTGAGTGGTTTTGATCACTTACCAAACCTTAATAAATCAACCAATATACACATTTTAAGTAAAAATATTTCCATGGTCCCTTGTCCTAAATGGAAAATTGGTGGAGAAGACTGGGACTGAACAGCTGTCTAACCTTCCTCTTAAAGTGTATTATTTTCCAGGCAGGTGATAAAGCAAATGGGCAAGAGGGTGCATGCTTCTTTCACTTATGGATGAGGACACTCAGTATTTGTGAGTGACAGTTGAGGGACTATGACTGTGGATCTGTGTGTTTAAACTTACTCAAAGTGAAAAAGCCTAGAACTTAATGTTTTCGTTTCCTTTGGTGACACTACTATCCAAAAGGATGTCTTTTCTTCAAAAGAAGTCTTAGCAGTGTTGATCTGGGCAGTATCACCTAGATTTTTGCACTGAGTGGCTCAGGACACCTCTGTGCTTAATGTGAAGACAGTCTACAGAAACATTTAAGGCCCAAGATTAACGGAGGCATGAAAACACACTTAGTCTTATGAATCATTCTTCAGAGGTACTGAGTTTTTGCACTATGCCCATACATATATCTATATATAGGATGACTAGCTTCCTCATTCCTATCTTGGGCTGGCTGACTCACTCTGCTGAGGGCAGGTGTTTGCTTTTTAGGCAATGACCTATAAAAACAAGGTAAACTGGCTGCAACTACCACTAGTATGATTCATTTTACTTAATGTTAAACACCTGTCAGTCAAATGCCTAAGCCTCAACCTCGCCTTCCCCTCTGGTCAATGGACAGAAACAGACACTTATTTAAGGTAATTTTTCCCAATAATTTACAGACATTTATTTTAGGCTTAGTTACATTACCATCTGGCATTGCTTCTTGTTTCCCAACAGCTAACTTAAATTTAAATAACTTACCAATAGATGTCCCAGGTTAACTAGGGTGGATCCACCTTAAGTACTTTAGCTCTCACCAAGACTGATTTCATTGAGTCTTGGTCAGACGCATTTACACTTGTTAACATGAGCAAATGGCTGGAGGGTCACAGTAATTCTTTATTGGAAATGTGAAGAAAGATGTGAAAAGGAAGGCACAATAAGGAAAACATAAATGTTTGAATGAAATTTACTGCTTAGAAAATCTCTGGGTATCTGCTCTTTGTTGAGTGACTTGTGCAATAGCGTGTCCCTCAGAGTCTGGCCATGCTTGACAGTCCCCAGCATGAACAAAGAACTTGCTGTCAGGTGTACTCTCCCACTCGATGTGTGAGAAGAAAATGTGACTCACCAGAGCCTGATAACACTTACTTGTCAGGGGGTTTTCACTTCTGGCTGTCACAAGCTATAGGCATAATAAAGAAAAAAAAATAAAATTCTTTAACCCAGATCTCTAGATAAGTGGTTAAGAAACTTCCCTTTACCTTCTAAGTCCAGCATGACTGCCCCAGAAAAAAGCTTTGCAAGAAAACCCTAGATCTTGGTCAAGTGATGGCCAAAGGACGTCCCATGACCAGAGCTTTTTGATTTCAGCAAGGTCATATTAGTTCAGATACAGCAGAAGAATTACGAGTGCTGTGCTGTCAGTGCAGTGCTAGAAGAGGGACTTGACTGTACATGCTATGCCTCTAAAGAATGAACTGTAAATTTAGGCAGCTGCATTATAAAAGAAGCACTAAAATTTGCAATGTGTACTTTGCACAGCTGTATTATTACATGAAGAATTGGAGAGTGATCTCAATGTGCAGAATTCCTGTAAAGATGAGAGACTACATTCCTTATTATTTTGCTGAGAAAATAAGACTAATACTTCAGCAGTAATAATAGGACTGATTATAGAGCTATTAGGGAGTAAAGGTAATGATGCACTTTGGAAAAATAGCAGAGGTAAAAGTTCAAGCCCCAGGAAACAGAAAAACAAAATGTTTATTTTGAGGAAGTATGATGCCCTTAGAGATCACAATAAGAAACCCTATCACAGAACTCCATCTTTCAAAGTATTTGTTATTTTCTATAAGCTTCATATACTGAATTTCATTTTCTGTTTTCAGTTCAGTCCCTTTAAATTAGCCACCCATAATACACCTATAATATAATAATGAAAGGGAAATATCCCAATTACATCTTCCCAAGAGAGGTTTCCTTGGCTTAGACCTCTCATCTATAGGGTTTTATTAAATTCTTGAGACATACCTGAGCCATATCCCAACTGCTTTCAGACAAACAACAGTAGAAGGAGTATATCTAGGTCTTGAGTTACTGTGTAATCATTTTCTTGCTGAAGGTATTATAGTACCAGGAATGTATTTATTCAGCTGTTATAAGAAAACAAGCAGCTGGAAATTAGTTCCCTTGCTGACTGCAAGAGAACTATTGGGAACTTGTTTATTTACTACTAAAATGTATGTGTTTAGCAGGGCATCTGGTCACACTTTGTTTTGTCAAGAGTGGGTATCCTGGAGGCAAGGTAGTCTGAATATCTGAGGACTGTTTAAGGCACGTGAATATTTTCAGATCTTGTACAAGTTTTTGTTCAATTTTTTTAACATAACATAACCTTGTTTTGCAAGTTTTTGAAGCACAAGATACCAAAACCAGATAGTCTGCGAGAAGAATTTTCTTTGATCTGATCTATCTCTGGAGTATTAATATACTTTAAAAATAAACTGAGTTCTAGCTTCATATCCAAGTGAGGCACCCATACTGTTCACAAAGTCATACTAACAGTACTAATGAAATAAACAGATATAAATAGTCAATATAACCTAAAATATCTTGTTACCTTATTGGTGTAAAGTAAAGATGCCTTTTACAAACAAAGTCTTCAAAATTTTGAGTGCTCTGAAAATGAAATTGACCCCATTTTTCCATAACTAAACAAACACAGGAATGCAATTGCTTTATGTGAATCCCTATTAACAAAATTCTGAAAATACTTAGAATGCATCATGGGCACAGCACATGTGTGCACCTAATGCTTGGTGCAACTGTCTCTGAGAATCTGGAGGGTGGAAAGGGGTTTCCAGTTGCTGTTACTGGCACGGAGGTGCAGGGAACAAAGAAAGGAGAAAAATTTTTTTTTTTTTTTTTTTGAAAAGGCAGTATTTGGGAAACAAAAAGGCAACGAAAATGGGGGATTATTTTCAATTCAAAGTAGGTGTAAATCTGTAGATGTGACTACAGTTTAGCAACAAAAGAATTTTAAATCCTGCAAAAGCAAGACAAGACAGTTTAAAAAAAATAAAATTATTCTGATGTATAGTAGAGAATTCTGCTATTATTACTATAAAGTTATTTCTTTTACTAGACTTGTTCAGTTCTGACAGCCCTCCTGCTGGACAGACAGTGCTACCAGTCACTTGGTCCCCTGTCAGCCAGACATGGATGATGAACAGCAAGGAAGGCGAGCTGACAGGAAATTAGGCAGATTTTGGAACTTCCTGATTTCCGTTGGCCTTTTGTTGATGAACAGAGAAAGACTTCCAAGTTCTTTTGGAAAATGCCTGACCAGCATTAGCTACTGACCTTCCTTCCTCACTTCTGCAGAGGATCCTCATGCAGTCATGGGAACAACACCAATGAAGAAATAGAAACTGTTTTTTTCTTGTTGTGATGGCAGCTGCTTTGCAAACCAAGCAGCTTTGGAATGTCCCTTGCTGTATAGGTAGGGAGGCCTAAGGGTAGGACACATTCTGATTTTGGCTCAAACGCCCATCCACATGTCATTTTTCAGATATTTTGGTGCAGACTTTTCCATATCATGAGGCTCAGCCTAAAGCTACAGCTCATTTGAAGTCTTCTGCCTCCTCTCTCTTCCTTTCTTTTTCACCCACCATTCAATGTTCTCAAGAAGGGAATATGACCACAATCCTCTCACATCTTGTCCTGCAGGTGAGCAGCTTGTATTTAAGGGCATTGACTGTTAATTGAGAGGAAGAGGAACTTTAACAGCGTTTGACAAAACAGAAGCAATACATCTTTTCTAAAGAAACAGAAAACATTGAATATTGATTTTTACTTAGAAGGCCATAAATAGTCATGGTGACATACTCTTTCTTTTGTGGCAGTATGTGGTGTAACAGGTGACTTTGCATTCCACACACATGAAAACTGTATTAACTAGAAGTCCTTGTTTCATTATTACACTGAGACAGAAAGAAGCTTTCAGTCCCCCTCTGCCTCCACCACCTGAGAGAATAGTGGCTTTGACATCTTTGATGCCAGCTTCAAGCAGCACAGCCATGGTTTGACTGAGACAACACCACCAACAGTGGCCTGTGGCTGTGTGTTTCAACCTGAGTCACCTGAAAGGAGACCTGTGCTCCAAAGCTGAGTAACATCACTTTTTGAAATCAAGTACTTCTGAAATATCTCAGGAATCTTTTGAAAAATTCTCATTTTACAATTTTTCTTGGGCTGAATTTGATAGTGCCATGGGGACTGAACACACCTCATAAAACCTTTCAGCTTGAGAAGTCATAGACATCATAGCCTAGTTATTTTTAAAAGATCATATTACATCAATAATGACTATGTAATAAAGGCCATTTCATCACAGCAATATTTTGTATAGCAATGCACCCTGCAAGGTTTGTGGCATGAAGCAGAAAACCTGGAGTTAGAGACCACAAAGCAGCACTTCGTCTTTTCTGTGTAGCACAGCAATTGTTCTGATGCTACAGAACGCCAGGAAACTAGTGAGAAGCCACTTTCTTAGGTTACAGGATGACATTTCTGGATTATTCACAGTAACACACATTAATATTTTACTCTGCTTGGCACCATTTACTCATGGAAAGCTTTACAGTTATTAAGGCTGGAATCTGCAACTGATACACAGAACCTGAACTGTGTGCCCTTGTTTGCTCTATGGCTTTGGAAGGGTGTTAGGAGAAGGTATGAAGAGTTTCCACCATATCTACAGATCTTGACAGAAAAATAGAAAAATTTCATGTCTACTCTCTCTCTTCCATTCAACCAATCTGAAAGAGATGAATGCAAGATGCTCCTCTCTGTTCAAACAGGACAGCAGAAAGGAAAGGAAAAGCAGACAATTATTTAGACTACAATCTGCATAAGTGCAGGGATGTGTGCCCTGGTGTAGGAATTAAGCATACATTTGCTTCACAAATGGCTGTAGCAGTTTAAGGGATTTTTCCTACAGACCCCTGCCTCTGGCTGTAAGTTGCACTGTCTGAACACACTTAGGCTACTTTGGTGTAATGACCAGTAGCACAAACTAAAAGGACTTTAGCTGAAGCTAAGTTAAGAGCTTCATACTACACACATGAGGAAGGTTCATACTTTTTTCCTGCCAGAGTTGACATCAAACTGCTCCAGCCACTTCTGTGAGGATTCATCTAAGCCATAATTGAACGAGACCTGAAATACCCATGTGAGACCAGAAAAATAATTTTGTGGTCAAGAGGAAAGATGACCTGTGGTTAACTCAGGAAAGCAGTGCAAATTGCTTACAGCATAGTGTGAGAAATTCAAGCCTATGCAAGAAGTAAGTTAACAGGGTCCCTTGTCTCACGGTGTTGCAGATAATGGGTAGTTTCAGCTGTTTTCAATTGCTTAAATCTACCTTTTAAAATGAATAAGAACATAGCAGATTATGGCCTTACCATATTTAAAATATATCTGGTATAATTTTCATAAAGGATTTATAATTAGAGGATGGCTATGAATAAAAATATATACTTTCAATATGTGTTAAATTCAAAGCAATTTTAATCCCATATCCAGTACAGTCAAGTGAAGAAGAGAGCGAGGGAAGGAGGGAGAAAGGGAAATGGGGAGAGAAAGAGAGATCATACCAAAAAACAAGCCAGAAAAATGGTCAGGGTATTTCTCTAGGAGACTGGTATTTAGTTCTTAATCTTCTGGATTATCCATTAACAATACATTATTACGTATTTTTTAATGTTTCTCTCATTGTCTTTACAACAATAGATCTATTTATTCTTAAACATCTGTTAAAAAAACATTTCTAGTCCTAATTATTTTTTTTTAAGGGAGTTATATCTATTTTGTCTTAAATTAAAGCTCCCACTGATTATAGTGGCAAGTATACCCACATATGCAGGGGAGGTGATGTATTTTATTGTCCTTAAAGTTGGCTTGATAGACCTGACTTTGTAGCCTCATTATAAATACTAATATGTTACAGTCTGAAGTTGCAACTGACTTCTTTTGAAGTAAAAAGAACTTAAAAACTCTTTTACTCTTCCACGGCAAAGGACACTGAAATAACACAACCCCACGAGATATTTTTCTTTCACATTCTTCAGAGGTGGAGGAGAATTTCACAGCATATCTTTCACTAGCGGAGTGAGAACAAACCTCTGTTCCAAAAACCCTGGAGCCCAGGAATTATAAGAGTATTTCCAAGCAACCCAAAGTATTTCTGATTCAAAAGCTTTCAGCAATCACACTTGCACTGTACTAAAAGATCTGCAGCATGACAACTACCACACTCCAGCTACCATGATGATGCAGGAGGAAACGCCTATTCTAAGCTTCGATGGCTATTCATTAGACCATGTTAAAAGACCCACTCACAAGGCTCAAGTGGCTCAGATCTTAGTGGGAGACTTGTCCAGGGAAAATGCTTCAGAAGATGGCAAGTTTTCATCAGAGTTCAAGCAAGTTCAGAGTTTATGAATGACACCTCCAGTAAAGGCAGGCAGAGCTGTGAAGAGAAAGGGGAAGATACATCAATAGGTAGAAAAAAATGCCTCAAAACCACACTGGCTATTTTGTGTTTTTCTTTTACCTTTCCTAATTTCCCTGCCTTTATTCTAGAGAATTCAAAAACTAGCTGTCTGGAAAATTTTCTAAGCCAAAAGAACAGAAGCATCCAGGAATGATCAAGGTAAGGAGTCCTTGTGTTCATTCAGTATAAAGCCAAATAAAATTGGGCCTGGCTTTGAAATTACTGTAATGTCTGCAATCACAGCAAATTGCACCTGTTGCCAGAATCCGTAGTTCTGCCTTTTTAACACTGCGCTTGCTTATCTTCTCAACCAAGAAATAGTCACTTATATTTCCAATAGAAAACTGTTGTCATTATATATTGCAGAATATTGTAGATGCCAGCCTAGCTACATAATTTTTCCTATACTAAAACAATTTAAATAAAAGAATTTTTTAATAGCCTAACGTATTTCAAATTTAAAATGTATTTCAGTATGCAAAGTAATTCACATTTGAAAGCCACAAGTCATCTCCCCCCACCACCAAAGATAAGTGAACAGCAATATATAAGCACATTTTGTCTGAATGCTCATTTCGGAGTTAAGGAAAGAATAACTTAGGAAACAGAAAATTTTTCCTCTCTGCTTCTTGAAAGGCAAGGGCATACAATTAAAAGTTATTTTGTAGTAGATTCATTCTTAACAGTCTAAGACAACCAAGATGCCCAGTCTCTAGTATAATGATTATATCTAATAATTACATAACAGACTTACACATAATGTTTTTACTAGTTTAAAGGATTTTGCAGAAACCAGATCTATCTCAGCATGATATCTCAAAACCTCAACTTCATAAATTTGTTTTAATAAACACTGAATTAAAAGTTACCAGAATGTATTATTAAACTTATTGATGTTAATGACAAGTCAATGACAGTAAAGGGGTTATATTTAATTTTGAGCACTAAATGAATGCCAGATCTAACACTGAGCCTTGAACTGTTCTACCATATTACAGAATTTTTCACTTGACACTGTGCTCATCTCATACCCTTCATACTGGGCTGTGAGAGTGGTTGAAACTAAGGAAGGGTATTTTGTTACCTTATTTCATTCTGTGGACAGCTAAAAAAAAAAAAAAAAAAAAACCCCAAAAAAATGGGTTTATGTACCTAACTGCCAACAACCACTGTCTGTATGTCTCTATAACCGTGCTTTAGTGGTAGATGGCATGTAAAATATTTAAATGAAAAGAAACGGAAATACTAAAAGAATAAAATTTTACATCAGGCATGTTTTACTTTCAAAAGGAAATAGGAAACAATGCTCAATTTTCAAATGTATTTTTGTTAACGTATGGCATTACAGGCATTCCATATTTCTTTCAAGAGCATCTCAGAAAGTTAGGTGTTAATTCATCTTTAATTAAGTGCCTTAACATCACAATGGGCATCTAACACTATTTTGATGGATTGAAATACCTCTGAAAATCTGCTTGTCAATGCTGAGTTGAACATAAATGGACTGAGTCTGTGCTGCCCAGAAGTTAAAGGCATCTAAAGCAAAATTTGAGATTTGCCAGATTAAGCACAGATGGATTATATAAATCTATGTATAAACTAATAATCTAAATCCTTTTTATGGTTATTGAGGTAAATTGCATCATATCATAGAACCATAGAATAATAGAGTGATTGAGGCTGGAAGAGATCTTAGAGATTATCTAATTCCAACAGACATTTTACAGTTGCAATTAATTTAATCCTAAAGTATGAATCTAAAATAGGTCAGATGAATTCCCCTCTGAAATAGTCCTGTTTTATGTAAGGGTTGTCTTCATTGATTATGAAAGGGAGTGTGTAGAACTGGGGCCAGAAGAAGGGATCAACAAATGAAGAGAGCTTAGAGTTGAAGCCCTTTCTAATTTATCTCATCTGAAATCTCTTTCCAGACCCAGCCAGATGACAATTAGGTGCAAGACTTTTAAGAGTAATTTCATTTGAGATAAGTCACCAGAACTATATCAACAGCAGCACATATATGCTAATCTGCATAGAGTGTCCTCCAAAGTACAGATGAATTCTATTTCCAACCCCCAAATCTAAATATCCCTGTTTCTGGGGAAGTCCTTATACTGTATCTGAAACTTGGTTCTTGAATTCAAATGGCTCACTTCACTCATTTTTCATTTCTTGTTAATAGAAGTTTTAATTCTTTTCTCAAATCAATGAAAATTATAACATGGAGAAGAGAATGATGCCACAGAAAGGCCTCACCCTAAGGTGAAAGACAGCAAGTGTAGTGACAAGAAAAAGTTATTGGGAAACCTACACCTTTTGGAAGATGTAACTTATTTACTTATTCAAAACAGTGGATAACATCTGATGTTAACCAAATTGTTAATGCAGGTGATAAAATAAAAATTCTACTACTAACAGTCACTCCTATTAATTCAAATGTATTCAATTTCTGTCTCATTACTACGCATCAAAAATAAATCACTTGCATGTATATCTGAGGAGCTTTTAAATCTTTTTGATTATAACATATAAGCCATTTGTTATGCTTCCAGTTAAAGGTCAGTCAGTGCTTCTCTTAACACCTTGCTTTCAATATTTATAAATTGGCTGTAAAAATTAATTTTGAGTGAAAAAGTAGGCAACTTTTTTTTTTTTTTTCAGACAAGGAGAAAGGATTCATTGTTGTAAGTAAAAAAAATTCTAAAATAGATCTCATTTTGAAAATACAGAACCTCTTGTAGAACTTCTCATTCACTTGATTCAATTTTAATTATTGGGCTATGCATACTTTACACTGGCAGGGGTGAAAAAGAGAGAGCTGGCTAAGGAAGACAAATCTCTTTCTGTTTGGGAAATTAACAGATATTTGTAAGGCAGAAGAGTCATTTCTAATAAGAAATCCATGTATTACTTTTATATAGGAACAGAAAAAAGAGTGGAAAGTGGCTTTTGGAAATATACCCCATCTTTATCTGTCAGAGGATCAAAAGTTGGTCCAGTAGAACATTCCTTGTGCAGCAAGTGAGAGGATCCTTGGACATACATGTACAACTCATAAGCCCCAATAGGTGTCTTGATAGACAATATTGGCATTCACTTCAGGGGCAGCTGGAGTTTAGTCCAGGTTTCAGGAGATGTGCCCTCTGTGTGGTTTGAGAGGCACACCTCTGTCCCTCGCTCTCCCTTTACACATGATTTTTCCTGTAAATTGTTTTCAGACATATCAATCCAGATTTTCAGCAAGTTTGTGTATGCTGACCAATGATGGGGAGTGGTCAATGTGGTGGAGGACTGGGTCGCCACTCTGAGGGATCCTGCCAGTTTGAAGAGATGAGCAGACAGGAACCTCATGAAAATTGGTATAGACAAATGTCAAGTCCTGCACCTGGGGAGGAAAGGGAAGGATAACCCCATGAACCAGTACAGGTTAGGGGCAGACTGACTGGAAAGTGGTCCTGAGGAAAGGCCTGGAGATCCTTGTCATCAACAAGCTGACTCAAGAGTTACTACACTTTTACACAGATATTAGAAGGCTGCAAGATGTCGTATTGTAACAGCTGCCTCACAGGGGTGTAAATGACCACTCAAAGTACTTCGCAGAGCACAAACAAGGCTGCAAAATGAATTTGCTTGAAAGCAGTCTTTGCATTATTTTTGATGATTTTTGAATTATGAAGTGACACACAAACATTTCCTTAGGTTATGTTCAAGTATATATAGTGATGTAGAGTTCTGATAATATGCTGTTAAGAGTTTGTGTTATTTGCAGCTCGTGAATAACCATTTATCAATAGGAATATTTACTTCACTATCCCAGCTCTTGTCCTTGGTTTTTCAGTTTTTTTTCTTAAACAGATCTATACTGGGT
This sequence comes from Acropternis orthonyx, assembly GCA_035583155.1. Taxonomy (NCBI): domain Eukaryota; kingdom Metazoa; phylum Chordata; class Aves; order Passeriformes; family Rhinocryptidae; genus Acropternis; species Acropternis orthonyx. The sequence goes on from JAWWEU010000111.1 coordinate 102,825,759, forward strand.
CAAATTTTTAGAAATGCCGCTCTGATGTAAATAAAATTCTTTGGAGAGTGTCAAAAGAGCCAACTGTTTGCATGCATTGACTTATTTGGCTACAGATTCTTTTTGAAACCTAATAAACAATAAAACTGCACATATTAAAATGTGCTCTTTCAGAAAATATATATCATGTTCTACCTTTAATACCCCTGGGGCACCCCAGCTGCATGTACAAAGAAGGATTTAGCTGTATATAATTTAAGTTGCTCTTTAGAAAAAATACTCAGGTTTTGATATACCAAAATAAGCTAAAGTAGCAAAATAAATAAACAAACCCAAATATAAGCCAAGATTCAATAAAAGTAATTTTGGAATTCTGGGATATCGATAGCTTTCCATCTGTCTGGTGAACAATACAGTGTGCTAGTGTGACTATTCACTGAAACGAGTTTCAAAAATCACCAAGGCCTCTGCTCTCTCATTATGCAGGTGGTGTGCAATGCCAGATGCAAAATAATTGATGTGGTTTCAAAGTTCCTTGGATCATGTCACAACTCATACATTTTAAAATACATAGGAACTTGCAATCTATATGACAGTGTGCGCTAAAGTCTATTTTTCCATGTAGTTTGAAACTGTCTTTATAATCAGAAGCTTTTAAACATTCAAATGGTAGCTCACATTCTGTTAAGCTATAAATTCTTATTGCTATACATATCTACTGAAATCTTAGAGAAATAATTATAATACATCCAAAAATGATTTACAAATTAGTTGGAAGATAAAGCTTTTTAACACCAGAATTTCAAAGTCATAATAAACAGGATCTTAGTGTTAACATGAAAGCCCCAACTTGTAAGAAAAAGAGTTTGTTAGCAGTCTTTCAGGGGACAGGTTCCTTATCTGTGTATTTGGTAATTACAGTCTATTTATAGTACATGAAAATTAAAATATTTCCCCAATTTTATTTAGTTTGTTTAAGAGGATTAGGAGTAGTTAGGGCTATTAAGAGATCCAACCGTTGGGGTCATATGAAAATGGGGAAGATGCCTGCTGGGTTTGATTTACAGATGCCTACTGAGAAGAAATAAGGAGCACAGCCATTCCCCAATTTACAGCTAGCTTCCTCAGGAGGGAGAAGTGTTAGCAAACTAGACAGGAGCTTACAGCATGGTGCTCCTTCCTGCACTGCCTTGTCAGACTACATGTAAAAATGGGGCAGAGAGAACATCACCTTTGAGAGCTGCTGTGCTCCATTTGTGGTCCCCTCATTTGATGGAACTGCTGAATTAAAACTGATGAACAGAAATGCTATGTCTAAAGGTAGGCTGAGGGAGAGAGAAGGGAAACACAGACCAGATTTGGGAGCAAGAACTTTCTACTTGTAAACAACTCCTGTTGCCTGTGTCTCTGAGATGCTAATAAAGATGTAATAAACTGATAAGTCAAAATATAACTCGATTTAAATTAATCCCCTCCCCCCCCGCTAGTTTTAGATGACTTTTGCTTAGTATTCATGTATAAGTTCAGCTTCAAAACAATAGTAATTTATATTGAAGAAGGCTCATTGCAGGTAAGAAATCACAAAAACTATCTGAAAAAGCCTTATGGGCTAATCAGAAAATAGAGGGGAAGAGGATGTTAAAGATATGACACCACTGGGTAGGAAGGATCAAGGAAGGAAGAAAAGCACTCATGCTGTACTTCAGCAAATCAATGATACAGATGACAAGTGTTTTCCTTTGTGCTAACATTAGACTGCAACATTTCATCAGAGACCTGGCTATGCATCTGCAGTCAGATACTGATTTTTATATTGGCCAAGCCAACCTAAAATCCAAGTTCTCATTCCTGCTTTTATCAAAGAAGCAAAATTCTCACTAATTAAGATTAAATATGCTCTTTGTGCAAGATTCAGCTGAATCTGTGTTACTCTTTCCAGTAAACATGGAATAATGTGCCTTGAAACATTCTGTTTCTAGACTATCACCCATATATTCATGTAAGCATCCTTAGAGATTGCCCATCCCCCCTCACCAACTACTGCAGTACTTTCATCTACCTGTTTTAATAAAGACATGTAATTAAGAGTTTTAATTTCAAGTTCTCATTAATCATCAGATAAGAACTCTACAGTCACAGCCTCTTCATCACCATGAGTATTTTGTGAACTCTCAAAATTTACTTTAAAAAGTTTAAATCCACCACAGTTCCATTCCTATCAACCCAGACTATCAAACAACATTTACTGTGATATCTGCAGTCATACACTCTGCTGTTAAATACTGTATTATCTTCTAAAATTCAGACATCTGGAACCTGGGACAACTTCAGCCTTATATCTATGGAGATTTCTCCCTGAATGAGGGTAGAAACCATGTCCCTCTGTGAAGGGGGAAGAATTTGAGGGGTTCTAGTTTTGCAGTGTGTGAAAACTTGAAGATCTCCTGAACCGTTCACAGATGGGAGGAAGAAGGGTTGATCCAGGAGGTTTCTGGGGAGGGACTTTGTAAGCAACATGTGGGCTCCAAAGACATTTCCTTTAGTAGTATTATTATGCCTACCTGGTACAAGAATGGATGTTAAAATTTTATGTTATTACTTTCAGTTATAGTGAACTTGCTCTTTGGGGTGTTTGTGATATTAGAACTATGGCAAAGTTTTAGCTGATTAACTCACTGAAAACAACTGAGAACTATTCTGACTGCAAATGCACAGTGGTGAAACAAGCTTGTACGGTAAAATTGCAGGAATGACTGAAGCACTGATAAAAACTTGAAGGATTTAATAAAAGAAAAAAACAATGATTGTTCCTTTCAAACTTTGTAATACATTTCATGTCCAGTCATGAATCCTATCCATCTGCAAAGAAAAAGTGTCATATATCAAAAACAGCAGAGAAAAGGCATTTGAATTGAATAAGCCGTTTTTTTGGACATAGTCTTGAACTAGATTAGTTTTATTCCTCTGTGAGTTTAGGGACTGCAAATAAGGCAAACAAATGAAGAAAGAAGACAGACGTGGAAGATAGTGTGGAGAAAGGGGCTCCCTGGGGAGAATAATAGAGGGAGGGAAGGGTAGGATGTGAATGGAAATCCAGAGAACAAATTATAAAATGTGGGTGTGGAGTGACAGAGGGAAAACAGAAAAGATGGCAGCAGAAAAGACTGGAAATAGAAATGCATTGCATCTCAGACTAAAATGACCATGTTAATTGCCCATCATAAAGAAGGTTTTGACACAGGACTGTTACTTTAATGTTATTTATTCCATTCCTTGTAACTCCTAACCCTTTTGCAGGCTCAGGTCTCAACTGTGCGTTTATCAGCCTAAAATCCCCCTTGGCTGCCAAAGCAGGTTGGAGGTAGTAGAGAGTTTCTCCTGCTACACTTCCTCATTGGGGTTGCTCTGCTTCTTTTCTCTTTGCTCCAGGTCCAGGAAGTTGATTTGGGCCATGAAGAGCCCCCATGCAAGTGGGAAGATGAGACACTCCAATTGTCTGTTTACTGTCTTTCTGGAACAGTCTCAGCTTTATAGCACAGCTGAACAGTAGCAAAGATCACTGCTAAAATGAAACTGCCTCTCAGAAAATGGGGAGAAGAAACTAAATATAAATAATAAATAACAGTTAACAAGCAATTTTCACATGGGGAGAAAAAAAATAATTGTGTCTACCCCAAGACAAAGCTAATCAAAATGATTTTTAAAAATCTGTCTTCAAAACAAAAAAATAATTCACAAACTCTGTTCCAGAGCTTGATTGTTTTCAAACAAGAACATTGTGAGTTAGACAATTTTGAAAAGTATATCTTATGTGTAACTAATTTAGTCAAAATTTTCAATCATCTGATTGACCAGGAGAGCCTTCATATAAATACAAGATCACATTGATTTTTTTGTAGTCATTCAGCTGTTCCTGAATGCTTGACAGGTCTGACAACTTGATCGATAAGTGATCCCATTCACCCAGACCTGCAGGTGCCTTTTGTACTCTCCCTGCTGGAAGATGACAATCACACTCGTTAAAGGCACACAAAGCATTGCCGATGACATGTTTCCTGTCAGACAAATACAGCTAAGGCCTATTATGATTTTATCTGAGAGAAATTGATTTAATCAGCAGTCTAAGATTTAACCTATTGTTAATAATGCAATTTAAAGCTTTTCTCTGTTGCTTCTGACCAATCTAACTGGAATTTAAATGGGTAGAAGTGACGTGAACAAGCTCAAAAGGGTCAGAGCTTATCTTTTCTGTCTGTGTCAGACTCTTTGATGTTCGATGTGAAGGATTAATCCTCACGATTCCAGAAACCACCCTGTGAACAAGAAACAATTTACCAAAGCTATTATGTCACATATTGTTGTCTTAATTTAGATTTTACAGAAGTTTCATGTTCTGTGATCTTGAAGCACCTGGAAAAAGCACCAAACTGAAAGCTGACAGGTTGTGTAAAGCAAACACTACATGAATATGCCGTATGAATGATCTATTCATTTGCAACTTGCTTTTAGTGTTGTCTTTCTTTCTGATTTCTTTTAATTCAGCATTGTTAATTCATTATGAACTACACTAACTTGGTATTTGTGGGGAAAAAATTGGTTTTCGTGATTCAAAAAAAATTAATTTACTGAAACTACAAGAGAAATACATAAAATAAGACTGTAATGATGCCTGAAAAACAGCATATTGATTTCTTGTAATGGACTTATTCTACTGTCAATCACTGCCAGTTTGTAGTACAAATGTATTTTTCATGAAAGATCTGAACCAATCATCATAAATTCTGGTAATTACTTGCAAAATTAGTGTTAAATGTATTAAAATGATGTTTGAGGATAAAAACTGGTTATATAATAAGACCTTACTCAACATATCCATTCTCCTTCAGTTTCTGACTATACACCTGTTTCTTCGGATTACATTCTGCCTCCCTCATATCCAAACAGTGTTTGATCGGTAAAAGAAATAAAAAAAACAGGAAAAAAAAAAAAAAGAGGACAGCAGCACTAAGTCTGTGTTCCTGTTAAATAGCATGAGTTAGGAGAGAATGTTTGGTGCAGGTTGTTCTGAAGGGAAGAGTTAAAAGAGTGGTTCTTAGATCCATTAGGGAGAGAGAACGTGGCGTGCCCAAAGGACAGCATGGTTAACCAAACCACAAAGACATTCAAAGACTTAAATTCACAACAAAAAGTTTCACAGACAGCTTGAATTTGCAAAACTGGTAGTTGTGTAGTAAAGATGCTAAGTAGGAGAAGTACGTGACACTGGGAACTGAGGGAGCAATCTGTGTGCACTAAAGAGAAGTGAGGATGAAACAATTTCTCTAACCAAGACTGCAGAAGATAAAAATCTTCTGATTACTGTACAGAAAATTGTTGTTTTGCTCCTAAAGGGCTGTTAATCCATGTTTTTCTCCAGTTGGGCTGCAGCTGCCATGAGCTGACAAACATCACCTCTAGCATCTCTGACACCTCTATGCAGGAAGAGCAGGTCCATCATTCAGCCCTGGATCCCAACAACACACAGGACATCCTTTCAGATTTCAATTGCAGGGCTTAGGAGTGCTTTTCAGTCCAAAAGCTGTCACCTGCAGGATGGAGTGAGTCCAATATCTTCCAAAATATTTCACAGTGGGGAAAAAATACCCATCCTCAGTTTCTGAGCTAGGAGTTTGGTTTTGTCTTGCTAAATTTTACATCAGAGCAGGTAAGCAGAGATAATGTCATGAAGACACATCACTATACATGATTGGAAAGGTAAGCTTTTCATTCATCAGCAGAAAAATGGAAGGAGTAAAATGTGGCATAGGTTGGTTTTCCCAGGGGAGGTTATACTGGGAGTGCATTGTGCAACAAAGAGAGAATGATGAATATCCCCTAAAGGAGAATTGGTGAGTTAGTAATAGGGAGAGGAAACAGCACAGAACTGTAAAAGCTACAAAAGAAAATGACTTTGTGAGTGCATTACCTCCAGTGACACTGTCAAAACAAGGCTCAGTTTTTGCAAGACAACTGAATAAAAAGCTTACTAAAAAGGGTGGAATGGCAGTGTCACTGCAGTGGGAGTCAAAATGGAAGAGCTTTACCAAGGAGTGAGAGAAAAGAAATTACACTAAATCTGTAGGTGAAGAGAAACAAGGCAAATGTCTAGTAATGGATTGATGGAATCATTAATAAGTTATGAGGAGTAAAATGTCTTCATAGCAGCTGCAGTTTAAAGGAAACTGAGACCATATATATTTAAGAGGAACTTATTTATTGGCTTATCAAAGAGATTGTATATATACGTGTTTTAATTATGATTAAAATGATACTTTAAAAATAGTTTTTGATGACAGTAAAGTGAAGAGTAGGTATGGATTTTTATTATGTTTTCATTACTGCTTAGATACAACCATTTTCAGCAAAACCTTTTAAGGTCACTGTTTAGACATACACAAGGTACTGTTGAATAGCAAGTCAGCATGTGTTATGTGAGCTGCGGTGATACTCCAGGGTCACTCTTAAAAGATCAATGCAAAGTCATACGAGTTACTTCAGCGTTTCTTTGTCATATGCTAAATAGATTTGATTTGTCTAGAGTGGACTTGAAGCACCTACATAGATAGTTACCTATTTGTAATGTGTTTAATAGTGTGAACTTTCAGTTGTGAAATCATACAAGTAGATCAGAATAACTCTTTTAATTCAGTAAGTGACCTGTAATACTGATGCCATAATCACAGTGATCAATTAAATTGCAGTGAAAATGAAGACTTTCTCCTACTGTTACTACTAGCTTTAATGAATTTTTCCTATACTGCTTGTAAAGTAGTGACCCTTTTTCTAGTATAATGCTCCTTCTATCCTACTATGAATCTTAGAATAGTTTCTGCTTCCTCTTGAAAAATTGTGGAAAGTTTAATCCCTAATTCTGTTAGAAATTGCTAATGATTCGTGAATATTAAATCCAAACAAATCACCTGGTTTTGATTGTTCCCTAATCCTTCTTAAAATCAGAGGCCCATTATCAGTGGCCTTTGCAGCAGAATTCTGTAATTAGAAATCCACACAAGCTTCCCTCTTTGACATCAAGCTGTGTGTGTCTGCTCAGCTTAAGTGCAATGACAAATATGTTTCTCTGCATATTTGGTTTCAACTAGTTTTGCTCAATTCAGTATGACTTCACGAGCATGACAAGTTATACAGGTGTTTCCAGACAGTAAGAAAGATGAGCTGTCAGGTATTTAATGTAGGTTAACCCTACGTGGCCTTACACATCATGCCTGAGTTTAGCCCTGTGGTTATTAGAAAGCAATACTCTTTCTAATATCAGTGGCAGGCTGCTATATAACATGTTGCTGTCTCTCCTTTTTCTTAAGGTTATACATAATCTTAATTCATTATTTCTAATGAATAATATGAATAATCTGCTAATAATGCTGTGGCATTTGAGATAATGTTGATCTCCCTTTTTGTTTGTCAGAGCTGAAGAATTTTTCCCAAACTACCCATGATTTCTCAGGTTCTGTCTACAACTGTTTCCCCTTCTAATTGCACACCCTCATGCTTAAAAGCACCACAGTAAGAAGTTCCTGAATCAATTCAGTAACTTCTTAGGAAATAGCTCTGGGAGTGGAAGGAGACTCATATTCCCAGCTATCACAGCTTCTCTTTCAAGAAATCTGAAGGAGTTGGCCCAACTGTTATTAAGTCTGCTGTGAACTGGGTACCTACTTGAAAAGTTCAGTCTATGGCAAATATAATGACAAATGTTGGCATTTTCAGTGATGCTTATCACACCCAGAAACAACTAAAGCAAATAGTAGGAAATGAGAAAATACAAGAGTATATTGAAAAGGAGTGAAAGAGACTGGACTGCTCACCTGAGTGGCAGGGCTTATTAAAACTGATAATTTGCACATTAAAAGTTTCTTCTGTGCTCAGAAATGTTATCATCTATTGCTGCAATTGGCAGATTCAACACAACAATTCTGAATATTGCTGCCATTGTTATCAAGACACATCATATTGAGAATCTTTTGAAAGTCAGTGCATCACATATGTTTTAATCAAGAGTCCTGAATTGATACCAGAAAGGAAAATCTGGGTCTACAATGCTCATTAAACTTAGTTTGATTATTACTTGAGCAACAGATATGCTGTTTTCATTGCAGAAACAGCAGGGGTTCTTGCAGAGTGCTTTTAAATAGATCAAAAGAAATAATGAGTTTTCAAAGAACCTTGTTCTGGCATCTCCAATCCATCATATCTGTATTATACTGATAATCTCTTCTCTTTTAATCAGTGATGCTCACGAGAAGAAAGGAACTTGTGAATGTATGGATGAATCAGCGTATGATTAGCGGTCTTCCTAGAATCTGTGTTTATTCAGAGAAAGTGAAATTCAAAAGGTAGTGATTATTGGTCTATACCTTTTTTTTCCTTAGAGAAAAACTCTTTTTATTTTTTTCCCCACAGTCTTACTGTTAAAATCACTTCAGTTACAATACCAAACACACAGATCCAGATGAACAACATTCAGAGACTTAAAGGCAGCTCATAAGATGGAAGATGCTACACACCTGGGAAATGGAAATGTAAGTTGCTTTCCAAAGTGTTATATGGTGAATAATTACAAAATAAAGAGCAAATATCCTATAAAACCCAATATAAATGTTTTTCGGAAGCCTGGGTTGCCATCTTACCACCTGCCCTTTCTCTTCCCAGCAGCCCTAAAGCAGCCATACTGTTGGTTGTAACTGGTTAAACCTTTGCAGCATCTTGAATGGAGCTTGTATCCTGAAAGGAAACATCCAACCACTAAATCGCTGGCTTCAAATGCTTTTGGAATGAAAACCAAGCTGATTTTTCATGAGTTCCTGCAACTACTTTTGCTTTCTTTCATTCAACTTTTGCTTTGGGTACTGCCTGCTTTGCTGCCTGGACTTCTGCCACTGCTGTCCTCAGTGTGCCCACATCACTGCCTGAACACCACAACAACCTTCAAACTCCTTCTCTCCCACGTTGTGACAGAAGCTGTTCACTTGAGCTCTGCACCATAATGATTTTAGGGGATCCTCTGAGAGGGGAATATGGTACCAGGTATGCACTCAATCTCCCTAATGTGTCTAAGGCCTCCCCAAATAGAGAACTCTGGTGGGTGCCTGTGGGTTTGCCTGGTTGGATTACATCCTGCTGATTTCCTAGGGACTGACTGTATGTCAAAATGGCTACTACTCAGTTCACCTTGCCATTATTGCTACCCTCAATTTGAAGCAATCAGTTGCAGCTGTGCTCACCACTATCTCATTACCAGCCTGCCTTTGATGGTTCACAGGCAGGAGAGGATATCTGTCCTTTGTGTGAAAAGGGACAGCCAGGCAGCCACCCAACATTGTGTATTCCAAAGGAAATCCTGGATATCAGAATGTTTCGTGTATCACATTCTGCACTAGCATCTGTCTTCTTATAAGTCAGGTCTTAATCAGACAGAGCTGAGTAATGGTGAATGTGATCAACTCATTATATTAAGTCTTTGTAACACATTTGTATATACATATGTACATTTTTGAATACATATATTTATAAAATAATTTCTACCAGCTCACTGCACTTAGTCATTACCCCCTCAGCTATTCTTTCCCTCCAACACCATCACTTCCAACAGGACCAGCCATTCCTTTAGTAGGTCACTTAAACAGTTCAGGAAAACAACACAGTGGAGCATACCGTTTCCTTACCTTCACTTCCTCTTCATGCAGATGCCAAGGTGGTGTGTAATTAAAAAGTCAATTCCACATTTTTTCTGCAGGTGCAGGTGGGAGTATGCCTAATCACTGTAAATTCATTGATTTGTTTTACTAATCCCTCCATCTGTATGCTGTAAAGCTAATGGCATAATCTGTGTTCTCAGTGCCTACCTTGTCACACATGGGGCTACATGAGAATACAAGGATGAAGACGATTTGCTGGCCAGGTTTGCTGTGTTGTCACACTGGTGCCTCTGACATCAGTTATATGACAGGCTGATGACTGGTGAAGAATTTAACCAAAGAAAGGGAAAGCCTTGTACTGCCATACTTGTGATTTCCACTTAGGATATAATTGCCCCCTTTCTTGATACAGGTGACAGTAATTATAGAGCTGTGAACACAAATACAGACTTAGGTTGAGGAATGGATATACATTGAAAGACAGATTTGTATGCGAAGATATCTGGTTTTAGTTCAGCAATGCAAACCTTGATGGATACATTTCTGAAGCTGCTAAACTAGTGTGGTCAGACATTTCTTGTTTTGAAAATAGTTTGGCAAGACCTTGTTTCAGAAAAACAATTAAAGAGCACCATTTATAATACTCTGTGGCAATATTTTCTGTTGCTGTGGCCACATAACAATGTACACATACATCAGTTTGTGGGGAAATTGTCTAAACTACCAAAAGCTTTAACAAACAAGCTAACAGTTGATGTTTGAGGGCAAGTAGCCTTGTGAATGAAAATAATTATGAATCCACATTCAAATCTCTGCACTAAATTACAGGTTAAAATGTTGTAGCTTCTAGACCTCTGACTGTTTTGTTGACTACCATCAAAATATAAACATTTGTCCCTGTAATAAATTGTGCCCACAGTAAATTGTGCTCACAAAACTGTAGTGTCTCTTTCTATCTAAAGCAGGCACTAAATGTAATTATATGTGCTGTGCTCTAGAATCACAATAATAAGTAGCAGTTTTAGAGCTCAAGTAATATAACTATTCTTTGCTCAGTCTGTACCAAATAACCATTTTAGTCAATATTAACGTTCAATTCACTGGCTAAGGACTCTGGGTTTGTCTAATCTGGAGAAAAGGAGGCTGAGGGGCAAACTCATTGTTCTCTACAGCTTCCTGAGAAGGGGAAGTTGAGAGGGAAGTGCTGAGCATACTTCCCTGATGTCCAGTGACAGAATGCATGGGAATGATTCGAAATTGCATCAGAACAGGTTTAGACTGGACATTAGGAAGGATTTCTTTCACTGGAACAGGCCTCCTAGAGAGGTGGTTGGTGTCCCAAGCCTGACAGTGTTTAGGAGGTATTTGAACAATGCCCTTAATAACCTGCTATAACTGTTGGTCAGCCCTGTAGTCAGGCAGTTGAACTAGATGAACACTGTAGGTTCCCTTCCAATTGAACTGTTCAGTTCTGTTCTACTCTATTCTGCTTTATTTTGATATTTCTGGCCAAGAGGAACTGTTCCACTGGTCCTCACCAGCTGACTTCATTTCTCATGATCTTTTGGAAAGCAGAACTTGAGAAATATAGCTGGGCTGAAAAGTTTGGAGATGCATTGGTTCCTGACACTAGTGAATGACTGGGTCCTGGCTGAGTCTTAGTCTCCCACATGCTGGTGCGTGCTCAGTGACAAGTCATCTCTTTACTGGTTTCTCTATTATAAAATGGAACTAGCAAGTGGACCCACAAAAAATACCTTACCCTGAATGATATTTAAAAACTACACAGGCTTTAATCTTCGAATTGTTTATCCCATTTCTACATGTTCTCAGAGGTTCTCTCTGCATGTCTTATTTCAAAGGTGAATAAGACAGTAAGAAGATTCCTTACCTTTCTCCAGATCTCAGTAAGAATAGGGAAAAAGCAACCAAGTAAACAAATACAGATAAAAGCCATGGGAAGAACCCACACTCATTTACTTCCTCCAAAAGGATAAATCTGAAAGAGGGACTGGAGCAGGATAAAGAAGGTTGTCTGTGTTCAGCTGGTTTTGAAGACATCTAACAAGAAAGTATGGTCAAATACCTGGTCCAAGAAAGCCAGAGAAAACAACACTGTTACACCTTAGGAATCCATGTGTGCACAATTTCTGCTGTGAAAGTGAATTATTTAGTCTATACTTTCCATGAAAAACTCATACCTGGGATTCTCTATTACTGATTGCTATCAAAAGAAGAAATTGTAGGACTTCATGGTTAAACCATCATGATTTAAGATCAGACATGGCCATAAAAGTACCTGTATCTGACCTACCTTATATATTCTGGTATGGTGTGTTCCTCACTGGCAACACCTGTTTGAGATTCCAGTACTACAAGCCTTCACCAATAGAGTAGCTGTGAGTGGGTTTACTCATGCTTGCCCCTTTCCTACCAGCATAGGTCGGGATCATCAATCCACACTGTGTGGATTCAATTTTCAGGTGTACAGGCAACTGATTTTATAGTATACCATTAAATGTAACCTGTTGAAATCATAAACTAAAAATTCAGCTACATAAATCTGTAAAGCTTCATTGCTTCATACTGGCTAACACCAGCTGAAGATTGAATTTATATTAACTGAAAGAAGAAATAGAGTTAATAAAAATCTGAGAAAAAAATCTAGACTCTTTAATGACCCTGGGAAATTGAAAGGTTTATTTTAACACCATATCTATTAATGAAAAAATATTGCACAAGCTAGATGATATTTGCTCAGCTAAGAGAATTAAAGAGAAGGAAATACTGACTTCATACAGACACTGAAAACTACAGAACAATGAAAATAAAAATATAAACAGAGAGTAAATTAACTATTTGAATAGTTGAAAAATCTCCACTAAACTTATGGATGCTTCTTCTGAGTCACCCTTCTCCAAAGTGTTCTTTTTCTTATAAATAAAGAGGTCTGTATACTTGCAATCTTATATACCGTACCTTTAGGTATGTAATTGAAAATCAGGCAAGCTTGGGTGAGCACAGAAATAACAGGGTGGCATTGAAACAAACAAAGAAAGCAAACCAAAAAATAAAAGGAAAAAGAAAATGGAAAAATTACAGATATTCTTGTTGACCCTGTCTGGATGGCAGGTGCCCAGCCAAGCTGCTCTATCACTGCCCTCCTCAGCTGGCCAGGGGAGAGAAAACACAATGAAGGGCTCATGCGTCAGGATAAGGGCAGGGAGAGATCATGCACCAGTGGCTGTCATGGGCAAACAACTCCACTTGGGGATGTTAGTTTAATTTATTACCAGTCAAATCAGAGTAGAGTAATAAGAACTGCAGGAGATGTTGTTGCCACCTTCTCATCCTGGATCAGCAGATTCAGTTCTGAGACATGTTTGTTCCTGTACATAAAATTCATAACACCCATTATAACTACCCAGTGAAGGGGATTTTTATACCTTAGAAAGTTATGTGTAGTACTTGCCTACCCTAAACAATAATAATAAAATAAAAAAAGAAAAACCCACAAACCCCACAGAATGATTTTTATTCTTTTTTGTACCCCTTCAAAAATTCTGCCAGTTTGTTTTCTTTTCTTTTTTTCTTCTTTCTTTTTTTTTTTTTTCTTTTTTTTTTCCCCAGAAGAAGTTTCTTTGCACTTTCGTGCAGTATTAGTTTTGGGAAAATCAGGCTGAGAATAACTCAAACTCATTGATTTCTGTGGGAACTATATTCATTCTCTTAGGCCAAAGCCATGGAAGACTGAATGCAACTATTTCAACAAATAATTTGTTCTGGCAAAGAGACCTTCAGTCTTCAGATAAGCACAAATACAGATTCTGTCTCACAGAGTAAAAAGCACTGGAAAGAGGGCTCTGTTCTTGCAAAATCATGTTCCCTGTATGGATGTTTGCTGTTCAGAATTCAGAAGCAGTTTCTCATGAATATGCTCTGGATTTAAATCAAATTCATTGTTTCTCTTACCTTGCTTCCTAGAATGTTCACAGGAAAAGAACAAAACTCATAAAAACACAAAGGGAATGCATTAATTTCTTTGCTTTCTATTCCAGCAGAAATTTTGTGCAGTAGTTTCTCATTTCAGGAAAATAGCATGTCTCAAATCCTTTCTCTTTAACCTACAATTGCAGAATGCCAATCTAAGAATTTTTAGGCAATTTTAAATGAATGCTATTGAAGTGACTATTCAGGAGATGAAGAATAGACATTTTAATTTCAGTTTTAGTAGGAGTTGAACATAAACAAGGCTTTCTTTCAGTGTTTTCCAACAATATTCTTTTAATCTGTATTACATTAATATTGTGTGAGCTAGTAGTCTAGACTAGGCGGCAGTATATAAAAGAGACTAAATTGTGCTGTGGCTACAATCAAACCTGATTAAGTAATGCTTCTGCATAGCATAATTTCCCCACATTTGGAAAGAACAGCTAAAAATATGTCTGTTGAGAGAAGCTCTCTGTTGTAACTCTTTAAGTGATCTGGTATTGAGTAGTGACATTCCAGCTTCCAAGGATAATTTCTGTTCCTCATATGAAACAGTTCCCAGCAGATGAATGGTAAAACTGTCCCCTCCTAATGTCCAGATGGTGCACTAGGAGAGAAGAATAAAGTGTCCAGGTGCCAAGGATCCTGGGATCGCCAGACAACATAATATCCTTTGGAGACTATTATTCATGGATCCAAGTTAAAACCCAGTCACTAGACCACTTTGGCAATCTGGAGCAGGAACATTGAATCAGAAACCTGTACAAACTCCCCAGAAGCTCCAGCCTATAAGCTTTTCCAGCAAATACTGTGGGGAATAGTCTCCTGCACAGAACAAAAACATCTGTAGAGATCAGTTTCCCTCATCTTCTCCCCCATGCCTGAACCACAAAGGATACAATATTACTGTCCCAGGCAAGGAGCTTACAGTTTTGAGTTCAAGCCAGAGAGGCTTACTCTTCATTTGGAAGATACTCAGCTCAAATTCAATTTATCAACTAAAATTGCACAGTCGTTGAGTGAATCTGGAAAAAATGTACATTTCTTATCCACATAATTTACAGCTTATCTGGTATTCTTTGCTTTCAGTATTTTCCTGCCATGCTCAATTATATCTCTTCCACCACCCACTTTGAAAGTGTCTGTATTCCAGAAGTGTATAGAAACTTCCATACAAAACTCATAAAGTATGTATGCACAAGGTTGGAATTTTTTGGTTTTGTTTTTTTTCTTTTTTTTTTTCAAGATGACCATAAAAGCTTACTCAAATAAATAAAATATCACTTAAAAAAGTGGTTGGAGAGCAATATTTTTTTTTTTGTTCGAGATGTAGTTATTTAAAATTAATTGTGCCTGTCTTGATATTTAACCTGTGGCACTTATGAAACATTTAAACAATTCCACATTCCCACAGAATTAAATGCATCTTCTACCATTAATTATAGTAACAGTGATTGATTTTATGCCCTCAGTGCCTGCGGGAATACTCCCAGGTAATTTTACAGGATGTGGGACCGGGGTTCAAATTCACTGTTTAGCAAGATGGCCAACTCCGAATTTGTGAGTGATCAATTCCAGGAATGTCAGTGAGCTCTTGCTGTATCACTGCAATGAAGGTGACTTTCCCATAGTCTATGAAAAAAAATAATAAATGAAATCTCTGTACTTCACAGAACACAAAACCGAATTAAGCATATGTAACCATTCCTACACACAAAATGGGGCTAGCCTTGGCTTTGATGAATGGAGTCCCACACCTATAAATAACTCAGGGTCAATTCTGAGGTTAGTAGAGGCTCCTCTGAAAATGTATTTCACAAAAATGCTTTAGTCCCTGAGGACAAATTTTTCTGCCCTTCTTAATAAGCAACTTCTCCTAGATAGCAACAATGGGTCAGCAAAGTAAAACACTACAGGGCGGTGTAACTGAAGGCAAACACAGACATCCTCTTTTGATTTGGGCAATGGGGGTAATAATCAATTCTATAGTAAAACAGATGTATTTACCTCTTTTTGTTTTTTACCATGGTACCAGTATTTATAAATAACACAATCACTGTTTAGTCTCTTGTGCTAACAACTATTAGGAAAAAAACCCCCAACAAACAAACCAGTAGACATTCAATGGAGAATTAGAATATTTATGACAAGTAAATTATTGTTAAATCAATCAGAATGCAAATAGGCTGAATTATTCATTGTTATATCTTTGCTTTTCAGGCAAATGCCACTTTTAAAAAAAAAGCTATTAATAATTGTCATATTAAGATGCTGCTAGAAATAATATATTTCTGTTGTATACAGCCATACAAACTAAAATATTTTTACTAGGATTCTCTAAATTAAAACAGTTCAATGGCCAAGAAACCAAAAGGTGACATCTACTGAGTTACTTTTCCAAATTTCTTTCTCAAATTCAGTCCACTATAGCCATAATGAGTGCTCTTCCATTCTTAAATACTTCTACAAAAACATTACATAATGGGTCTTGTGTAGAATTTTGATTCTTGAATTTGCTACTGACTATATTTTGAAAAGTATTCAGCATCCCAAGCAAGCATGATATTTTTAAAAGGAATTTTTGAAAGCACTTAAAAGAACCCCATGTGTTTGAAGAGGATGATAGATATTTCAATTAAAAAATTCAGTAGGTATCAACTCTTTAAAATTGGGATGAGTATTGCCTTGTGCTTGGTACTGCAAATTTAAGTGGAAATTAAGTTTGCAACAGAAGGCCATAACTGTTACTGCAAGGTATTAATTTTAACACAATAAAATTATATCTTTTGATAAACACCTAGGTTATATGTTATGAGGATCCTATTTCACACTCTTTTACTGTGTAACACAGACTTGCTTCAATGTGGAAACTGCTGTCTACTTCCAAAGAACATCAGGGAAATCCCATGAAAACTGCAATTATAATAACTATAAAGAATTAAAATAGCTCTTGGGCACTTTTTATTATTCTTGTTTTCAGTTTTCAAGGGGAAAAACTGAACAAAGAAAAAGAAAGATGTGCTCCCAGCAATAGGGAAAGCATTTAAAAGGATCTTGTAAACAAACTGACAACAATTCATTCAGGGTTATGCATTTATCAGCAGGAGGGTGGGGAGGGTGTGGTAAAGCAGTGCAGTAGTAAGAGGTCTCCAGTTGGAAATGTCCTGTGGGGACTACAGAGGGACTTCCAGTAGTAAACTTGTGCTATGATTAACTAACAGTAGCTGAAGAGACAGGTTTAGAGGTGGTAGAAAAGGAGATACTCTCCTATAAACAACCACAATGCCAACTGAAGAGAGGATGTGTTCCTCTTGCCATTAAAAGACCCAGAGCTGCTGGATTTTTTTCATGTTAAATAAGTTTGATGGATTTTTTTTTTTCCATAGACTCTACCAATTGCTTCTTATTCCAGTGAAAATTACTAGAAGCAGTGAGACAGACAATTAAAGACCTGTTGTGGCTCCTTTATCTGAGTGGTAATTTCCAATAATACCTGAGTCTACTTTTACACAAACCACTAAAAGCCTTCCTCTCTGGACCTGTAATGACAAGGTCTGGAGACACAGAAGTAACTTTTGAAATGGTCTGGGATTTGAAAAAACTGACTGGCAGAGAGCTCTTACATTGCATGTGAGACAGGCAGGCCAGTACTTCAATAGAGCTGTGGCTGCTGCACCAAAACAGCATGAGTTGGTCAGCGTGGCATCAGGCAGCACATATTAAAGGCTGCTTTCTCTGCATAAATGTCTGTTGCTGCTGTTGTCACTGTAGTTGATTTGCTTTGATACCAGTGAACACCCGCAACTGGAAGACCAAACTTCTGGGGACTACTCAGAGTAACTTTCAATACAGAGAAATTTTTTCTTGGCTGGGGTGGGTGCTCAGGATCTGGCAGTGTGTTTCTAATCTACCAAGTCACATGGGTTGCTGGGGAGATCAGAAAAAGTTCGGTTTAAACCCAAATGAGAACAAAAAATATGGTTCTTTCCCTCAAAATCATTACCAGATGAGAAACCCTCCCTGAGGATATTTTTGCCTTACCTAGAAAACAATATGTCTTCATCACCACTTGACAAGTTATTTCTCTTTTTAAGGTCCTCTGGCTGCTGAGGGAGCTCCCACCACCATCATCTTCCTCTAGCCAGTCCAGCTCCAATCTGAGCATTGCCTCAATCTCCAACCCAGATTGAATCCCTCCCATGATCATTTCCAAGAACTCTCCTTTCATTCAAGAGTGTGAACTCTTTTTAGTTAGTGTTTGAAAAACCTTTTTCAGATCTTGTGCTTCACATCAGGATCCCTCAAAACTGTCATTGTGGCCCTCACACGGACTAGTTGGTGTCTGCCAGATGCTCCATTGTTCCACACTGTGCTCTTCTGGCAGTGTCACCACAACACTGAGAGCAGTTGTATGTAACCCATATGGGGATGCAGTTTGGAGAGATTCATGGTCTAGATTTATACTGTTGAGGTCCTCATCAAGACAAGATTCAAGCAGTCCTCGTTTTCACATCCAGGTTTCTATAAAAGGTAAGAATAGAAAAGGTGGTGTGATGTACTTCAGAAAATCCCTTATCCAAATGTTGGGAGGATCAGGACTGCACCAGGCTTTGGTGCTGTACACTTAAATGTACAAAGAAAGGTAAAGAGGCACACAATACTGAGTATGAACAAGGGAAAATTTTCACAATGAGAGTGGTTAAGCCTTGGAACAGGTAGCCCAGAAAGTCTGTCAAGTCTCTGTTGGAGATTTTCAAAACACAATGGACAGTGCCCTGAGCATCTCAATCAGCTTTGAAGTTAGTTCTGCGCTAAGTCCTGCTCTGTGTGACCTTCAAATGTCCCTTTTCCCAGCCTTAATTATTTATCTGACTCTCTGACTGTACACTTTTCCAATGAACAAATGATCCCAACTGGTGGCTAGAAGACTCCACAGAATTACAATTCCTGAAGGACCTTTGTTTAGTAAGACAGAATTTGGGGGAAGGCATGCAAATTAAAAAGTACAGACTATGCCTTTCACTGTCAAAATGAGGGCATAAACATGACTCCTTTTGTTTTTAGTAAGATGTTATTAATATAATTTCAAAAAAATTTTAAATTTCACAAAAATCACAGAAATAAACAGGGAGTAAAAATATTGAAATTCAGCCTTTCAGCTAGACTCAAAGTGCTGCTATACTTCATAAAATGTTGATAGAGGACTGAATGGAAAGGAATTGTACAAGAAACTTTTATTATGGTTATGAAGTGACTGCTACTTTTAAATGTCCAATGGGAAGCAAAAGAGATGTCTTTCTCCTCCAACCTGCCAGCTCTGCAAAGTCTCCTTAAAGCTCAAGAGGCATCTTAGTACAATAATAAAGATTCTGGCTGAGGTTTTCAGGATAGTGTGATGGTTGTTCTACATAAATGCCACTGATTTTAGCAGGTAAAAATGGCCTTAGAAGAGAACTCTTCTTTTCCCTACTTTTCCTTATTTAACTTTATTTCAGACTGCATCAGGCAAAAGAGACTCCAGCTGTCTAAGAGAACCAAAGTCTTTGTGGCACCACATGAAGAACAAACCTAAGCCTAGCATACTTTATAGCATATATCACTATGCTTTTAAACACCAGCAGCAATGAACCAAACAATATCTTCCTTTAGCACCTTCTCTACTCTCATTTAGTGAAATTTGACCACAGTTTAATTTACAAAGTCCAAACTGAAAGACATGCTAACGATTTAGCCCACCATATTTGGGAACTTTAAAGTTAATATATTTCTATGCATCCTGCTTAAGGAATTTTGACCACCTTACAGTCAGAAGTATTTTGATGCTTCTAAGCATATGATTCAGCATGAAGATGAGGAACAAATTAGTTGATAAATATAACTTTTTCCTTGTAATCTTTGTGAGAAATGTATTTATGCTATCGGTTGAATCATGTTCTACAATCATTCCCCTAATTGTTAAGTAATTTGAGGCCTCAGTTGGCAGAAGAAACCTAGAGAACACACAATTAAGTTTGAATAATGACACCTTCTTACATCAACATAGCTCATTATTTAATACTATGAAAACATCAATTTTAATTACATCTGAGTAGTTAACAATAAATGTAATAGATTTTTTTCTCTTTACATTATCTCAGCTAAGGGCCCCATCTTTTTCAACTATGTGCACATACTGGCTGAACAATGCAGTTTCTCTGACTGTGCCTATAACCTGATTTATTTATATTTATGCTTTATATCAACTGGGAAATAAATGAGAGTAAACCTTATTGTGAAATCCTGCATGTAAACATTGGAATTATCCGAATAGTTAGCAAACTTCCTTATACACAGCAGTCAACCTTACTTCAACAGGATAGAGGAAATAAAGACTTGTCAAGGCAAAGGTTTTGCTGCTGCTTATTCAGTACAATTAACATAAGGTAGAGGCACTGCCCTACACTGAGGGCTATGATAGTTACACATAACTTTGGTTGGAGGACCTCTTTTCTGTTGGACAACTCAGGTTCCACTAACAAACTCCAGAGTGCGCTTAAGCCAGCTTTAATCACTCAAAGTGCCCCGGACCAAGACAGGAACCTTGTTTATGTCTACAGCCCGAGGAAAAGTTCAGCCACCTCCAGAAGGCAAGTCAGATCACAGTAGTGGGAATGACTGCATGACAGTGAAGTGAGTGCCTGTGGCAGTGTGGAGAGTAGCTGGAGCAGTCCATCTCTAGAAACTACAGAAGGAGTTACAGGACCATATTAGGTTAGACCTTTATATTTTACACCACTCAGAGCCTAAGAACCTTGTCCTGAGTATACAGCCTGTGCATGTGTAGCTGAGACAAATGTTCTTCACAACAGTGCTCTTCCTCTGCTGTCCAGACCTAGACATAGGAAAGAGAAGTACACACTTTTCATACTGTCACTGATCACATCAACTCAGTTATTTTGGCCTATTAATAAAGAATATCTAAAAGTTATACAGCCTGGAGAAGGCTCCAGGGACATCTGATTGTGACATTTCAGTACTTAAAAGGGGCCATAAGAAAGGTTTTTAGCACTTTTTAGTATGACCTGTTGCAATAGGACAAGGGATAGTGGTTTTAAACTGAAAGAGGGTCAATTTAGAATAGATAAAAGGAAGAAATTTTTTACAATGAGTGTGGTGAAACACTGGCATAGGTTGCCTGGAGAGGTGGCAGATGCCCAATGCCTAGAAACATTCAAGGTCAGGTTGGACAGGGCTCTGAGAAACCTGATCTAGATGAAGATGTTCCTTCTCATTGCAGTGGGGTTGGACTACATGACTTTTAAAGGTCCCTTCCAACCCAAACCATCCTATGATTCTAGAAGGAAGGGACACCATCTCACTAATGGATGTTTTCTTGGTCCTCATTCCATTAAACAGGACCAATCAGAGGGTTTCATGCTTCCTTCTTCCCCATGAAGAGTGAAAGTCAGAGGTCTCAGTTCCATATCTGCCCAGTAAGGTAATAATACTCTCTTTTTAGAGTCCAGTAGCATTCACAGAATAGCATAGCCTTTGAGATTTACTGTACTGTCCTTTGCGTTGTGTCTTCAATGGAAAACTACCTGCTGCAAATATTTTGAAAAACAGAAGAAATAATTGAGTTTGGCCTTAAGCTGTAAAAGACTGGTAAAACTTTGTGGCAGAGGGCAGTGCTGTGTTTAAGTTCCCATAGTCCCTACTAAAATCTTACTACATCCTAAGGAGTCTAGGGAACCACGCTAAAATAAATCTCCAATTTCAATACCCTAAAAACTAACATGGATAAATTTCACCCTAGAAACAGATTGACTATTACACTGCTGAGTGGATTTTGCTGATTTTTTGGTATAAAATGTTGTTTTCATGCTCAATTCTAGCTGACATACACAAGCATCTACCATGTCAAAGGGCAGGCAGGTAAACAGGAGGTGATCAGACTTTTTCTTGAAAACTTAGATAAGTCTACAAAAGAGCATGTTGATGACAGTGTAGCTGACAATGCTGCTTAATTTATCCTCAAACATTTTCATACAGTGGAATATAAATGAGACCCTGCCAGACAAATATTTGCAAAAAAATATTCATATTGCTTCATTGTCAGCCAAAAAGAGAGATTACTAAGTTGTTGAAATCAGGCAAAACGCCCACTCATAAGTCTTGCTGGAAAATATGTATAGATTTGCTCCACTGAAAAAGGCTTGCTGTCAAATCAGCAGATGAACACAAGATCTCAATGAGATATGGCACACACCTTTCTGTAGCTTTGTCTAGTGATATACCAACAGTATTATCAATAAGTCTGTTGTTATTCCCTGCCTTGTAATTAATCTCTGAATTTGTTACATTTCTGATTAAACCAGTAATTTCTCCTTCAAAAGTTAGGCTCTGGCTCTCCAATCTCACTCCAATGGGTAGACCACAGTAAAATGAATAAAACCAACAAACCAGCTCCCAGTGCTTCTCAGATTGCAAGACATTAATCTTCAGTGATTTACAGAAAACTTCCTAGCAGTCTCTGCCACTAAGCAATTTAAGGTGAGCAATGGCATCCTCTGGACTAATCTGGGGAGCAGGAAAATATACTGGTTTTTGACAGAGCATGCACCTGTGTCTCTTGCTTTCTCTGAGAAGGACTCCCTCCCAAACAGCTGCTCCTGTTAGTAGCCAGTAACAAATGTGCGACTCTCACTTTCCCCTCTGTTTTTAACTTTGCTGCCCATTTACACGTTGTGCGTATTAGTAGCTTGTTATTTTAAAAGTTATCACATAAGCAAGAATGAAGTGCGTCATGTGTTATGTGTTCAGTGTTTTTAAGAAAAAAAAAAAAAAAGAACTCTGTTTGCTTTGGCAACTGCAGCTCCAGCAATTTGTCTGAACAGGAGACAGAAATCTAACAGCATATGGCTGCAGATATAAATACAGATCTAGAATTATATGCCGACACACTACACATTAAAATGAAAAGCATTTCATGGGCAGTTGGTCACAGGGATAATTCCAAAATGCAGGATTTAGATACCATTCTCAAGTATTTATCCCTTGTTATTCATAGTATTTTATACTCTCAAATCCTTGTTCTAATTTAAATTTAGCTAGAAGATAGCAGACGACCAGATTTACCCCAAACCACTCAAGGCATGCCATTTTCCTCAGATGCATCTTATTAGACCATGCAGAGAGCAGGATGAGACAAAACTAGGTGGTGTGCTTCAAATATGCTTATGATTTATGTATACCATTAGGTTTACAATAAAGGGAGAAGAAAGTGATAAGTCTCCATTAACTCCTGGGGAGAATTATGGCTTGAGGAATGTTGTTTAAAGTTCCTCATAATCTAAGTACTTGTTTATAATAAAGCAGACTCTGCACACTGTGAAACAAGAAAGAGCAATGGAGGTGATTCAGTCTTGAGTTTTTCTTGAATCAGAAGGTTTTGATGAAGGATAATAACAAAAGAAAGACACCAGAAGGTGCTATGTGTATTTAACATTGAGCTTTTTTTAACTTTAATTTATATAAAAATTAATTTTGCGCCACTATTTTCCTGGAAAGTTTCCAACTTTCCAATTCATAAACCTTTGAAATCAATGTGATTTACCCTCATTTTTTCAAATTTCCCTATTGCTGATTTTTAGACTGCTACGTTACCACAGCAATATGTGGATAAAGCCTGCACAATGGCAAATGTGGCTCAACAACAGCAAAGCAAATTTTTGAGTTTCGCTAGTGAAAGTGAAATCTTCCTTCCTTAAGTATTTGTAAATAAAAAGACTACCATCACCTGTGTGCACTCTGCTTTGGAGGTGTAAGTGGCAGTGTTATATGGTGAGGGCTGGAGAAAAAAAAAAAACTAACAACAAATTCAGATCTGCTTGGAATAAGTAGCTGTGAAAAAAAAAAAATAGAAGTGGTTTCTCTGTTCATGTTTATCAGATTATTATCAGGGCTGTTACTGGGATCATTACTGTTGTTTACTTGCTGCTGTGCTGAATGCAGTAATGAAGAATGGCCTGCAAGTGTGAAAACACATTCCTGACTAAACTTAGCATTAAGCATAATCTGAAGTACTATCAAGATGCACATTATTTCAAGTATAACAATGGGGAAAAAAACAATCACAAAACTTAAACTTTTACAGCATGCAATTTAATAATCTTATGCAAATTTAAAAAGCTTTTAAGTGTCTTGTTGGCCGAACAGCTAAAATATCTACAGGTATACAGAAGCCACCAGTAACTGATAATTTAAGAGGTATATTCTAACTGATAAATTTTCATTTTGAACCAACTCTAAATTCAATAGGAATTATAAGAAGCTAAAAGGATACATAAATTTCAATTATTGAGAACAAAAAGCAACAAAATAGAAAGGAAATTATATACCAAGATAAAAATCTTTTTCTATTACATGAGTCTTTTGTTAAAACACCTAAACTGATCCTGATATTGAATAGAATTACCATTTGTTGCAGAGCAATTTTTGTTTCCTTATGTTATTTTGCAGATACAGGAAGTTAGTCACTAATGCAATAACATGGAAGAGTATGAATTAATTTTCAAACCTGTGATGCATGTCAGACTGTTCTGTCATTATTTTTAATCAGATTGTTTTAAGAGAAAGAAGAAAAACTTGAGTTGCAATTCTTGTTTTATCACTGCTGAAGCATGAGGTGATTTTTTATAAGCCAATCTGACCTTGAAAACAATTTTATTCATTAACCCCCTGTCGACAAAAGAAACACTGTTCTAGTACTGAGGCAAGTCTTGACTTTTCTTTACAAAAAGGAAAGATTAAGCAGTGTATAATGTGATTGTCAACTATAGAATGAGGATGCAGTAAAAACATGTTGCAAGAAATGTTTTTCAGACACTAAGCATTAATAGCAAAGAATTTAAACTCATTCTGGATGAATTTCCATTGCTGTAGTAAAGATAATATCTCTCCTCATATAAAGGTAAGACATGGTTCACTGGCACACTATGAATTTCCTGCACAGCTTTTTGTTGACAATCATTGAAGTCTAAATACCAGTAAATCCAGAAAATCATGGAAGACCTGTGAACAGCACTCAGTTAAGTACAGGATTTTAATTTAAATAAGGAAGTAAAATACATTGCCAAATGGTCCTGATTTTTTAAAATTTTTTATAATGCTTTTCTGGCATTTCCAGTATACACTCTGATTTCTATTCTTTCATACAGAGAAGGAAAATATCTAAATATTTACAACAGCCCTCATTTATGTAAAGCAGTGAATAAGTTTACAAATGTCATAACTAGCAGTGGATACTCGTGTTATCTGTTACGTACCATACAGGCATTATTTAGTTTGGTTAGACTGTGACATTCATCACAGTATCCAGGTGTCTTACAGCTGCTCAGAGAAACATTTGTTAACAAGTGGTGTAGTTCAAAAAGGCTGCTTCAGAACAAAGATCATTCCTTGGTATGCCAGAGATATCTCTTGAAAATTAACACCCATGGCTGAAACACATGAATTAAATACATGTACAAATTAATATATATAATAAGGCATAAAAAAATAATTATTATTATACTAAGTATTTGATCCATTTTGGATGCTACTATATTGCAGAAACCAGAAAATTCCAGACTAGAAGTCCTCTTCCAAGAAGAGCACATACTGTTGGTTTGTTGGAGTTCAGCCTTTGGGACCAGAAGTGAAGCTGCAGTGAAAGACAACATGAGGCAGTGCTGGAGACCACAAGGAATGGAGCCAACCATTGCTTTTAAATTATAGCCAATACCTTGATTTTAATCCAGTGTGTGTAGGAATCCAGTGCAGAGATGTATGTTCAAAGAGCTGTGTGTTCATACTGGCCTAGTCCACCTAAGTGCCTCTGTCCCTCTGCCAGCATCCCACACTTAGTTCCTTTTCTTCCCTTCTTCCCTGGCTCAACTAAAAAAGAATCTCCTCTTCTTCAGCTACTCCCATGAGAGATTTTCTTTTTGTTTCATCTCTTCTACCTTCTAGTCCTGACCACCTAGGAATTGGAGTCATGCCATAATCTGGCCCTGCTGCTTTTCAAAATAACTTTAACTGTAAAGTTATTTCTAAAGGCAGAATGTAAGAAATGTGTGTCATCTCCTTCTGCAATTTTCTCCACCTAGCCCAAAATAGCTGACCCTTGACAGAACCACAGCACCACAGTGTTTCTGACATAAGAATGAACTCAGCTGCAGTTTTTTTGGCTTTCACTTATGATTGCTCCCACCTGCCTCTATTATTTATGCAATGCTGTTTTGGAGACAAGGTCAGCATGGGGAAAAGTTTACCAACGTAACTGTCCTGGCAAACCATTTTTGTGTGGGTGCAGCTTCTATGGACCAGTCAGAAAAGTAAGTAATTTTGTTGGTACAGAAAATACTCGTTCCCAAGTGAAACACGTTGCACTGGCAAAAATGCTTTCCATCCTAGAGTAACTATATCTACACCAAGCTTTTGACAATACAAACAAATAGTTAAAATATAAATAACCTTAGCCAATACTGCTGTGCTGGGAAACATACCTGCTGTAGACCTGGCCAAATTTTACTACACCTGAACCAGTTCTATGGGTAAGCAAAACAAACCTATCTTCTCTAGTAAGAAAAAGGGTGGGGAGACCAACAATGAATTTGTAAATGTGAACCATTCATTATTTCTGACTGCAATTGTTTCCTGTGAAAATTTATAAAGAGGGTAGAGTAATGAATCTAATTATTTTGGCCTTTTAGTGGGTGGTCAGGGCAGTTGAAAGGGCAGCACAGTAAAAAAGATTTTAGACTTAGCATGGGAAACTGGCTAAAACCAGGAGTTTCCAAGGAGGGTCCTTCTATTGTAACCTTCCTACGTTGACTCATCCAAATAAAAAAGCCCAAAAACATTTAGGCTGAGGTAAACTGGAAAGTGAAAGCTTACCCTTCTCACTTAGGATTAAAACCTGTCATTTATAGGGAATAAAAAAAGAGAAGCATTGATAGCTGTGGTACTTACAGGTTTCTTTTTCTGTTTCTTTCCAGAGAACTCCATAGGCAAGCCATTTTCATTTTTCTTGATGACTCAGATCTTTCTGAATTTGCAGAAAATGCTTAAGCTTTTCTTAATTGTCACTACTGCACAAAGAAATATCTGTGTTGTTACTGTCATTATAACTGCTATTGGCATGGTGCAATCTGTTTTCAAAGGAGGTCTGGCAGAATGAGTGCTCTCTTTTCTGACTTGCTGCTGCCCAGGGCAGTGGGTGACTGTGACAACAACTTTTATTGTTTCCAGCTTCCAAAAGGTAAGCCTCACACTTGCAAAGTGTGAGAAAAATCTCATTTTGTCTTTGTTTTATTGAGCAACTGTCATGGTGTATATGGGAGTTGTTCAATAGTATTTTGCAGCCCTAATTGCAAAACTACTCTGTTCCCTTGCAAGGAGAGGGCATGTGTGTGACTGGCAGGCACATAGACTCTCTGAAAGCACGAAGGCAGTGGCTATACCAGTGTTTTTGCATTATCAGGCATAATTCTGCCTTTGAATGAAATGACTTGTATACAGCATAGGCCACTGAGGAAAGCCTCCTGCTAAAACCTAAAGCTTTAGTGGTGTGAATAGGGCTCTGCTGACAGTGGGCAAGTGGAGAGGAGGCCTTGCAGAGGAGGGATTGCTGTCGTGCTGGGCTGAAAACAAGACACTTTATATAAAGGAGTATTAGACTTAAGTTTCAGGCTTGTTTCTGGTGGTGTGATAGCTCAAGTCACTTCTGCAGCTATCTGGGTAGAATACATGGAGGACATGTGTTGAAATAATAGTCTCAATCTTAAACCTATACAGTCAGAAGACAGATCAAGGTTTCTACTCTTCTACAAAAAATATCTCAAAGACTGGCAGTGCAATGTTTCAAGTTTTGTGCTCTTGTGCCTTTCCTAGCATACATTTTGTATGTTTGTACATTACTGGAATAAAATTGTTTATATTAGATCTCAGGGCTCAATATACACAAATTCCTTAAGTATGTACACTATATTGCTTACACCTGCAGAACTAAATTAAACAAATGTCTGTAAAGTCAGGTTTTGGGGTGGATGTTTAAGTTTTTTGGACTTTCTACAATTTCAGTGAAAATAAAATGAACTTTTCAAACACTGTGTAAAAACACCTAAACCATTTTCTTCCTGAAGGGAAAAAGTTGATTTACTAGACCTGAGCTCTATGCTTTGCTGTGCCAATGACTCACTGGGCACATCTCTGTGATTTGTAGCAGCATCATTAATGTCTGTACAAGGTCTTCCAGCTTTACGACAGAAAGGGTATGCCATTACACAGGAGCAGTTCCAATCAGGTCAATGAATCTCCTCAAGGGAGCCAAGTTTCATCTGTGCCTGGATGTTGGTAGGAACATGTATTTAGGATACAGGATTTAAAGAACTTAAGGTGCAGAGTACTGACTGCATTGATTGCACTGCAGGGAGAAAGAAATTGCCGATAGCTTTTTATGAAACCTTGCTTCACTTTTCTGTCTTAAAGCTACCTTTTCACATTTCAGGGCTGTTTGCTGCTGCATCACTGCCATTACTTGCATGTATTCTTAATTGCGTTCAGGTGTCACTTAGATTAATTTCGTGACACAGGATTTTATAACAATGAATGTAAGACTAGCAGGAAGAAGAGGACTAGTCAAACATGAAACCATAGAAATTAGACAAGACATGTTATTAAGTAATTTACTCCATCCTAGTGCTAAATGATTGTTTTCTAGAGGACCTCACCTGAGCTCTTTGTCCACTTACATTTCAAATGGTATCAGTCACACAACAACCCACAAAACACAGCTGTTTCTCATTTTCATGGACCTCACTACTCAGAAAGCTTCTTTGGAAAGTCTATCCTAAAATTAATCTGACTTGTATCTGCCATTCTGATTCTCCTCAAACCTAACAATAGTAATCCCTTTTATCCTCTTTCCATGTCTCCAACCTTCTGACCTCTCTACTGTGAAATGATTATCAGAATTGGCTGCTCCTGCTGTAACTTTTCTCTTATGTAAAACCATATTTATAGTCCTGGGGAGACAAAACACACACGAGGAGAGGTACTTGTTTTCCCCTGTCTGTCAGCTACCAATACTGGTCATCCATGGCAAGGGCAAGGCAGACATCAAGTTACAACAGCAAAGGGATATTGTGATATTAACACTTCAATGTCAAACCCTCAGTGACAGTGTGACAACATTTTTTGTATAGTAGTTACAGTAATTGTCCCTTCTTTTTCTTTAAAATACTGGGCAGGACAGTAATTCAGGAAAGATATCTACAAGTACATGTATATGTACACATACCTATGTACACAGAGGTGTATAAAAAATAACACCACCATTGAAGACAAGTGAATTTAGACAGTAAAATTGTATGATTTGGACCATCACATAGAGAAGATTAAACATTCAGGGAAAAATCACTAATTCCCTAAGAGCTAAAACTTGATGCTTCAACATAAATAATGGCCTGGGGATATCTGTCCTTTGAAATATTCTAGGGGGTTTGGTCATTTCTCTTTTTTCTCTCTGTCACTAGCAGTTGATAACTTTTCTTCCCACTCTGTAGATTCACACCTGGCAAAGCAGTGTCACCTGTCAGTCACTGCTTCAAAATGTGTAACTTCATACAGCAGAAGACTTCAAAGCAGCATGTGCAGAGAATTTACTGCATTTAAAATGTGTGGTGGATTTTTCTGGGTGAAAGAGAGGAAACAACAAAAGGAAAAAGGAAAGTAGTAAAGCATCAGAAAAAAGTGGTCATCAAAAAGCAGAGGACTCCTAGAGAAAAACAGGCTAAATCTTCAACCCATTTTCTCCTTCTCTTTATATAAGAGCTAAGGGGATGGCTGACACTTTACGGGAACCACAGCTGATTCTTGAAATAAGTGTAGGGAAGGGCAATCAGACATTCCCCTCTTGAAAAATACCTTCAGACATCATTAGGGAGACACAGTTGTTCCCGATGTTCACAAGGAAATCAAGGTGGCAGCTAATGAGTCCTTAGCCCTTGTCTTAAAAAAAAAAAAATCAAACCTGCCTGTTCTTTCCTGCAATTCCCACAATGTCGGCTTTTGAAAACACTCAAGCAGCTTCCTTTGAATTTGAACTTTCCCCATCTGCTGACTTGCAGACTCTCCCTTTCATCACCTCTCCTGCACAGAGACCTCATGCTCCTGCCAACAACAATTCCCATGCCACTCTCTCCCAGGAGGAGACTCCTTCCTACCTCTTTCTTAGAATATTTTTCCCTCCAGTTTTTCTGAATAATGTCCCAACCACTACTCCTCTGAGAGTAAAAGTGGTGGGCTGCAAAGAATCGAAACCCTGCTCTAGGGTTAATAACTTTTGGGAAGGCTGTTACTGAAGGATTTAGCCCCTTATAGGTATTTGCTTCTGCTTTTACTATTTGTGAGGAAGAGGAGAAACTACTTTGAATGAACCCAATGTTATAAGAAAATTGTGTGTGCTTCAGTTCCCAAATTGTGAGTTTCCTACCTGCCCAGTGCTAATATCTACTTGCTAATCTATTGAGTGGTACCAAAGACGGCCTATGGGAGGATTTCAAGGGGTGCACAGCAGAGTCAGTACACAGAATTCAGCAAGGAGCCACAGCATCCTGCAGTGCCTCTCCGAGAGAAAGCACCATCCCACCACACCTGAGCTTGGATGCTGTGCCTCACACACATGCAGGATGCCATGAGGAGGTGTTACTGGCATGCTCTCTCCTTCTGATTTTGAGATTGCCAGGAGCTGGGACTCTCACTACTTCCCACAGTAGCAGCTTTCCCTGACTTACACTGTGGTCCTGACAATAACATTTTTCTTTAGTTAAGAACAAAAAATGCAGTCTGGCTAGCTGTGGTAGGGAAATTGCTGATCTTGGGGTTTAGTGGAAGCTCACATATTGTGTCCACCTTCTACAGTGATGACAGCCATGGTTACACTCTCTCCTTCTGATTTCACCACGCCCCGCCCCCCCCCCCCCCCTTTTTGTTTAATGTTTCCAGTCAGGTAGATTCTGATTCCATAAATGCCTGTGTTTACTCATAGCCACAGCAGCAGACCACTTCTAGAAACAACATGGAGAAAAGTAAACACATGGAGAATGGAACATTAACATCTTTCATTGTAAAACTCTAAAAGTGAACAAAATATGTACATGATTAAATATCCTGTAGAGGGATTTAAGCAATAAAAATAGCTGAATGAGACAATGAGAAAATAACAACAACATCAGTACATTTTACCAAAATAAATATTTCACATTGGAAGTGCAGCAACTGTCAGACTGTAAGGTATGAAACCTGCCTGAGGCTTTTTAATACAAGTTACTTATTTTTTCCAGAACATACAAACTGACTAAGAATAGAAATTGATGTACTCATCTCCCCTTTTTGCCAATGATGTAATTATTTTGGTAGTTAATAAGATATTCAGGCTTGCACCTACATTTTTCTTAGCTTGATACAGCCAATAGATAAGATAATCTCCCTCAGCAACTCAACCCCTAGCTATGAGTCACTGTCTCTGATGAAGATGTGTCACCCTATGTTATCTTGAGAACAAGAAACTACCAGGTTTTTTTTGAAACTTTTTCACTGGGAATTAGGATTTCCTGGTGTATTTATTCAATTTCTATGTGTTAAGCACCAAACCAGAGTTGCTGACCTGCCTATTCTGAGGCACTGAATTCTTCAAAGACACAATGTCATGCAGACAGAGTGGAAGACACTGGATTAGTGGAGTTAAGGAGGAATCTAAACAGTCTCTCAAATACACACATACACATGTGCACTTTGCCTCCTTTATTCTCACATCAGTCTCAAGAGTTTCTCTACTAGGAGGGCAGAAGATATGCCTCAAATCCTAACTCTTTCCATGACAGTAGACCTGTTTCCTTTGGATCAGACCATATTGATTAAAAACTTATATTTTTCATCAGATAAGTGGGTGCCTTTGTCCAACTATCCCAGGTGCAGAAAGGTGTGCATACCTGAAGCCACAAACTAGATTTCCAGATAAAGGAAGAGGCTAAGAAGAGGCAAATCCTGTGAGGTGGGATAATCCCTCTTATCATGCCAGTATCCTCTCTTACATGATGACTCTACTGTAAAAATCACCCTGGGGAACCTTGCATCTAACCTGAGTGATTTATCTCAAATGTTGGACCATGATGGATCATGATTGATGCTGAGTCTTAGGAGGTGTCAGAGACTTGTGACATGTCCCAGGGCATGCCCCATGACACTATCCATTGCAAAATTCCCCACCTGACCTTGAAGTGTATAACAACTCATGAAGTCTTTGAGTTTTCTGGGGTCTTCCCCCAGCCATGTTCGATCAAGACCATCACTTTGACAGGACTGTGACCACCACTTCAAACAACAGACACAGAAGCTGCAACTACCAGGTTTCATTGCTGGATCCAGTGGGTGATGAATCAATTTCTTTCTTTCTTTCTTTCTTTCTTTCTTTCTTTCTTTCTTTCTTTCTTTCTTTCTTTCTTTCTTTCTTTCTTT
>JAWWEU010000111.1:102866588-102883521 GCA_035583155.1 Acropternis orthonyx
TATGTTGTAAATCTGATTTCTTTCACCATATCTTTCAATTGTATTGTGAAATGTTTTCTGTCAATTCCTATGGTTCTAATGGTAACTAAGAAAACGCAGAAGATGTAATCTGTAATAGAAACCTCTTCATTTCTCTTCAGTCATTATGGAATATCTCTTTAGTGTTAAGGGCAAGATCAAGAAATATCTGTTTCTGACTATCTGTATCTGAACAGCTGTTCTTCTGACAGCTACTCCATAAGATGTAAAAAGAGAAAGTCTCTTATTCCTAGTTCCAGACCTCCCTAGAGCATCTACCCAGGTCTAAAAGTGAAAGATTTCAAATTCTGCCCTAATATAAAACAGTGTGATGGTGAGGTTCTATATTCATTCTCTATTCATTGCGAAATATAAGCAAAGTTTTTATTTTAGCTCCTGACTGTTTGGTGTCTTGTTAAATTGCTGTCCAAGGGCAAATTCTTTTTGTCATACGGACCTGTAGGGTTGCTAAGCACACACAAGGATAACGATACATTCTGATTACTCAATACTTGTTTTACAAAGTCTGCTGCTGAAAACAGTATTGTGTCACACAGTCTACTTTTGCAATACAGGGTGGATACCTAAAATCCCAAATTAAACAAGTTTCAGCCATAGGTGTGTGTTTTGGAATCATTCAGTTGTAGAGAAATGGAAAACTCCTGAATATTCAGCATGAAAAAGGGAGACATTAATTAAGGCTGTATTAAGGCCAGAAAAATGTCAAATCATTTAAGGAGTGGGATAATCACTATTTTAAATGCATTGATTTTCCTGAAAGTTTTGTATAAGATAATGGCTTCCATTTTAGGGCATATTCACATCACTGAAGTCATTAGAGTAATTCAGGAACTTAAATTCAAGTCAAAGGGCATTTTCAGATTTTCCCAATGGATTTTAGACACACCTGTTGACTATTATGGCATGAATAGAACTTGACAACGAGGTTACCAGAGATGTATAGAATACTGCTGTTTAATTCCTTTTGTGTCTTCAGTGTTTCTTCAGCTCATGGGCTCTTGTTGTATATGTAGATGTGGCATTCAGTTGGAGAAATTACTCTAAGCACCTGACAAATCTGAGAATACGAGGCTTAGGGAAATTAACATTCAGATTACAACAAGGTGATACAGAATCAGTGAAGAGGTTTAGTTTGATTCATGAATAAGCAAGACATAAAGATGACAAGTCAGTAGTATAAATTATGTTAGAAGGAGGCTAACTTCTATTTAATTGGTTTGTTTGCCTGAACTTTCATTAATCTTGGCTGTAATCCATAGAATATGTTCTGTTTTCACAATGTTCCTCAGAACAGCAAACACTTTGAAATTATTTGTGCATGTAGGCTCATAGGTAGGCAGACTTCAGACTTTAAATTTAGGTGAAACTTTCCTGACCAGAAGTGCCATGAATTCAGGTGAATAAGAAATAGTCTGTGAATCAAAGGTTACATCCCTAAAAATTAAACAGTTTGGGATTATGATTCACAGAATGACTATTACAATTCTGAAAACACATTCTTGTAATGATGATTATGAAAGGAGAGAATAAGAAAACAGTCTTGTCTTTGAATCTCAAATGGAAAAGTTTTGTTCATTGATGATCAATCTGGAATAGGGAAATTAAGAGTTGCAAAGAAAACCATTGGACTCTCATGAAGAGTTACTGGTTACTTCTAGTGGATCTGTACATTGGGAATAAGGATCCTTACTCTTAAATAGGGCAGTGAATATTCTCCCAATCAATTAATTGAGTTTGCTGGAGCTGTCCTTGCTTTTGTTTCCAGTGACTTTTCCTACAAGAGTTTTAGTACCATATTCTTCAAAATAACTATAAA
This sequence comes from Acropternis orthonyx, assembly GCA_035583155.1. Lineage (NCBI taxonomy): Eukaryota > Metazoa > Chordata > Aves > Passeriformes > Rhinocryptidae > Acropternis > Acropternis orthonyx. Next base: position 102,868,444 of record JAWWEU010000111.1, read on the forward strand.
ATTCACATGAAACTTTTCAGGGAATAGCTATTAAATTACTTTCAGTAGAATCTTGGCTGTGAAGGCAATCACACAATCATAAAACCAGAAAAAATACTGCATGGTTTTTTTTTACAAGTCTACTTTTCAACTTTTTATTACCTGCAAAAGGAAGAAGGCAAGATCATTTTTCAAAAAAGTTGATACATACAGTAACATTTTTGTGTGAAAGGCTGAAGAAAGCCATCAAACACAGTACCCCCACCCCCCCCAAAAAAAACCCCAAAACCAAAAACCCTAAAACAAAACAAATGACTCAGACTCCAATAAACGTTGTTAAAATGACTCCCACAACAGGAAAGAAAACAGCAGCCTGGATTATCAGTAACGAATCTAGCAAAAGAGTATATATCCCTTCAGAGCTTGAGAAATGCTTGGAGAACAAAACATGTACCACTGCATAGTGATCAGCCACAAACTGCAGGAAAAAAGAACAGAACAGAACCCATCATGATTTAGTAGATAATTTAGCACTAGGGTAGACTTTAAATCTAGCTACTGGAAATGTGTCATGAGGAAAGTAGAAAATGTTGGTGCCACCTATTGGTGAGAGCTGAGATTTCGAAATTGTTCAACCTAGTTTGCACAAATCCGAAGAAAAGAGAAAATAAGCTGGATATGTTTTACTTCATGCTTAGAGGAGTTTTGAATGCAGTATCTAGAGTGAACTCTTTACTTTGGCTTCCATTCTGCAGAGGCTTACATGTATGTTTAACAGTGAATTACAAATTATTACAAAAAAAAATGTACAAATTACATTTAAGAAGATGGAGAATTTAGGTTGTATTTTGCTTCAGTTTGCTTGCAGCAAAGTTAATTGAAACATGCAGCACACCAGGAGTTGTTGAACAGGGAGATGGGTTATTAGACTCAAAATATACGGCTTTGCCAACTACATTTCATTGGATAATACATTCCCCACAGAAACCTTGGAGGTGGTATGTTTGGCATAGTGCATTGACACTGTTGCTATTCAGTGGTCTGAAAAGAGGATTCTGTTTGACACTGCACACCTCATTTACCATGTATCCTGGTGAGATATACAGACTCAGAGCAAAAGCAATCCTTCTTACTACATGGAAGTGGCCTTTATGACATTATGGCAATGCACCAAGTTCTGCTTTAGTTAATTGCAGTAATAGCCCTGAAATTGCAGGGGACACATTCAAGGCACATACTGCTGTTCCTTGATGTTTGCTGCTGAAGTCTGTTTCTGCAGATGCTGAAGACAGGAGTGCTTTGGTATACTGAGATCTTGACTGTATCAGTGGTTGAAGACACATTTTATACATAGGGAATCAAGCATTTGCTGCCACTGCTAAAAGAGGCTGGCTTGGAGCCCATTGAAATGACTAGTGGTTCTGTGATTCTTTTTAGAAAAATCAGGCCCATCCATGAGATGTCAGGGCAGCTGAAGAAAATCTTTAACATGTATGTCCAGTCATCTCCTAACATTTACTTCTTTTGTAAGCATTATCTGCAGTCTAAAAATTATTAGATATGAAGTTTCTTTGCCAAATATTAGACAAACTGGAAGGTGAGAGCTTTAGGTTGTCATTTACAGATTTAATTTCAGGCTTAATTTATACATATAGCTCCCTACAGTAAGATATTAAGAATTCTTCTTGCAGGTCACCTTTACTGCTGGCAGCTATGTATATTATGCACGTATAAATCCTGCTTGAACACAGCTGAATGAAATATTACAATCAGACTGGAGCAGAAGAAGGACTGAGATAAGATATGACTGTTTCCCATGTCAAATATGCTGTTACTTACTGTGTTGTCACTCATCTTTGTAGCAGCAGACACTTCTTCCATTCTTTGTCCTGCCTGTTTATATGAAGATCAAGACTGTCTCATGTCATCGGAACATATCCCATAATGTGACATCACCTCTGCACATAAGAATTCTAGGCACAACTATTGTTAAAGTCTTATAGGTAATAAGAAGGAAATTACATTATTTAGCTAACTGTGAATCTTTTCACATCGAACTAAGTTCCAGTTGTAAGTGATCATCTTAGAGAAATTTTGTAGTGTAACAAAATATTTACATTAAATCAAATAAGTAATTGGATTTAGTATTGACAACTGAATAGATCTGTGCCATTTCCAGGGTATAAAATAATCATTTTTTCAGAGGCACAGTCACTGACAGTGATGTTCCCGTTGTGCATTTCCTGCAACTGAGCACAGGGCAGTTAAGGCAAACGGTATGTACAAAAATGCCATTGTCTAGTGGGAGGCTAGAGGGTTAATCTAGTTCTAAGAACTATCTGTTTCTTTGTTCCTCTTCCTCACACCTGCTTCATCTGGACTCTGCTGAGAGACATCTCAGACAGCAAACAGAGCAGTGAACGACGAACTCGAAGATCTTGGAACAGTAAACAGAGGCACAAGAAGCCAGAGTCAGTTCACACGTACCAGTCAAACCCTGGTTGCCTGAGGCAGCAAAATGTTTAGTAGCTGTTTGTTGTGCAAGTGACTGCAGGCTGTGAGAAGCATTCATTTCACAGATTGCCCATTAGGCAAAGAAAACCCAGCAACTGTGACAGTGCAAGTAATGGGGAAACGTGTTGGCTCTTCATTACCAAAGAAACAGATCACGGTGTGAGTTTTCTATATGACAACTCTTAGGTTGTTCCACAAAGGAGCTCAGGGAGAGTTCCGATGCTACAGTTATCCTTACCCTGGTGGCTTTTGTGCATACAGCAGTGGCACAAAGTCAGAAGGGAGCAAAGCTGCAAATGTAAACGCTGCTGCTCTCTCCCTCTCCCAGCAGCCAACAAAGCCCCAACCAGTCTCTGCTGAAGTGGCCCTCCCAGAGGCAGTAATAGGGAAGAGCTTGTTCTTCTCCAGCCAAGTACGTAAGAAAGTCAGAGGAGCTGTTAAAGAGCAAGCAGAGACTAGGCTGAGCAGATAACCCTGTGGGTACATGCTTTTATTTTTGCTTTAACTGGGTGCAGCAGGGGAAACATTGTAAGCACACAATGCACCTGCTGGAAGGATGCCGCAGTGCTCCGACTCCAGCTGGTTGCCAAGTGAACAGTCAGGGAGCTGAGCAGTAGCAAGGGAATGGGAGGTCACTGCCTTTCTTATTCCCACAGAATTTCATTGCGGTGCAATATGCCAAAGTTCATCCTAGTTAAGGACAACTTTTTTTCCCCCCCTCCTCTCTGAACCTTGACATTCTACATAGTAGTGAAATTCATTTCCCAGTCAGCTCTAAATGAGAACTTTAGTGATTTAGTCAAGTTCTCACAGAAAATCTGTAGCAAGCCTGGGAATCAAACCTGTATCTCTCCCTCCCAATTTATATTTGTCCACTTCTCAGACATTCCTCAGCTGCATAGTGAAGAAAGGAAACAGGAGGTAAATATACTTATTTATTTCTAGTGGGAGATTTCTCCCTATACCCAAATCTTTTCCATTATTCTCCAAATTGATTCACCTGGTAATGTTTCCACTCACTCCTCCAGGAGACTATTTTTAGTGTAGTAAAACTTACTGTTAGGAAAAGTTCCTAGGTGTTCAACTTAGATTATCTTTTACATAGTTTCACCTCACTGTTTGATTACAACCTGCTTACCCATGCTAAATTGCCTTTACCTCCTCACTATTTACCTGCTGATTGTTCCTACTTAGGTTAATATTAATCCAGCGTTCTTTTCGTTATTCACTCTTACTTCTGTCTCTCACAAGTATTTCTACTTTGTAAGGAATGAAACTCCTCTGGATTTCAGGGGGCTGTAATCTGGAAAACAGACTAGTGGATATATCTGCACACACTGTGGTGGAAACCATAAATGCACATGACAATATATACAAAGGGTGAATAATAACATTGAATAATACCATGTCCACGTAGAAAAACTCCACGTGTGTCTGATTGTGAAAACAGTTCAATGATTTTACAAAAGACCCTATGACGGAAACTTTGGCTCCAGAGCAGAATAAAATCACATGCTTGTGACTATACACAAGAGCATCAAGACTGTCACAGTGACCTAATCCTCTTATTATGCTTCCTGAAAAACGGCTTGGACCTCAGTCAAACTTACTTAAACTATTTCATTTACATCCAATCTACAACAGTTTTGCCCAGACTAGTCACAGTAGATTTTATTTTGCTAGATCTTTCCATGCTCTCAAAGTGTGGGTGCTAAATTCTTGTCATTACTATAACTGTGTTGAAATCCTGTCTTATTTAACAGTCCTAAGACTGTGCAAAGAAGCTGTTGACCAGTCTTCTGGTTTCTGTTCACTGATACATTGTTAATTATTTCTTTAGGTGTCAGCTCCAAGATAATCTTAGGAGACTTTTAAAATTATTTCCATTTTAAAAATGAAGAAATGACCCAGAGAAAATGAGGGTCAGGCTTTCAAAAGTTGTTATACACCTGTTCTAATTGAAAACCTGAGTTCTGCTCAATCCCATCCCCTCTCAGTTGTCAATACAGATACTAGGAAGGCACACTGGAGGTGCCACTGATGACAAAGAGAGGCTAAAAAATTTGATACTTCAATTAAGTAAGCAAAAGGGAGGTAGGATGCAGCTTAGATTTTCAAAGTCATGCAGGAAACACATGGACAGAGAAGGAAACTCTGCTCAAATAACCTAACTGTGGGATCACCCTTCTACTGAGCTTATTGGAATTGCCATGATTTATACACAGAAAATACATCTCTGTTTATGGTTATGCTGTCATTCCTTATTTACACGAAGAAATTTAACAGAAGTTCTTTCCTCAAGAGTTTAGAATTAAATGTAAAAGAAAACTCAATTCCCCAAACAGTGTAAGGAGAGAAGACATGTTGTAGAAGACAAAGTCTGGGAGTATGATTTGCAAAAATGAAAATCCCTTCTGAAATATTTTCCAGATTGTTCTCGCTACTGCTTATAAACAGGAAAGGTATACAATGTTAAAATAATGACTCACTTGAATTGTTTATTAGACCCTGGAAACAAAGCAGGCAAGCCCATGTAGAATGATTCACTGTGATTATTCTTAGATGTAAACTACGTTCCAATGGGTGCCTAATGTGATCTATATATGCTTTATGGTATTCACAATGCTTCTTACTACCTGCAAAGTTCATTTTTCTCAGATATTCAAAAAATATCTTAAAACAGAAGGACAAAATATTTAGAGGATTTCCCACAGATAGTCCCCAAGAAAGAGGATTCTCCTTTACCAGATCAATGTCAAGTGTTTTGGACAGTGTTGCCCCCTTTGCAATGTAACAATTATGAATTACAATTGAAATGTTAAATTTAAAATGCACTATTTTGGCACAGTGGAATCTCATTAGACATAGTGAATACAAACAAGACATTGGGTAGGGAAAATATACTTCCCAACATCTCAGCAATCAGTCTTTGAGAAATATTCTGAGAAATATAGAGGAAGCTGACAATAATGTCTTTGCTACAGATCCAGCTGTCCTTCTACGTTTATTACTCTGGCACTGAAATCAATGGGAAATTTGCCAGAATAAGAAAGGAGCTAGGACTGCGGGATCTGGTCCTTATGCGTAAGCTTAATAATCTTCTTCCATCTGCTATGGATCAGAAATGTGGACTCTGAGCAAAGGCTGAAGGGGAGGGGGAACTTTCAGAAGTAATAGGCAACAGACGTGCTTTTGACAGCAAAGGAAAGAGCTATGCCCTTCATTTAAATTACCTGCCTGTGATTGCAAAGTTATAATAGTCTACCCATACAAGATTCTTAATGATTCTTCAGGGAAATTCATGAGAATGGTAGAAGGGAACTGTGAAGCTCTTGCAATTGTCAACAGTCTTCAGGAGATTGCTGGAGTCCAGAGAGTGCCCTGCAAGGATTTATGCCAAGAAGTACTAGCAAGATACATTCCAAGGCTAGTGGGCATTTTAGGGCTTTTGGGTTTTGCAGAATCAAGCACGCAATGGGAAATTTAAAAAACATTTATAAAGGGTAGGGGAGGCTGGAAGCCATAATTAAAAAAGAATAAAAATCACACCCTGATTGGTATGAAAGTATGCAAGATCCATTCAGAAAAAAAAAAGCCAATGAAGAAACATTAATACAGAATCTAGAATTACAAGCTGAGATGAATCAGAGCATTTCTGGCCTGCAGACAGTGCTGTTATTAAGAATTATTGCTCATGCAAAGAGCCAAAAAATGTGCTCAGCTCTCTATGAGCTGCAAATAAAGACAATCCCTGCTGGAGGATTTTTCTGTCTAGGATGCTAGTCCTAAATACTGCTCTTCACAGCTGACTGTGTCTATGAGAGGGCTGGTTAACTCTCATAGTGCACAGATGTCCATCCACAGCAAGACTGTCAACTCAGGACATGTGACGGACATGGTAAAACACAGGTCCTGAAGGGACACCTAATGCCCCAAGTATTCTTTGCGTTAAAGCACAAATGAAAGGCACTGCTGGAAGGTCACTCGGGCCTTACATTGGCCAAATTGCTTCCTGGAAGATCTTCTCACTTCCTTCTGACTCTAGAAGTTCCTGAGCATGAACACACTCCCAACATTAATGCTGCTGTGCCTGATAGTGGAAGAGACGGATTTTCCGTCCATGGCCTTATGGTGAGCTTAATACAGTATTTTTGACTGGAAATCTTGGGTAAGCATGACGGACACCCTGGAAAATCCTACTACAAAAAGGATCATCCAGTGACAGTGAAAGCAGAGTCATTGAAAACATTGTGGGACATCCTTGCTCTGTTCATGGTTCCCAGGCAGAGCAGAGCTACTTCAGCCTTCAGGGAAATCTTGGAAGAATAACAGAGCAATAATAAAATGCAGGGCTTTGTTTTTAGTTCATATGGGGCCCCAGTAGGAAAGTTGAAAACCTGCTGAAAGAGCATCTTATGAAGCATTATTAATAAGTTATGCATTGAGTCACTGATTACAGCAGCTCCTGAGAAGAATTCTTAAAATAAAAATGCATTTGTTATTATGTCCCTGCTCATGCTTCATGCATCCCACTCCTTAGATTTTTTTGTTTTAACATGTTTTATTTAGATTACTTAAATGCAGACAGGCATTAGAGCTTTGTTTTATACATGGATTAAAATATTGCACACAAATATGTGTATATATAGCTGAAGTTGACTGAGAAATAATTCATTGACACAGAAAGAATTTGTTTTCTGTACCTCCTACAGTCAGCTTATTTATAACTAGTATTTGTGTACCTAGGTTATGTGAACATGGTGCTCTGCCAAAAAAATTAGTATTCAGCCTTTTCAGTCCCTCATATATAAGCTGCTCTTGAGAGTGAATACTCCCAGTTTTTGAAAAAAAATTGCATAAATCCAGTGGCTTGCATTACCATCTGCTCAATCATCTTTTCTGGATTGTAAAGTGGAAAATATCAGATTTATAGAAACCACATGCAAAGATTCATATTTAATTCTGCCAAGTTTTGCTGTCACAGCAGCCTCAGAGCAGATATGCAAGCCACACAAAACTCAGTCACTCTCCTGGTATTTCTGACAAGGATGTATAATCAGGAAAGTGCATCTTTTATTATAAAGTCTCCTGATAACTTAAAGTGATTAAAGTAATCTTTTATTTCCCTGTGGGTCAGTCCTGTTGAGATGGATTGTCTCACCTTCACAGAGATCTGGCATAAGTCCTGTTTAAAATACAAGGGACACAGGCAAGTTTAGAATACATGGGTCAAATTTCTGCAGTAATTTGGAGATGTAGTCCAAAAACTGCTCCAGATGTTCCTATTCACTATTCTATTTACTATTTCTTCCCTGAACTAATTGAAACAATGAATATTTATCTTGGAGCACTAAAAATATCATGTTAGTGTTGTATTGCAATGAGTTCAGGATAGAGTATAAGAATCCAGAGTGAAGAACAAAGGAAAAACACTGTAAAGAAACAAAAAGAAATAAATATCCAGCCATGTCACATAAGGCAGAATTGTCTCCTTTTATTATTTTTAGTAGTGTATCAACTTAGAAAAGAATCATACTATATTACAGTATTAAGGTAATTTCTATTCAGAAGATCTTGAAATATGTATTCAAAAAAGACACATCAAGAAGTGACAGACAATCACTCAACAAGGAGATTCAGGAACACGACTGTTTTTTCTGAAGGCCAGATCCAGTGCTGGCAGCAGCTTTTCTAGCACAGGAGGAAGAAATCTTAAGCATTATTTTATTATTAAAAGTCTTCTGCCTGGAGCCCAGTGTGGCTGATGGTAGTCATTCCTTGTGAATATTCATGCTGTTTTTAGGAATACTTTCACACAAGGAGAGAAGGGGGAGAGGTCTTGCAGGATGTCCTCTGCTGCACTTTATTTCAAAAGGAGGCTTCAAGTCCAGCTCTGAAATAATTGTTATTCTTCTTGGATATTGTCAGAAATCACACAACATTTCCTTATCACCTCTGTGGGCAACAGCAGACATGGGAATGTGTACTTGAATTTAAAGCTACACGTCTTTTAAAAACAAAGCGAAAAATCAGGTCATTGAACAGGCTTGATTTCCAGTGTTCAGGATAAAGACTTTATCTCTTCTTCTGCTATAACAGTGCAATTCTTAAGTCTCTGGACCTCACTCTCACTTTGCATTCACATGATGTACTGAAGCCACAGAAAATGTTTGTTATGAATCAGATCAATGGTCATTATTATTCACTCTTGTGCAATAACAGGAATCTGTGCTAGATGTTCCAGAGGAAGGTGTCAGCTTTTCTGAACATGGGATTAGTTTTGCATGCTTTGTGTCACGAAACTTGTGGGTCAACATCTTTTATAAATATTTATACTAGTTTGTATAAATAAGATTGACATTCTTCTTTCCACAGTTGTGCTAAGAGTGAGTGAAAATTCTCTTTGGAGAGACAAATTATAACCTTTCTCTCATGGTTGTGATTTTCTGGAAGACTGATTTATTTCTGCACCGTGGCAGGGAAACCAGTTCCCTTGACTTCAGCAGACAACCACATTTTTCCGCCATTTAAGCATGATAATCCATATCCTCATTTCCAGTATCTGTTCTACCTTTGTATCCCTATTAGTTATCATCAGCCTGACTAAGAGCTCAAACCAAGATTTAGACTTCAGTCTACTGTTAGTTTAACTCCATTCTTCCTTTTATTTGTAAAATGTGATAGGACTAGACTAGGAAGATCACCCTGGTGGACCTGATTAATGTTGGGTATCCTTGCAAAATGTTCTTCCTGTTAATTGCATAGTTATGCCAGTTACAAACCCGAGAAGAGTGTTTGACCTGAAACTTTCAGAATTACTAAAGCAAGAGAAGGGAAGGGGATATAGCAATGATTTCCCTGTTTCATAGTTCTGTAACTCTTTCCTCCTCAGGGTCATAAGTTTTTTATATGGTAACCATTATCCACAGGGTACATTCAGGTGATGTGGAATATTTTAACAAAACAAGTAGATTCTATATTTTTCAGCTATTAAGTGCCAAATTTACTTTTATCTCTCCTAGAGTTATGTTTCTGTCATAGTACTAGGGAACTACTTGCCTATCCAGAGGAAGGTTTTGCACATATGAACTAAGATTTTTAGATATAAGTGTTAACAGGACTGAAAGAACTTTAAAGTGGAAGGACAGGAATTTTAGGATGTTCATTTCTAATGGGTGGATCCTGTGGCATAGTGGCATAGGGTGGTCTTATCAGTCATCAATATTAAATTCAGGTTTTTAAATAAGGGAACAAAGTTGATAATGGGTGCAACATGGCTTTTTCACTTAGTGCTCAGGAATATATTCAAAGCAGGTAGCTCGGTTAGCAGCTGCAGTGTGAGCTGCAGATTGAACTCTGGGGAGTGAGAGCCCCAGGCAAGAGGCTTTGAACTGCCAACCCTTTAAATAACAAAAGGCCTGGGGACCTGTGACCCTGCCAAGGGACCGGACACTTGGGGACACTTGGAGACAGGGCAGGAGCTGATTCCAGACTTTGGATCTCCCCAGCCTGTGAGGGTATAAAAACTCAAGGTTTCCTTTGTATGAGGTCCTGCCCAGAGGCACCAGATCAAGCTGTTATTTTGTTCTTGCACCAAGATTAAATTAAGGATCCAGATGTGTGAGGGTCTGCTATAGGAAACCTGGAAAGCTGGTAAGGAAACTTGGTCTGACTGTGCGAGTGTGAGAGCTGCAGCTGTGAAGGGTCCTCAGTCCCAGCTCAGGTGGTGCGAGGGTGACTCCCAGAATGGCTCCTGGATGGTCTGACAGGGAAGTTTCCCGAACATTAGATTTGGTGGCATCCCCTGAAATGCACTTGGATACTGTCAGATATTTTTAAGAACATTCAGAACAGCAGAACAAGATATCACACTGCCTGCCCTGTTGCTGGAAAGCTTACCTTTTTGTGTTTGAAAAAAGATTCCAAAAGCTCCAAGAAGGTTATATACCGGAATCACAAAAATAGAAATCTATTTTTTTAACAAAGTAAATCATCATGTAAACAAACATGAAAGGAGAGATTCTTATACCACCAGTGCATCTAGATCTGCTATTTCTGGTATCAGTCCATTCTTATTATTTAATATAAATATGGTTAAAATAAGCATGGAGTCCTCAAGGATTTATGAGCTAAATTAGATTTGTGTGGAGATAGGAAAACAAATACAAACAAAGAAAAAGCAGACAACCTCTAAGATTGCTTCTATTGGTTAAAAGTAGACAAAAAGTACTTCTGGTTGGAAATGTTAGAATAAGTATAGCTCATGTAGCACTGAAGAGAATTTGTACTGAAAACTAAGCTTTAGTATAACCAAGCAGCATGCAAAAGTGATAGTATTGTAAAAATGGAATGATTGAATTCACAAAAGACAACTTGTAACATTTAGAATTTTAGAAAGATGAAAATGAAAAAAAAAAATCAGTCTCCTAGTCTACTTATACAATTGAAATACAACCATGAAATGCATTTTCACTTCTGGAAATCCGAAATAAAGTTTTCATGGCAGAGAGGCTGAAGAACAGGGTATGGCAGGCAGCTTGGGGTCCAGCCTCTGTCGTAACATCTGCAATCTGTTGCAAATCTCAGTCCCCCAGTGTGCCTATGTATGAAAAGGGAGTGCTTTTTAGCATATATCTTAACTTTTTAAAGACTACATATGCAAAATGGGCCTTCCATTGGTTTTGACACTTAAATGACTAATGCACACCAAAACAGCTGACTGTAGTACTGCAAACACATTCAAGGTCAGGCTGGACAGGGCTCTGAGCAATATGATCCATTTGAAGATATGGCAGGGGGCTTGGGCTAGATGACCTTTAAAAGTTCCCTTCCAACTCAAACTATTCTGTGATTCTGTGAGTGCAATTTGTATAAAACAACTACATAACAGCATCTTCTTGAGTATTGATGTGCAGTGTTGTTGCACCTCTTCAGAAAATACTACCTCTGTGGTGCAATTGGAGACAGTACTAGAACATTAGTCAGTCAGCAACATGTCACTTAACAGTATCAATTCTGGTAAAGAATTTGCTGTCGTGTCAAAAGGCTGAGAGCTGGAACTCAGCATTGTCAGTCAAGTCTTTGCATTCAGAGCAATGCTATTTTTTTCTGCCAAAGCAAGTCCAAACTTGCCAGGGATTTAGTCTGTTGACATGATACTATTAAGAACTGAAATTTATTCATCTTAACTTGACCAAGTCTTTCCAAAACATGGTTCCATGTGTTGATTTCTGAAATTTAATAGGAGGCAATAATTACCCTTTTGCTTATATTGTCTATTTAAGATTGCCTACTCTTTCTTAACACAGCTTTTTATTACTGATATCACATTATATGTTTGAACTATTCTTTTGTCTGTAGAATTTTCTGAATATGTAAAACATTTTGGATCAGATCCAAAATGACCGGATTACTCTGTTGAGTTCCAAACCTTCTCTTAACATATACGGATGAAAAAGATAAAATTTCAGAGCCTTGTTCAGCTGCAAATGATTCAACTTCCCATTTTCAGCTAGTTTTAAATGGTTAAGATCTGTGTATAGAATGTGATTACTCTTTTTCTGATATGGTATATAGAATTTGTACCAGTTGTTACTCTAATTAGATAATTCTTATTAGATTGAACTAATTCAATCATTTGCCATACTCACACACAAAACTCATGTGCCCTTGAATAACCTCAAAACACATTCACTAACTGAAACACATTGCTGTATGTACGAGACGCAAGGCTGCCACATAGAGCTTTGCAAGAGGACAGAATGAAGAATGAAGAAATTTTCAAAAATTATCTTTACCACTTACCCCAAGCCTAGATGTTTTCTCTTCAAAGAAGAGTAAAGCAATTTAACAGCAATAGGTAGTGGTTTCTCCAATGTGTGTCCAAAATAAGGCTATATCCCAATATGCTAGATATATTCTGCATCTCTCTTTCAATTAGGGTTAAAAAAGAGGGAGATCACACTGGATTTAACTTTCACCATTGTTGGCTTCTAAGAATTTCTTAAGAGTGAAGGAAAGATCATGTACTTGCTAAATCTACCAAAGATGAATAGATTTAAATCTATAGAAACTTACAAAGCTGCTTTCTCGTGCAAATCAGATCCTAGTAATCTGAGTAAGGCTCACAGATAAAATAAACACTAATAAAATATCTTTAACTATGGAATGGTACTAATCAATAGAATCAGAAAGTGTAAAGAATAGAAGCAAATTGAATGCAGACACAACATTTTTTAAAAGCAAGGAACAAACAGAAATAAAGGGATGAAAACATACTAGTGCAGAAAGTTCTCCAGCTAAAGCAGAGATCACCATCAAGATAATCATCTCTGCATGTACTCTCCGATATTGTGTTGAAGCTAAAAGCCTAATGCAGTTTTTGGATGCATAAGTAGTGATACCTAGAAATTAGGAATTGACCTTTCCTCTGCAACAGCTGATAAGACTTTTACCAGAATATTGTACCCAATACGAGTGTGAAAAAGTCTGGAAATACAGAATATTCAGTAAGTTTTCAAAGACACTCACTTTTTTATTTTTTTCCCCTTCTACTTTTTTAGAGGAGAAGCTCAATCATCTCAGCTACTTGAAGAAAAGGCTGAGAGAGGGGAAAGCTCAGATGTGGCATAATTAGCCAAAATCAAGGGACTGTTCTACAGAAAAATTAATAACAGGAACTTTAGAGCTGGAAATTGAGGTTGGACAGATTCAACTTAGCAATCTCACAGTTCAAGAGATGAGAACAGCCCTGGATCCACCTGCCAGAAGAGATGACTCTCCAGAGAGGTGAGAAGATTTTTCTGTAGCTGTATCCCAGAAGCTGCTTTCAACACACGGGCAGGATTCGACTTTGGGCCCCCAACCTGATTTAGGCTTTAATTCTGATTTTCTGCATTCTGTAGGCCACTGTCTAGCCCCTAGACTAGTGAATATAATGGGATCAGTCTTTCCTCTTTCAGCAGTGATGTTCAGATGCCCAGTTTAAGAGGATATTCTTAATGTAACATAAATCATAACACAGAGCAGAAGGATTTTACTTTATTTGGCTCACCCTTCGTTTGGCTAGCTTAACATGCCTCTGAGGAGGCATTTTGGGGGTGTTTTGGGGTTGGCTTCAGTAGGTGAGAGCAATCCTGAAGCTAGAAGTTATAGTGAACTCTACAGCTGTGAAGATCTAGCCCACATTTTCTAGTTGCCATCCAAATACATGGATAAGACTACTTAACAAAAAGATCAAGGAAAGAAATTATTCCTTTTGTCTCTGTTCTAACGGTACTTCATAGCAACTGCTCTATTTTACTTTATAAGTGTGTGCAACACCTAACACAGTAAGACAAAAGTCTAAACTGGAAACAATTCAACAACCTTTTTAATATGTACATATATATATATCTATATATACACACACAGACACACAGACACATCTTTATGATGACAGGCAAATGCATCTTGAAAATATCATTTCTTCAATGGAATAGGAAAAATGTGGGTACTTAAAGCTATATTGCAGTATTTAGCATGCGTATTGATTTTGACAATCATAATATATAGTAACACTGTTTCACTGTAGATATGACAAAGTGATTTTCATATTACCTTTGTTAAATGTGATGCACACACACACACTAACTTCTATTTGACTGTGAAATTACGTTGATTTCCAGAATAAGATGGATGTAGTCTTTGTAATCACAAGTGGCCATGGGAAGCTTAGTTTTATATTTCTTCACTTATGGGAAAACTTATTTTCATATACACATTAATCACATTAGGTATGTGATAATATGTTCTCCAGTGTTTAAATAAAATTCTGGGAAATTTGTGAGCAGACAACATGCGAAACTGAATTTAAAGCAAAGTGTAGCCCTAAGGACAAGAACCAGACCATCCCCCCTGGACATACACACCCCAAAACAAAACCAGTCCATACCTCAGAGTCTTGACAGGGTATCACCACAGTGAGATTTATCTTGGTGGATATTCAGAGCTGCGCTGTTACTGGCTACCAGCTGATCTAACACCAATCTTGTTTACTCTGCAGGAGACATCTGGAAGCACTGCTGTGTCCCATGACAAATTCTGTGCTGTGTTAGCTATAGGAGCTTCCAGTGGGGCTTGGTGCAAAGGCATGTCCCCATGACTGTCTCACCGTGTCCTTTGATACGGTATGTTACCAAACACCTAAGGGTGGAACTAAACAGCACTGCTGCCCATTCCCTTATGAAAGTCACTGTCCAGTTCAAGCTCTGAGCTTACACATACATTTTACTAGTCTAATTACATGTCTCAGTTGTAAGAGGTCTCGTGCCACCTTCCCTGGTAGTTTCAACTAAGTGGAGATAATTTATAGCATATAGAAATGAAAGAAATAAATATAAAGCAGTAACTAATCTGAGTCCATGCTAACAACACTGTAGCCCTACCTTTATGCTAAGATTATCAGTGTACAGTCAGGGGATATAGAAAGAGTGTTTGTTTACAGATACACTCAAGTAAGTTGAATTCATCTGTGATGGGTTTGATAAATCCCAAAAAACTCAGATTAAGGTTTTAGTTTTAGCTAGGCCCCAGTTTTGTGGGTCA
>JAWWEU010000111.1:102883621-102903927 GCA_035583155.1 Acropternis orthonyx
CGCATCATGCTACTGATACTACATGGAGCAAATGGATTGCTCTGATTACACAACGTGCCAGAATTGGGAAACCAAATTGGCCTGGGATCCTAGAAATCATCACCAATTGGGCTGAAGGTGAGAATTCAGCTTGGCAGAAGACGAGGAAGGAAAACAAGTTAATTGAGCTGAGGAAGCTCCACCATACAATCAGTTACCTGAAGAAGAAACACATTACGCCCTCTTCACTGTTGGTTTCTGTCCCATTGGGAAGTGGTTAGCATTTTGCCAAGAGTCAAACCAAAACAATAACATCATCAGACCAGCTGGTCTTTCTGTTGCTTTTGCTTCTAACTTTTAATCCTTCTTTCCCCTCATTATTTTATTATCTTTCTTTCATGCTTTCTTTTGAATAAAGCTAAGTGGATTTAAAAGGAAACCACAATAACGAGTGCAATGTGGGAAAAATCATGTGACCAAATAATTCAACCACAGTTCTGATGAATGAAAGATAAACTAGTTAGAAAACAATAAATCAGTCCTAGAAAGATAAGAAAATAGTCCTTGGGTCCTCTAAATTCCTGCTAACACGTTATGACTAATTATCACTTCTTGCCACTGTAAGGAAGTGTAAAATAAAATGCTGTTGAAAAAGTTGGTGATACACACTGTACAATATTTAGGATGACATTGCAGCTGAGGAAAGCTTAAAAGGCACAGTTTAGCTACAGTTAATCTGATGTTGCCCTGAAAGAGGCTAAAATAAGCTTTTAACTGACAGCTAGTTCTTTTGTACTAGCAAATGCAGTTTTTCCATCAATATTCACTGATGCATTTGGCATTAGCTTGTGAAGTTATGAGTAAATCCCAACGCTCACAATAACAGCATTCATATAACACAATAAAAGTATGGAAGACTTGATTGAGAGAAACAGAAGTATGTCTTGGGCATTTACTGATCTGAAAGAGCAGAATTAACAGTGAGCTAAGGTTAAAAAAAAAAAAAAAAGCATCCTGCAATGGCCTGGTACCATACAACCAGTGATTACGGACAAAGTACAAAAATGTTTTTGAACATTAACAATATTGTTTTACTGCTACTTCTTCAAAGACTTTCCAAATAATCTCCTGTATCAAGTACTGTCTAGCAATTATTGAAAAGGCTTCATGCATTCATTGCTTCCCAGTATAAGCATTTAGTTAGTAACATAAAGTAGAGGTTTAATCATCCCAGACTTCTGCATGTCAGAAGAGATGGTCATTTTCAGACCCTGATTCAAACTGCAAATGGGATCATTGCTCTCTGGAAGTACAGCTCTCTGCTCTCTTCCTCTTCATTGATTATGGGAATGAACAGACAAATTAAAATTAAGCAACATGATTCAAGTCATGAACTGTAAGTCAAGGCTCTTCAGCTTCCTCTGCGTCAGTGCAGCAGTAGCAAATGCAAAATCTAGTCCAGGAAAACCCCTCTAGGTGAAATCATTTTACTACTAATATCTGATATTGAAATGTATTAATATTTGCTGGTACTGAGGAATGCTATTAGCCTGAAGAACTAGGAATGGAATGACACAAGAAGCAAGATAACAATGAAACACTATGATTGCCTTTGTCCAGAAAATAAATATTTATACATGGTGGCCCTGGCACATTTAGTTTTAAAGAAGTTCAGAGTGGAGGTGTCAGTTAATTTTTCAGCTAACCCCTACATATTAAGCAGTTTTTACCCTTAAAACCCATGCTAAAGCTGCATGGGAGATGTATACAGTGACTTTCATAATTTTTGTCCTTTTTCGTCCATTCAGCATCTCTTCAGAGTTTCATGAGTTTCCTTTTTCATACTAACCTATTAAGTCCTGTAGGACAGAGTGGACAGAGGTTGCTGGAGTTACTATAGTATCTGCCTGTCTGCATTGCTGTAACATGGGGCAATATGACCAGGTAAAATGAATCCCTTCTTACCTTAACTGCCACATCACACAATTCACAAAATGTGTCAAGCTTTATTTTAGGAGGCACTAGAAAGCTATGGAATACCATGCTTAAAAGTGTCTTTGAGGAAGGTTTCACTCTCCTTAAAAATTATCATTACACCAATAAAAACAAAATATATAATTCAGTAAGGAATGACCATTCCTCTTCAATCAGTCAGACTGAGTGATTTATGTCATAATGACAGAATTAATGAATTGTTGCTTATGTAGCTTTTTTTTTCTTGCCTCATTCTCCATAGACCTATCATAAAACATTGTGTCAACAAGCTAAAACATTTGGAAAATAACCTTAAGAAATCAATGAAGCAGAATCAAGGGGTAAGTATTTTTTCTTTGTAATGCATGCTCCATTCTTGAGAAATGATTTAACCACAAGAGCTGTGGGTCAGATTTGTTCCCTGCTTCCCCATTTGGCAAATATATACCAAGGGCTCCTTCCAAAAGCACAGGGGGCACCTTATAGGCCACAATGCAGAGATTAACTTATGTAGTCATTGCCCTTCCAGCCTGACAGGTATAGCAGGTCTTGCAGACCAGATACACAAACTAAAACACTGAAACTTCAAGCACTGTATTAGCTAACATTTTATTATCTGTCTGGTGGGATCTATTATTCTCGCTTAGGCACCTGTGTCCCTGCACAAATTTTTGGGGAAATTATGTGTCCCAGAATGCAAACTATCAAAACCTAAAACCCTGACCTAGATGTGAGCCTCTAAGCCTAGTTGTTTGCTTGATAGAGAGTTAAGTCTTGAGTTCATAGCTCCTCAAAACTCTTGTCTACATTACTTGCCTAACACTGGCTCAGTTATGTGTATACCAGAACTTTAAAAGTCCCTATCCCATTCCATATTGTCTCCCAGTGCCACATAACAGCTACACTTGTTTCAACCCATGTAGAATCTCCTGGTCAACCCTCAGCTGGAGACCAATGGTCCTTTGTAGGCTTTAATTCTTCCTTCTCCCAAAGGAAATAATAAACTCATAGAATGGCTTGGGTTGGAAGGGACATTAAAGATCGTTTAATTCCAAGCCTCCTGATGTGATCTCCCACTAGACCAGGTTACTCAGAGCCCCATCCAACCTGGCCTTGAACACTTCCAGGGATGGGGCATCCATAAGTTCTCTGGGCAACCTGTTCCAGGTGATGAGCCTCATAACCCTCACAATAAATTATTTCTTCCTAATACTGAATCTAAACATACTATCTTCCAGTTTAAAGCCATTTCCCCCTGTCCTATCATTGCACATCCTTGTAAAAAGTCCCTCTCCAGTTCTCTTGTGGCACCTTTAGGTACTGGGAGATGCTATAAGTTCTCCCCAGAGCCTTCTCTTCTTCAGGTTGAACAAGCCCAACTCTGTCAGCCTGTCTTCACAGCAAAGGTGCTCCAGAAGTGATAATCTTTGAGGCTTCCTGTGAACTCTCTTCATCAGATCTCCATTCTTATGTTGTGAGCCCCAGAGCTGGACCCGGTACTCCAGGTGGGGCAGAAACACTTCCCTTGACCTGCTGGTCACACTGCTTTGGATTCAAGCCCAGGACACAGTTGGATTTCTGGGCTGAGTGCATATTGCCAGGTCATGTTGAGCTTCTTGTCAGCCAACACCCCCAAGTTTTTCCCCTCAGAGCCGCTCTCAGTCTATTCTGTGTTTGTGCTTGGGATTGCACCAACCCAGGTGCACAACCTTGCATTTGGCCTTGTTGAACTTAAAGTGGTTCTCACAGGCTCACCTCTCATGTCTATCAAGGTCCATCTGAGCATCCTCCAGCATGCTGACTGCACCACACAGCTTGGTGTCACTGGCAAACTTGCTGAGGGTGCATTCATGTTGCTGAAAAAGATGCTAAACAGCAGTGGTCCCAGTACTGGTCACTAGGGAATACCACTCATACTGTTCTCCACTAGGACATCAAGATGTTGACTGCATTGCCAGCTGTCATGGTATTTTTTAACTGTTCAATTTGTGTTCTAATTGGTTTAAGTAGCTAAATAAAAATACGGCCTGAGATGCCGAAGAGCTGTAACAACAATTGTGGTTGTTTCTGGCCACATTGGAAACATGGTGATATTTTTCCCCTATCAGTCATTGTATGTACACTGGCAAGGTAGAAATGAGTCAGGGACTCCCCTGTTGGAACAAGCAGACCACAAAGCTACCATAACATGTGAACTAAAACAATTCTATCTCTTGTGGCGATCAAGGCCTCCATTTACATGCGACTCAACAAGCCTAATTGAACCAAGCTCTCACGTCCTGTGTACCCTGTGCAGAGGAAACAGGCAGTTAGCTGAAGGTCAGCACTCTCATATAACTGTCTCAGTAAAGAGAAGATAAAATCACAATCAGGTTGCTAGTTATTTAAGATAGGAAACTATGAGGACTATTGTAGGCCATGTTTAGGTCATCAGAGGAAGTACTCAAGGAGCACATTTAGTACCTGAAAGGCAAAATATTAACCCTGTCCTTTCCTGACTCAATTAACAGAAGAGAAGCCTCTTTCCCCTTTCATGTTTGCTTACAGTTTATGATTTAATTTTAGGCAGAAGATACTCGTCATCTTGAAAGACAGTCTGATGCTGTGCGTTATCATCTTACTGTGGACACAGTCAATGTCTAGTACATCCATTGTAATGCAAAGCAACATTTTTATTATAGATAGGTAAATATGAATCTACTCATTAATTTGTAGCATAAGGAATACAGATTTAGGGAACACTGTAAAACAATAAAAAATGGGTGTATGCTAACTTGGGGCTGTTATCTGCCCTCAGTAAATGCTATCATGATGGGAAGGAAGCAGCTATGGATGCCAAGAAGATTGTATACAGTCAAGACAGACTGGGATCTGTCATGGTGAGATGAGATGGGAGAAGGATAAATGATACCTTCCCTGAGTGTCTACTCCTTCCTCTGACTAGTAGGCACTACTTCATATAACAGAAGAAAAAAAACCTGAAATTGTCATTACAAATTTAATCTGCATACCTGAGGCTAGAATGTCTTTTCTCTCTGTAAACAGTGTCTCAGAAAAAGCTAGATTGGCTATGACTGTATTATCACTATATCTGATTAATCAGCACAAAGTATATAAAATCCTATTGGGTTATGTTGCCTTTCCACAGAAAAGGAGAAAAAGTGACCAACACAGCTGACTAACTCTGCATGAGAGGAACATGGTCCTACAATCAGTTCCTGCATGGAAACAGGGAGATAGGAACTACAGCAAGAGCACTTGAGCAAACAAAAAGAAGCATTATTTTTATTTTGATGTCTGTAACCTTCACAAGGTAACACAGGAATGGGAACAGCCCCAGGTAAATAGAATAGAAACTCAGTACCTAGAGCAGCAATAAAAATATACAGAAGTGGGAATAATGGGGTCTCACCAGAAGTCTCCACCTCAGGGGGTCTCAGCTACAGTTGAGCTCCAACTTTTAGCTCTTTTTAGTCTGGCATCACTTTGCTGATCAGAGACCACCTTTACACACTTTGATTTCAGGTGATGGAGCAGTTTTCTTATTCCACGCACTTATAAAATGTGGTTTTGAGGATTTTTGTGTGTGCCTGGAGTGGGAAGTTCTGAATTGTTGTTTCAAGCATGGTAGGTCAAGTTTTAAATAGCTACCCAATGAAAACTGAACTTTCTACTTTTACTAAGCATCCAGTAGTAGGATAGAATGACTGCAAAAAAACCCGAGTCATAACTGACCTCACAGAGTCTGTCTCAATCTCTCTCCCTCTCCAAAACAACTGATACTGTTCTAAAAGTTTTTATTCATGTATTGAATCTTCAGCCACTCCTTCCTGGAAAAGTTTTTTTCATTGTGAAAGTAATCAAATGCTGGAACATGTTACTACAGAAGGGGTATTCCAAACTTCATTGAATATGACCATGATAAATACTTGAAACCAGCTTCAAACTTTTAGTATCCTGTTTCAGCAGGATACTAGACCAGATGACCTCCAGAGGTCTCTTCTGGCCTAAATTATTCTACGAATCTCTGTGACTGGATGAGATTGGTTGCGTGAGCTGAGCATTGGGAAAACTAAAACAGTAATAATGTCTCCTGAGTCTGGCAACACTGTATTTATAAACTGAACTTTACAGATAATTACTCACCTGAAGGAATATTTACTGCATCAGACATGAAGAACTCTGTATTGTTTCAGAAAATTCAGGAGTATGCCTCATGTTTGCCATTTCATTCTGAAATTTCATGGGACATTTAGTAGCAGACAAGTGAAAAAATGTGGATTTTTTTCCTGAAACTGAGAAAGTAATATGAATATATGCCATATGTCACAGTGAAGTAGAAGAGATTTGAGTCATAAGTAGTTTTCTATAACTTTTTGCTCTAAACAATAGAAGAACCTCCCCAGGAAGTTGTGCAATGAGAATACAGTTCTTGGTTTCAAAACAATAGTCAGCTAATTAGGGGGGGGGGGGGGAAGTGTTCCAACCTCTAATTAACATAGTTCTAAACTCCATTCATGCTAGAAATAGCACAAAAAACATGCAACAGGTGTATCTCAGTGGAATTACATCAGACATAATAAGTTTAGCTAGATTAAATGACTGGCAAATGACATTATTGATGCAATAAAAAGGTGCAATAAATAAGACACTTTGCACAAAGCCTTTCTTCACTGCTTATGCTTGGGATTATCAAAGGAAGGACATTTTTTCCGGAGTGAAAACCAATTCAAGATATTTTCCTGTAAGTTTTCTATTCACTATGAATCTGATTTTAGTTATTTACAACTGATATTTTTTTAGAAGTATAACAAGATTCTGTTTATGTTTGGATTGTAATGAATCACATTTGATAGAGTTATAATGAAATTACCGTACTCAGTTTGACTGCTGGCGCAGTAAATACTGCTCTGAAGGGGAAAGTTAGAACATTATGGCAAAGTTTGTAAGCCATCAATGATCTCAGAGGAAGGGCGTTTCTTCCAGTTGTTAACTTAAACAAAAACAACTGAAGACTATACACTGGTCCTGGAGGGGAACAAAACACACCAAGTTTCACAAAGTGCACTCTAAATATATTAGTTCAAAACCTACTGTAGAGAAGTAGGCTTGCCCGAACAATCTGAAGTTATATATGTCTAAGACTTTATCAAATGCAAAGCTGATTCAGGCATGTTTGTCTCTGAACTGTCTCTGTCTGTCCCGTTACAGTCCCAAACCATTAATAGATCCATCTTCCTTGCCCCCATGGAGCCCTTCAGAAAAAGAGGAAAAATGCAAAATCTGAAGGTTGAAGTAGAAACCAGAAGGCACAAGTTCAAATTATGTTTTGCCACAGCCTTCCTACGTGATTACAGACTAGTCAGTCTCAAGGGCTTTAGCAGGGATAAATACAGCTTCTTTGAGACCTTTAATATCTTCTACAGAAATGGAAACCAAATTAGTATCTGAGACCTTTCTCCTGCCATGTTTCATGACGATGGAGAGAAATGAGGAAGACATGACTTTTCCTTCCCTTTGATCACATATAGCTCATTTCTCACTCAATTCTTCTTTATTTTTCCTCCTTATTCTGCACTAAGCTCTGGACACCCACTGCAGGTTTCTGACAATCCTGAGAGCAGAAGGGAAAGATGTTGCACTAACAAATAATATAGATAGTGTCAAGGTTGTCATTGCTCCTTTCAGAAAGAAGTTTTACTCTGAACATTTTCTTTATTTGCAGATTTAGGCAGGACAATCTGGGCCAATGGTTCTTGCTTCAAGTAACTATGAAGAGCAAAACAATATGTTCATCTAGGCAGCTCATGTTTCTTTCATAAGAGTACCTTTCAGGATTTTGTCTTGGAAAAGGGCAGTTTTTAACTGATTAAAGGGAATAGAAAATGTATCACATTCTACACAAAAACTGTAAGACAACTCCTGAAGTCTATTAACAAGCACTTTGACATTTCTGGTTTTGTGATCCAACATCCAGGAAGGGAGAACTGTCAAAAAAATTTTCAAAAGGTCCTTACTTCAAGCATTCATTGAGAAAGACAATTGGTGATTGTTAGTATGAATGTCCAGTTCAAAAAAAAGCTTTGCTCTCAAGGGACACATTTTTTAAATATTAATTCTCTTTAAGGAATCTTAAAAGGAACATTCACACTGAAGTAAGCAAATAAGATATTATCAAAAAATCCATCTCTGTCCTCAAACCACTGAGGTCCCTATGTCTATTAGCTGTATACTAGTGTTTTTATTATGAATAAAATTGTTCAGCAGGTTTTTTCTGAATCCTACACTGATTCCTGTGTCGGCAAAGACAGAACAGAGGGGCTGAAGAGCAAGAGAGTGCCAAAGACATGACCAGATTAAGTGCTAAGAGCACAGTCAGAAGGCAAAAAATAGGAGTATTAGTGGGGTTTTTTATTTTTTTCCGCAATCTTAGAATGGTCTGAAGTGTTTACTTTATTTGGTCCTTGGAAATCAATGTGCCCTTTGAAAACAACATAAGTGATCAAGATAGCAGCGCATGAAGACATGGTAACACTGCAGCTGAATGTGGCCTGTGTGCACAGAAACTTCTGGCTGAGATAGAGGCTTTTGTTTCCAAAGCTGCTTTCCGCACAACTAAAAGAATAAGCAGGATTGTTCTAGAAAAAGATAAATAGGAAGCTACAGAAGAGCAATTTATTCTGAATATTTTATCCCTTGATTTCTTTAATCAGTTGTTAGTATCTCATGCATCTTTCTGTTTTTATGTGCCAAATAATAGAAATTTAAAGCCAAAAAATGTTGTTTATTTTCCTTTGATGTAGTTGAATAAATTAAGGGTCTGAAATGTGCCCTAGAGTTGGTATTAATATGGATTTTTAAATGTAGCTTTTAATATAACAGCAGTAAGTATTTCCCAATAACAATAATCTGACTGAAGTATTTATATTGGTCACTGGTCTTTTTACTTTGTGATTTAGAGTACTAAAGAGATTAAATTTTAAATTCTGTTAAAAGAACAGTTGCTGTGGTAGCAGTTTCTATCAAGAGAGCACACAGCTCAGAGTTTGAAAGACTTCTGTTTCAAGTCTTGGAAATTTTGAGTTTCTTTCTTTTATTGCTTTGTTAGTGATGTAATGGACCTCCTCTGAGTAGAGTTTAGACTTGATGGCCTCAAAGGCTCATACTGGTGAAAAATTGCTATGGGACCAGTAACAGTGACCTTACACAATGCTTCTGGTGCACATGTGAACATAAACTGCCAGTGAAACAGAGTCATGTCTACTTTCTTTCATTTACAGCTAAATTTAGGTTCTAGAAGAAGATACTGATAATGAAAGTGTTCTCTCTGTGCTGTATGCTTTCGTAAAATGCATGTTTAATTGTGTATATGAACACACATACAATTTTACTCAATATGTGTGGGTCTGTATAGAAAGACATAAACATTATATATTAAAGGCTAAAAATTACACTGCCACCAAGGAAGGCATATAAGTTGGAAAGTGGCGCACTCTGAGTTGACTTAAAATTTAGATGTGTGCAAATGTAAAAGTAAAGAGGTCACTTTTGACAAGGATAAAATAACATCACCAGTTGGCTTGAAGTATGCCTCCTTTAAATCAGAACTGGACACTGCGAGCCAACAAAATTAATATAATATTTCTTCTATGTGTGCATAACCACATCCAATGATGGTTATAAAATCTTATGAACAGCTCATGATAAATTATTTTGGGACTTTAGGAAAACATCAAATCAAACCATCATCTCAGTTAGAATAAAGCTATTTCAAGTCCTCAGCTAACCCACACAGGCTCCCCAGGGCCCCAAAGTAAAAAGGTTAACTCTTATCTTGGTGCAAAGTCATAACCCCTTAAATTCTCTATTCAGAACAGCTAGATGTTGTCCAAGCTAGATGCTTTTACCCAAGAAGCTTACTTCCTCAGTTTCTGTGTCTCCTTTCAAGCCAACAGCAGATTTGCAAATCAAAACCAGAAGAGGTATCTGCCAAGTAAGGATTTTTTCCAACTGATAAACCAGTTCAGATGAGTTAACATCAAATTCAGCACATTAAAAGTAAAGACACAGCACTGAATGAAGGGAAATCAATATCTTTCTGCATCAGATGAAAGAAAGAGCTCTTGTCCTGATCACAAGTTTTGATACTTTGTCCTGACCACAAGTTTAAAGTGTTTCTACTTCAGTTTAACTGCTGCTCATTGCTAGTGGCAATACCCAGCCCACTCCAGGAACACTTAGAAGCAGTGTGTACTTATGTTTGCATATAGCTCGTTAAGAAGAACCACATGGCACATCTGCTGTGCTTGATATCAAATCACAGAAAACTTGATGAGTGTAATGAGTAACAAGAAGAAAGAATTAGTTCTTCAAACTGTCCTAGACACATATCCCAAATGCTAGAATGCATTGCCATGCAGTGTAAAAAAGACTTGTACAATTTATATCTGAATGAAAGAGGTGTTTATAGCCTTTTTATTCTTTTAATGGAATTTTGTATGTTTATGTGAAGAGATGAAAGATGACGGAAGCCGGAGAAGAGGAGCAGAATGTCAAATAGACCACCAGATTAAGGGCTGGGAGCATAGCCATAAGAAAAACCAGGAGACAGATATGGATATGCGTTCTCTGATTCTGCTGAAGGAATTTGAAGCTGTGAGCAAATAAACTCTCTGCTGTTGAATTCCTGATATAAGGGAAATGGAATTTTGTATGCCTTTTGCAAATAAACTGGATGGCATCTATCATGAGTTTCTCATCCTAGCTGCAACCAGTCCTGTCCCAGATTTTGAATAATCATTTGGATCAGCAACAATTAATTTCAAAATGTAAAACCACAAAAGCCTAACTTTGTGCCCTCTCAGAAGGGTTAGAACATTGTGTACATAGGTTTTTACCTTGTTTCTGGCAAATTTACAAATTTGCTACGTTTTTTTTAAAAGTACTGCTTTTTGCATTTATCAAATTATACCCCAAAATATGAAAAGCAAACCTGACAACTGGCCAAGACTGAAGAACTTCATTGATGTTTTGTGGAATTACTATAATGATTACAATCAGCTTGCTGTTATTAACTAGCACACTGAATTTCCCCTTCAAATACTGAATATTAAAAGATAAAAATGTTCACAACAGCTTAGTATGAGTAGGATATATTTGCTTCAACTATAAACGATTTTTTGGTGGTTTTTTTTTTCCTCCACTAAAACTGTATGTTATTAAGTTGCCTTAACACTCTTGTAAGTCTTTTCATTCCACCTGCTACCAGTTCCTGCTAAGTGACCATGTCAGCAACAACCAGAGTCAAGGTCAGCCACACCAAGGGGAAAAGAGAGAGTGGTGATGTTCACAACAAAACAAGCTGTACATGATTTGATCTTGGCAGGATTTGTTTTTACCAGTGTAACTCCTGCCACATGAAGTATGAGTCCAGATTAAGCAGTTAATGAGGGCAGTGGTCTTCTAAAGTGCATTCAAATACATGAAAGGTGAACCACTTCATGGGAGGATACTGCTCTAATAAAAAGAAAAACCACACACAGAGCAATTTTCAACAGATAAGTCCAATTTTTGAAGAACTAGATAAAAAATATTTTGAGGTAACTGATGGCAAAGGACCTGTCACCACAGTAGTAGCACTGACAAGAATTACTGACAAAGGGGCACAGAATTATTTCTCTAGTACACATCTTGGCTGTAGTTTTCCTACAACCCTTTGGATCTGAAGAGGACACTTGTGGGTTTGGTGGGTGTTTAATTGAGTTTCCTTAATTTGTCTGGATCTGGAGCACCAAAAAGACATCAGAGATCTCCAAGAGTGTTTGAAGAATGTGGAGTCCACCCTGAACAAGCTTTTTGGAGTCAAGACTGCTTTACCTAAAACATATATTTGCTTCCTGTGGATGAGACCTCCTAGTCAGTCAAAAAGTTGTGCATTACATTCTGATTTTGTTGTTGTGTATTCCATATTGATTTCCTTTCCTGAGCATGTAGTAATTGAGGACAAAAGATGCAGTGAACAGTCCTGTACCTTTTCTCAAGAGATAAGGACACCAAGAGACCTTATTAGAATGTCTTTATCAAATTAAAGCTGAAACGCCAAATATACCAAGTTGTTAGTTGTTCAGAAATCATTAATTAGTTTTACCAAAATATTACCATAATTGTGGGGGAGGTTTAATTACAAAAATTAAAACTGAGGTTTAAAATAACTCCATGCAGTTTTTAATTCCAGTTTTGGGTTTTTTGGTGTTTTTTTGGTGTTTTGGTCTTTTTGTTTGTTTGGTTTTTTGTTTGTTTGTTTGGGGTTTTTTGTAGACCATTAACCCCATGTACAGGAAGATACTAAGAATTGTTTATCTCTTTCCCAACTCTTTTCAAAATTTCTCCTATGTGGAAAATCAGATGGGAAAATGGACAGACTGTGCTCTGTTTCCTAGCTTTTAAAATTTTGATGAAAACTAAACTTTGCCTTTTCAAGGTAAAAGAATCTTTTACTTCATTAATTTTCTGTAAAACATTCTTGTTAAAAATATATAATTTATGAACGTTGAATTTACAGTGCTAGCTTTAATGAGAAACAAATGAAAAAACATATCTCTGAAAAAGTTCACAATGAACATTTATTTATATTAAATTCTGGGATTGGATTTGGGACAGTGGTAAAATGAAGTCATATGTGAATTGTATTCCTATGTATATATGTATGGATTTATGGTAACGGAAATCCATGTTTAAGTCATTTAAAGAAAATGCATGGCAAACAGCAGAGCTTTTCTGTGTTTCATTTATACAGAAATATAGAAAGTGAGATAACACCAGTGAAGTTTCTTTTACTAAAGGAGTGTTAAGCTGCCAAACACCAAATATTCACCAGACTCACTTCTCAGTTGCTCTTGATGACTTTTGAGTACAGTCCCTGAAACAAGGAGTTGTGCTGTAAGCAGATGTTTATAATAAATGTTTTTACATGTCAAAATTTATTTGAACCTGCAATGAAAAGATTTGGTTCTACCTCAGAATTTCTGGATGATTGGATTGGTTTCTTGAAATTCTGAAGAAAAAAAAGAAGCATTTAATTTTATATAGGAAAAAATCTAAACATTTACATTTTTGAGATTTTATTTTGTTTTATTTTAAATTCACCTCTCAGAAAAGCATTTCAGGGCTATCCAATATTTGTTTATGAGACAGGGTGGAGAATTTGGTTTTTTTTTCTAACAGCAAAACAAATTTTTAACTGATCTGACTGTATGAAAATATGCAGACAGCAACCAAAAGCTATAGATACCTTAGGAAACTTCCCTAACACATTGTGAGTGGCCAGTGAGTTTCCCAAATTATGAATAGATAATTGAACTACCTTTCCCATAAGATTACAAGGTGGTAATCAGAAATAAGAGGTATCATTCCCAACTGCAGGATCATAAAGCCCTTCCCATCTAGTGCTATATCCACTGTTTGTTTGCTTAACTATTAAAGCATTATCCAGTTTTGCCTAGTTTGCAGTAGGATTCTTGTTGCAAGAGGAGGGGCTGCTTGCCATCCTTTAAGGAAAATTCTAGACCATAGTACTGAGATTTTGTCTTAGCTGATCACACATAGTACCTTTCTTTGTGAAACTCAAATTCAAATTAGCTACAACTTGGGTGATAGCAGCAGGACTTTCCAAGAAGGACAGTTTATGTAAGGGAGGTCATGGAGTCTCCCTCTCTGTAGACATTGAAAATCCACCTGATGCACTCCTATGACATGTTCTAGGTGACTCTACCACAGCACAAAAGTTGGACTAGACGACTTCCAAAGGTCTCTTCAAACCCTAACTATTCCATGATTCTGTGGCAAAATATGTGCAAAAGAAGACATCTTTCAGTGTAATTGGGTGGACTTTATTTCTAGCTGTTTTTTTCCCTGTCAAGCAACCAGCAGAAAGAATATTCTAAAATAGACCTTTTTAATGTGACATTATACCCTTCTTATAAGTCAGGAGGAACAAACAGACAAACTTCTTAGTAACTAATTTGGTTTAACAATTTACCCATTTGGGCCAGAGAAAATCTGTTTAACCCATTTAAAGATAGCTACCTAAAATGTCTGTGGCTCTTCTGCCAAGAAGGCAAAAAGATGATAGTGGGAAATGCAACAGGAGAAAGATTCTCAGGAGTGAACAGGATGTCCAAGCCACAAATACATTCCAGTAGATCACTAATGAGTGAACGTCTCATGTCTTACCGCCTGCTATAATCACTCATTTGATTTAAACAACATTTGGTTCCAATGTGTGTTTCATTTCCAGAAGGCGGGTAAAATTCTAGCTGAAAATTATATTCAGTCTTGTCTTGGCTGTTTTGATTAATTTCTAGGCAGGATGACTGTGGTTTGGGTTGCTTGGAGCACTGGCATGAAGAGTTTCCACAGTTTGGCCTGCAGTTTACTATGACCAAGTTTTGCGGCAGCTAGATTCTTTGTTAAAGCCTGGTTGAAACACAAAATTTGATTTCCACAGGAAATACTGACATTTGGGGACAAGGGAATATAGAAGGGCAAGCTCTAGCTAACATTGAAAACTACTAATTTTCTGAACTCTATATAAAGGGAGATTCCAGGGGGTAAGAACTTCTTTGGGAAGAATTAACTGTTGGAGATTGATTCTGAGCAACAGCCTGGGTGGTCTCTGGAAATTGGGGACCATGAGATCATCTAATTTCAGAAAACCAAAGATAGTCTGAAACATTCAATGTGTTGAAAAGGAAGCCCAGAATCTCTTGACACCAGCAGGACCCTGTAGCATTTCCAACTGCATGATAGGAGGACTGGGAAAGTTAAAATTGAAAACCTCGGAAGAACCTTCCTTTAAGAAGATTTATATTTAGTAGTGTGAGGACTGCCCAAAGTTTCCTGACTCGTATCACAGGATGGCCTTGAATTGCAGATCTTGGCCTTTGAGATTGCAAGATATGATGCTAGACAGAAACAGGAATGCAATTCACTTCAATCACCATGGAGGTTTAGAGCAGGGAGATATGTAGTCGCAAACAAAATACTTGTGAAGACCTTATTTTCAACTCTTAAGTACCAGCCAAAACAGACACACTCCGCTGTTGATGTAAACTGGCTGCTTTCAAGCATATTAAGGGCCCTATTCAGTTGGTTTTGCATTACTCTGCATGAGGTGTCATTTGAAACTCCTTTGTATTGTAGGATTCAATCCAGGGAACACACAACATAAATGTACAGTCTTGCCCACAGCTGTAGAATGAAATATTAAAAAATAAAGTTTATCTAGAAATGAAGTTCCTTCAGTCCCACAGAAGAAAACTCACTCCCTTCATCTTTCAAAAAGTATTTCCCTCCTCCATTTTTCAAACTTTAATTAAAAAATGCTATTAAATTCTAATTTGGTTACTGATTTCATTTCCAGAGAAGTGACCAAAAAAGATTCTGCAGTAAGTAAAATAAGGAGAGTAGAGTCAAGGAGAAACTCTACCCTCCTCTCCTTCAGTGGAACAGCGGAGTCAATTAGACTAAAACTTTAGTTTCCTTGCAGACTGTGAACAGGAGTTGAAATACA
The DNA here is from genome assembly GCA_035583155.1 of Acropternis orthonyx. NCBI lineage: Eukaryota > Metazoa > Chordata > Aves > Passeriformes > Rhinocryptidae > Acropternis > Acropternis orthonyx. The sequence goes on from JAWWEU010000111.1 coordinate 102,899,145, forward strand.
TGAAAGTCAGACAGAATAAGTCCTAATCCTGAGGTAGTACACAGCTCACAACAGCCACTTAGATTTTAAGGTAGGTCAATATGGAAATAGATTCACTGAAGAGGAAAAAGTCAATTCTTGACAAATAGCAATTCCACTAGCCCTACACCTACAGCAGTAAATTGCCTCCACTTCCCTTTGCTTTTCTTTGGTACTTATTCTTCTTTCAACTACTAAATAGTTCTCTGTTCAGAAAATTACAAATTGACTTAGGTTTCAAATCTACTGTTTTTCACATTTGGTGGTGACGCAGTGAGCACTGGTAAACTTCTTCACCATGGACTGACTTGCAATATTGTCCCATCTGACTTTATTTGGGAATATTGTCTATGCTAGTCCTGTTAGTAAAGCCATTCTTAGCCCTGGTACCAAGGTAGCCATGTGACATGAATGTGTCCCTCCAGCTCCAGATGTGTCTTCTTGTAAAGAAGAAACAAGGCAATCACTCAATTATACTGATCATATAAATCAAAAAACTGTCTTCAGATTGAGAACAATGGGCCCCATTTTTCTCATTATACAGTCCTTTGCTGGGCTGATGCCACTGAGAGGCTGTTACACCAATACAAAACTAGTCCTATACATAGAAACAGTCCTGGAAAATCCTGGAAATAGTACTGAGAGGATTCTTCTTTGTTAAAAAAAACCCACAAAAAACAAACACAAAAACAAACAAAAACCCAAACCACATTTAATTATTTTTATTATTCTGTTCTTATCATGTTTCATCTTGTCTGAACTGCAGAGACATGGAAGAATAGTTGCAGGTCTTGACTTTTTTCTCCCTAGGATAAATTGAGCAAAGTGGATTAATGTTTCATATTTTGAAGCCACATTCACTCTTGAAACACCCATTCTCTTACACTTCCACAATGTTACTGTGTCCAATCCACCTCTAAATACAATAATAATATGTCCTTTACTATCTCCTCATCAAAGAGAGAAAAATTTATTTCTACCCATACCACATAGTTTACATTAAGTACCTAATTTCAGTGCTTTCAAGATGACAATTAGAAACTGCAATGGTATTTAGCTACAATATTTCTGAAATTTTAAAGTGTTGAAGTTTGTGATCAAAAATCTCTTATCAATTGGAAAAAAAAAAAAAAAACACATACCTACAGGCAAGTGTGCAGGCAAACACATGCACACACAGATATGTATGTCCAGGATTTATATTGTGTTCCAACATGGAATGAGAAGAGTCTCCCGTATTTGGCTTAAAAATCCTTCCAACAGATGAATCTTATTAAACTGTACCTCAGCCTAACTGTGGCTGAGCAAACAAAAGTGGTTCCACATGGCTGATAAAAAGTGTGATCAAGAAAAGGAATGAAAATTTTTTCTACTTGCTTTGCTGCCTCTGGAAATCTGCAGATCAAAGAATGAAATATTTTGCCTCTACTGCAGGGTATGCAGTCACTGAAGTCTGACCATATCTCCATTCAAATGAGAGAGAAAATATCACATGTATTCAGCCAAACAAAGCCCAGTGATTCCACATTGAAACCTAATGAGAGCAATACTATACACACAAAACCAAAAGCTTTTCTCCCCTCACATCTTGCAATCTATATCCTTTCCATAACACTCTGAGACTAAAGAATTTGAAAGATAAATTGAGAACCTTTGTCTAGAGGAGTGAGCTTTAAATACTACAACATTTACCTGTTATGGTAATTGTAATAAATAAATTTATGTTTTATATGATCCTTCTTAACTTTCATAGTACTCCTAAAAAGGCAGAGAATTTGTAAAATAATTAATGTGTCCTGCTGGAACACGAAGGGACACCTGTTTGTCAGCACAAATTACTCTGTCTAAAACTGCACTCTTACCTCTTCACTGGATGCAGTTACAGTTGCACACCCAATATATCTCCTCTGCTTCCCAACAAAGCACTGCAGCACTGCAGCTTACTGTGCCATGTATGAGAGAAAATAGCTGATGTCTAATCTGCTGATACAGAAGTACAAATAGCTGCTCATGTTGTATCACTAATATGTGATCAAATATTTCTAAACTTAGATGGTTATAAATAGTCACAAGGAGAGTCTAATAGAGATGTGTAGTACAAACAAGCTTGCAAGAGACAAAGCAGGCAGTCTTGAGAAATGGACCCCATGAAATAAGGCGAGAAAGGTAGAAGATAGTAATATAATTACTCATCTCAAATGGCACTTCATGGAAAATATATCAGTGGAGGTATTTTGAAATTAGACACTCCTCAGTAAGAATAAAGTTGCAGGTATATACTGATGCAAAAATAATAGAATCATGATTAACAAACAAGGCAGCCTTTCAAATTAAGCAACTGGGTTTGGTTTTTTTAACTACTGAATTAGATGTAGGGGTAAAGGAAACAAGCAACTGGATAGGCAAATTGGGTAGCTTCTGCAATAGATCTATATGGAGTATTCTTGGTTTTTCCCTACCTTCAATTTTCTTACATTTCTTATTCCTTAGCTCCTTTTTCCCCTTGCCACTGCCACTGAGTGCCTGCTCATCTCTGCCTTCCTGTCTACCTGACATTGCTTCCTTCCTCTTTCTCAGGACATCCTTTCTCCTGACATTGGTATGCTTATCCTTAATCCAGCAATTACATCATGATGATTTAAAAGAATCTACAGAGATAGTTAATAACAGATAGTGAGGTGAAAAACAGTATGCAACTGGATTAATGGGGTTTTGGTTGGTTCGTTATTTTTGCTCTTGCTTCATCTTCTTCTTCACTGTTCTTTCCCCGATTTCAGTACAGTCAGGACGAAAAGAGCCAAGAGGAGCCTATGAATGGGTCCTTGAAAGGGGCCTCAGAGAGAAATCAGAGGGATTGAAGAGAGTAACTTTACACAAGATACAACTCTGTCCTGGAAGTGTTGAAATTCTGTTTAACTAAAACTTCTTAGTATTAGCTTCCTCAGTGCAATTTAATCAGGTACAAAGCAACAAGACAAGTGCCAGATTCTGCACCTGGGATGAGGCATGTAGATACAGACTGGGGAATGAGAGACTGGAGAGCAGTGCTGCAGAAAGGGACCTTGGGGATACCGGTTGATGGCAAATTAAATATGAGTCAGCAGTGCCCTGGCAGCCAGGAGGACCAACCACATCCTGGGGGGCATCAGGCAAAGCATCGCCAGCTAGTAGAGGGATGGATTTGTCCCACTCTGCTCTGCACTGGGGTGGCCTCACCTCGAGTCCTGGGTGCAGTTTTGGGTGTCACAATATAAGAAGGGTATAGAGCTATTAGAGAGCATCCAAAGGAGAGCTACGGGGATGGTGAAGGGGCTAGAGGGATACGAGGAACAGCTGAAGTCACTTGGTCTGTTCATCCTGGAGGAGACTGAGGGGAGACCTCATTGCAATTATAGCTTCCTCATGAGTGGAAGTGGAGCTACAGATACCAATCTCTTTGCTCTGGAGAGCAGTGACAGGACTGGAGGGGAGTGTCATGAAGCTGTGTCAGCAGAGGTTTAGGTTAGATGGTAGGAAAAGATGCTTCACCCAGAGGGTGGTTGGGCACCAGAACAGGGGCGCCATGTAAGTGGTCAGAGTATCAAGCCTGGCAGAGTTCAAGAAGTGGTTTGACAGTGCTCTCAGGCACATGGTGTAATTATTGGGGCCATCTTGTGCAGGGCCAAGAATTGGACTTTGATGATCCTTATGTGCCCTTTCCAACTCAGGATACTCTAGAACAAGGGGACAAAACCATCTACATAATCCCCCCTGTAGGAAGAGTGAACTTCATCCTCAGGATGCTGTGTAGGACTAACTAAATGAAAGAGAGAAAACATGTAATCAATATCTTGTTCATATAAGCTCTGGTGATACGTGTGGGATCACAATGTTTATTTTACATCAATTATCAAATATTACATTTCCTTTAAAGTATCTTCCATACCAATAAGTATACATGAATATGTTCTTTAACTGCAATAACATTGCAGCTGTGTCTTTTAATTAAATTTCAAACTTAAAATCTTGCAGCTCAAGTGAATGTCATTTATCAAGTTTGATAAAGACAGAAATCTTAAAAAACCATAGAAAGCTTACAATAGTTCTAACCAAGAGTACATGTTATGTAATGAAGCAGACCCCTTGAAGCAAAAATAACTAAGTTTGAAGAATAGTGTACATTCAAACTTCTTTTTTAGCATGGTCAGAAACAGAACTTCCTGTCATACTAGCAAATAGCTGGATCTTCTGCCACAGCAGGAGGAATTTTCTCTGCTGGTTGTGTGGAAGAAAATGGGCAGAACATCATGTTTTTATTCCATATTCAGGCTTCAAGGCAGGAGGAAATTCAGAGGATGTTGGGTTTCATCCAAAAGAACTCCATCTTCCTTAATCATTGTCATCAGTGTTAACATATATTATTTGGAGGGAAAAAATAGAGAGAATGTGAGCACATCCTAGCCTTCTGTCTTCGAGGAAGAGTGGGACCAAAGAAATCCTGACACAGTGAAAAATAGCATGAATCAGATTCATTACCACCAGGTCCTTGAAGTTCATTGATGCACAGAGTCATTACACTCAACCATAACAGTTAAGTGGTTCACTCTTCATTTCAGCAGTCTGGAAGAGCGTGAATTATTAAAGTCTAAAATGTCCTATGATTTTTTTTTGACAAATCCTTTCTGATCATGACAAAAACAGACTTGCAACACTGTGCTGGTTTAAAGGTAAACCAGCAGGAGGAATGAGTCTAACTCACAAACAGATTACAAGTCAGAATTACAGT
>JAWWEU010000111.1:102910343-102939073 GCA_035583155.1 Acropternis orthonyx
TCTTTTTACTAAACTGTAATTCTGACTTGTAATCTGTTTGTGAGTTAGATTCATTCCTCCTGCTGGTTTACCTTTAACCCAGCACAGCTTTTCACCTAGACTAAAAATGAGTCTAAAGGCATCACATGCAGTTGTGTGATTCCAAGAACAAATTCTAAGAACACACTAAAAGTACAGGAGTGCATATGCACAGAATATCACTAATGGCTGTTATTGCAACCTCAGGCCTATAGACATTACAGAAGTTCACGTGTCTTATCCTCTATGATAAACATGAAAATTACTGACTAAAAGAGGGAAAAAACCCCACGCAGCAGGAAAGCTACAGTTAAAAATGAGGTATCCTTCAACTTGCCTTTGCTTTTATATCTAAAAGATAAGGTACAGGATACTGGACCTAAGACTGCTTAACTGCACTGATCGTGGGTGAGAAGCAGGAAATCAGCTTCAGGATAAAGACAGGTAAAGGCATGCATGAAAAGCAGAAGTGAACCCAAGCCCTTTAGAAGGGCTTGTAGCAGCTGTAACCTCAGTAACAGCTGGTTAAAGGCAATGGTGACAAGGACAGCCAAGGCTGGGCTGGCTGCTCCCCAGGACAGCATCAGACTGAGCCCCAAAGAATTTGCTCTGCCAGGTAGGGTTATTTGAGGAACACTGAAGCCTGACTTTTGTATTCCTAATACAGCAGAAAAATTCTACCTTAGAAACACTGAAACACAGAATTGTACTTTAGGTTTCAGCTACTCTTTCTTAACCAGTGTTAAGAGTTGTGAAAGCTGAGTGTCTTTTTTTCCTCTTCATCTTTTCTAGAAGCTTTTCTTGGCTAACTTATCTAGTGCACTGTCTTACTTTAAGCATGTCTCCAATAAGTAAAGCAGGAAGTAGGGACATCACAGAGAGTCTGTGTCCCATAAAGTGGCTTAGGGGAAAATAAGCCAGTGTAAGTGCTAGTGATGCCAGTTGCTGAGTTTGTGGGGGTCAGCTCCCAGAAGCATGATATTTGAAACAAGCAGAAAAATGAATCAGGGCTCTGGGGAAACCCAAAAAAGATACCAATTTATAAAATTTGAATCTCAGATTTAGGTTTAGTATCACTTAACAGTGCTGTCTCCAAAACATGGACTATTTATTCTATTTAAAAGAGATACTCTCAATGCCTACCAAATATTTCAGCATTCCCACAATCTATTATCCTGTTTGCTCTTATACTAGTCTCATCTTTGCTGATGCATTAGCAGAGAGGGACATATCTTGTTTATCCTCTGTCTTAGTCCAAAAAAGCACGGATGCACAGATTTTTGAGTATGCAGATAATGCTGCAAAAGTCATGTCACTGAGCACTTTGCCCCAGGAAAGGCATAAGCCACCCAGCATTGTGAAGTCAGTACAGATGCCAGGAGCTGGATACTGGGAGACCACACCAGTCATTGTGGCTCTGATTGCCACATACCTGTTGCTTGCGGAAACATTATTACCTGGACCCCACCCTGTACAGAATCAGAATAGAGGCATAGCCAAGAAAAAGGGATTTTTTTTTTTTAATTTTTTTTTTTTTATTTGCTGAGAGGTGAGGGTGGGAGAACAGGAGCACGTTCACATTAGAGTGCCATGGTGTAATAGAATAGAGTTTCTGCATGGGCTGATAAAGTTGTGTGAAAAAACCCAAACATATTGGAAGGGACTTCTGGAGGTCACTCAGTCCAACCTCCTGCTCAAAGCAGAGCTACCTTCACAGTTAGATCAGGTTGCTTAATACACTAACATCAGAGAGGGAGAGACTGCCCAGCCTTTGTGCTACAAAATAATAGACATAGCGGGTAACAGTTACACATATTCAGCTAAAATACCTAATTGAATCTTAGGTTCTTATTCTTTTTCCTTACCATTTCAAAACTGGCTTGCAACGTAAGGGAATTTCTCCCTGTGACACACAGCTTATCATCTATAGCTTCATCCTTTGTTTCTGCAGCCTTTCTGCTTTCTGTGTAGGTCATGAATGACGCAAGAGGAAGACTGGGACCTGGATACCTGAGCTTAGACCAGGTTTTGCCACTGTTCACTGAGTGATCCTAGTAGTCTGCTGCAACTAGAAACAAGCCCTAGTCAGAACAAAACCCCTAATTTTGGGAAGCTTCACAGTTTGAATTTCTCCCACTTCCTCCCCTCCCCAGCTCAGCATTTTAAAACTTTTTCCTACCTATAATACAGTGATTTGCTAGCTTATCCTTCACACACACCACAGTAAGACATGTAGTGTAACGGGAATGCAGAGGTCTGGCAATGTAAAAGCAGAAGCAGTTTTATTAATGGAAACTCTATCCCCTTCCTTGATTTTCCCCTCACTAAAAATGTTTAATCTTGTTTATGTGACAGTTTGCTTCTGCCTTCTTAAATAACAGGACAAATTACCGGCAACCAAAACTTGAATAATATAGTTAGTTACTCAAAATGAGTAATGAGCATCCAACAATATTACTAGTGAAAATCATACAGGACTAGGTTGAAACTTTATGCTTCCAGCAAAGGTGGGGCACGAACAACACTAGACTGGGAGTGACTCTGTGACTCAGATGTACAGATCTTTCAATTACTCCTTGCTCCTGGCACACACTATTTCACTCCTGAGCTACTCCAGTTGTAAAATATGACCCACCCTGCAATGGCTCATCTACTGTTTATATAACCTTTTGCTTTGCCTGTGTTTTGCAGATATGTTGCAATGGCAGAGGACAGGAAAGTAAAGCCAAGGACTTCACGTATTTACCTCTGCCTGGAACAATAGGCAGGTAGTTACCTAGATGAGAGCTGAGCACACATTTTTCAGACAAGGCTAGAAATTATATGCAAATTAAGTTGGGAGTGGGGAGAATAAATCATATTTAACCATTTATAGAACAGAAAAAAACAGACAGAAAAAAAGTCCAACAGTTCTGACATCCAGAGCACAGACAAATGAGTATAGGAGAATTCTATCTGTAAAAGCAGGAATAGGAAAGTCTATAAAGGCTGTTTGCTGTGTCATAGTCCATTGAACCCTTTCCTCACCCCATATCTACTTCTCCCACTGCAAATTAGTTTGACAGGCTCCTGGCAGGACTTCAGCAACTTTGTGTTTCCCTGGAATTAGCAAAAATGCTAATTTGGCCAGTTTGCTGCTGCTAGCCTGGCTGAAGCTCCAAGGCTGTTTGAGATAATATAAAATAAAAGAACAAAGAAGCACCTGTCATGAGCCCCAAGCGAAGGAAACAGATAGTGTTCGAGGAATTAAAATGAGATTTCTTTAAATCAACTGTCGAGTGCTGTAAGCAGAGTGCTATAGGAAAAACTGGGGTTGTTAGCTCTAAATCGGGGTGGGAGGGAGGAGGGAAGAGGGAGGGAAATTTGTTGCACTTCTTTTTAACAAGGGCTGCCAGTGAAAGGGTGGGGATGGACCTAGATAAGCTTCCTGATCCACTTCCACAGAGACACTCGAAACAATGGTGTGGCAGAGCCATTTGCCAGCAATGGGACACGTACCTCAGACCACACCCCTTCCTCTTGGATGAGGTTAGGGCTTCTATCATCCGGGTGGCCCGCAGCACGAGACTGCAGGCTGGTCGGGTGTTGCATCCAGAGCTGACGGCAGCATGGGCACAACATGGCACCCTAAGCATCAAATCACAGCAGTGGGAAAACAATATGGCAAAAATCCTACCAGCAATGTGATGCAAAGATCCTTTCCCACCCTCTGCTGAGTCTTACAGGTTTGCACTACACATTTGTGGTCCAGCCTGTAATGGTTTCAGATCAGCCCAAACTGGAGACTGCTCCAGTCTCTAGACAGGTTTTGTTTGTTTTTAATATTTGTGTCACAGAATTTGGACCCCAGGCCAAACTACAAGGGGAAGTTGCTAGTGCTGTATCGTCTATAGGAGTATTTAGGACATAACATAGGCAGAGCCACATTGTACAGTCACAACCTCTGCACAGCACCATAGTGTGGTAGGTAGCCAGCACAGAATATTATAGCTAGCTTGAATGTTCATGGCAACAATACAGATTACCAAGTGGAAAGAAAAAAAATTGCTGAGAGCTAACAGATTTTTATCCTACTTCAAGCTTTGTTTTCCAGGGTTGGACAGTTTTAACCCCTGCTGGTAAGTAGTATGGTTATTTTCAGCTATGACTGCAATATTTCTAAAACTTGCATGTAAAAATGAATAAATATTAAACTAAAAAAAGTAGGAACAGAAAGAACTGCATTAGCAAAATATCCTACCAGAAAAGACTAATGCATACTCAGTATCTGATATTTCTAAAGCATTTTTATACTTACAAAGAAAGTTATTACACTTTCTGTCATCAGTTGAAACTATTTTGAAATGGAAATGATGAGGGGAAAAAAAAAAAGACCAAAATATGACTGCCTTTTCTTCCATTAGGTGCTGCAGTTCCTCCAAAATGCCATTAACGTGTGTAGGCTGAATTCAAATCTAGAGCAAAATGTCACAGGAAACCAAACAAGCTCTGACCATTTCTCCAAATGTGTGGTATACCAGGGGTTTTCATTAACAACCACCTACCTCACAGGTTTGTCAAATAAAAATAAAATATAATATTGATTCTGTCATTCTGATTCCACAGGCACCTCTAAGGAACAACAATTGTCACCTCAAAACATATATACATACACACACAAACCTGAAGACTACTTTAAAATTTTTGTTTCAGCTAAAGTTCTTGAGTGAAGGTTGAAAAATCCTCATGCAAATGGAGTTCTTTTTCTCCTGTAAAACACATGGTTATATTGTGGAAATCTCTTGATGCTGATATTGGGTGATGGTTTACACTGTTTCAATACTCAGGCTTCATGAACAGGAAAGACTGAATTAGGGAAGTATCACTACATTGTTATCCTGTTCTTATATATCTACCTATCCATCTCCCTGACCTGGTCAAGGTCAGGGGAACTGACCAGGGTGAACCCATGGCTGTTCTTTTGCCAGGGTGACAGCAGCAGCAGCTCTAAAGGAATTGCGACTGTCCTCACAATCTTATTTTAGGTTCTATTTCATTGTGCATTTTACTTTATAATCAGTGTAAAATCTGTGAGTCCCACTGCTCCAGAATCCTTTGGGGATCAGCATGATTCTGGCCTTTGTCTTCAGGCCATCACAGTCAGCTTCTTGTGTCCTTACCCAAAACTAAAGTCTTACATAGAGGATTACATGTTCATATGACCAAACACTTATATCTATGGTGATTTTAGATAATACCAAGCTTGTAAAAGATATAATCCCCATGTTTTGGGACATATGCCAAGGAATTACTGCCTGATGTTAAAAAAGAAACTTTCTTTTGGGCAAGTTACAATATAATTGGCCCTTTGCAGGGATTCTGACACTTCCTTCCAAAGCACTAGAAATTAACATCAGAAAGGAAATATTGCAAAAACCTGCTTTTCCAAGGATTAAAAGATAAGCTTGCCAAATGTCTCAAGAGACTGAAATAGAAGATAAAATCCTACTATATAAAATGAGATGTAATTTTAAGACAGGCAATGCAAATTCAATATCATTTTTGCAAAACTGCCAGGAAATCATGATCTTCAGAATAACTTGGAAAGGAGCATTAACTAACCTCAGGCAGAGAATTCTAAGGAAATCTTGTAGGAATATCTGTCCATTACTGAAGTTAACTGAATTTAGTGCTGGTGTTATTTCTATGAAAAAAGAGAAAACAGGCATTCTAAGTGTCAAACCAGGCATGTATCTCACCTTGACAGTCTATGTGGAGGCCGTGCAGAAGTCTTAGACATAACTTCAGTTGTGAAACAGGTTAGAGATTCTCTACAGAAAATGTTTTCTATTATATGGCAAATTACATGAAAGCATGAAGAGATTCAAACTGCAAATCATGCAGCCTTGGAGGGATGAACCAAAACATAAACTACTGCAACAAAACAAAAGAAGTCTTTAGGGCATTTGGTATGTAAAATTATATTGGGCAAGTTTAAGACTGTATGTTAATCTACATCTAGGAAAAGGAATTAACATAAACATGGAAGCAATGCTTCAGAAAATGTCTGGACTCAAAGGCCCTCTCTTGAGTAAACTTTAGAAAATTCCAGTAGCAGTCACAGATGTCAAATGTTCAAAGTCATATCCATTGGAACAGAAGCTCTCTATGTTAGTAGGGAAAAAAGAAATTTCAAAGCATGTCCGAAGAACCTCCATGACAGACATAAGTCCTCAAAGACACCCACTATTTACCATCTAGGACTGTGCTGCCATGGCAGAAGCATATATTGGAACCTTGAACCAAAGAAAAGTTCATCTCTGGGAAGCGTGTCCAGCTGGGGAAAATAATTGTCATAATAACACAGACAAGCTCAACTTCAAAGGTGATCAACACTCCTGAGAGAGCCACTGAACCAACAGCATGGAATGGAGTTATGAGTCTATTGATTTTACTCTATAAACCTATTTCCAAATTCTGTAACCTGTTGGTTGACCTTTATATTAGTAGAAGAAATCAGAATATTTAAGTTTTAGCCTTAACTTGCAATAATCATGAAGCAACACTTACAGACTACTCCATCCTAGGAGGAGAGCAGAAGGATCTAGTTTATGAAGCCTCCTCATCTAACCTGACCTTGGGTCTGTGCTTCCAATCACACCAAGCAGAGGTCTGACTCTGGCCTCAGAGAAGCAGTCTAACCGTTAGGCTGCTGTGGACTAGCTAGGTTTGAAGAGAAACCTCAAGAAACCTCACCTTAAAGCACAGAAATAATCACAACAAATATTTTTCAAAACTAATGGCCACAAAATGTTTCAGTTTTAACTCATCAGCATTTTTTGAAAGAAAACAAATTTTGTGGTAATTTCCTACTCAGCTCTAGCTGCTTTTCATATCATAGGTACAGACTAAAATGAGACAGTAAGCATTTCTGAGGAAAAGTCATCTAAAGACAGATGGCTGAGCTGTGACCCAGATTTTCTCTACACCAGGAAAACCTGAAATAACCCTATGGAGTACATAAAGACAAAAACAACTCTGTTACCTCAGCTGTGACAGGACTAGTGGTTCAAGAGTCACAGGCTGGGTTCTCTGTATTTCTCTATTACTGATGCTAATGTTTCTCACAAACTTTGGAGGAAACCTGTGACTTCCCACACTACACACAGTCTCATTGGGGAGGACAAAGGAGGTAAAGATGCCAATGGCAGAATTCATGTACTTGCCTTGACAGCTAAGTAGTTCTGCCTCCAGAGAGTATTTGTATAAAAAAGATCTATTACAAAAAAAAAGTCTTTTTCTACTGAGGAGTCATTGCTAAGCTCAATATAATCAGCCAGCTATCAGCTTTACAGGCATGCTGTCTTAATTTAAGAAAAACAGTCATGACAAATTGTTATTTACAGAACCCAGTCGTCTGACCAGAGTATTCCAATCTGTGGCCCAAAACAGAATGAATGCCATTCCCATTGACCTTAAACCAGCATGCTGTGAAGAATTCCCAGCACTGGAAAGATGGATTTAACGTCACAATGAAAAGAAATTCTGCATGTTTTGCATGTGTATGAACTCTGCTTCTGCTCAGTGCACTGTGAAAAGCATTATCTAAATTGATAAGAGATTCTTCCATTATAATAGTTTATATGTCTATGTGGTTTGTCAGCTGTTGACAACATTCAATGTCCTTTGACTAACTGAGAAAACAGTCACCACTTGTCAAAAAAAAAAAAAAAATTAAATAAAAAGAGAGAGAGAGAGAGAGAGAGAGAGAGAGAGGAAAAAAAAATCAAAATCAAGAGACCTTCACCGTAATACTTACCAAATTTAAACTATACAAACCGACAAAGGCAACAAAAAATTAAGTGTTCTTCATCCTCTCAATTCCCTGCCAATCTGTCCAAAAGATGGCCTTTGTAGTTGATAAAATGAAGAGTAGGAAATGCATCTGTACTGTTGCATCCAAGTTACCTTAAAAACTGTTTCCATGGCTGGGATTGCTTAAGTCCTCAGTAGTTTATCATCTGCTGTCTCCATATTTTCCTGCTAGGTCCAGCCCCAAAAGCAAGTTTAAATAATTCCAGCTAGATCAGACTCCATGTAGAATATTGACAATATTTCCCAAAGGAAAGATGATCCTCTTTTTTTATCTTTGTTGTGTGACAGGGTCTAGGTTAAGGTTCTTTCTGCCTTAGAGGTAACTCACTAACCTTCATGCTCTCATGGAAAACTGCATTTTTGTTCAAGAAGAATAAGAAAGTTGAGTGAGGAAAACACTTCTTTCAGGAGGTTCTTTTCAAGTTCTTTCACCTCAGAATAAATAGCAAAATATTCATTGCAGCAAAAAAAAAAAAAAAAAAAAAAAAAAAAAAAAAAAAAAGTAATAAAGAGAACTCAAATATTACCTTGTAGAGACAAAGGCTGACACTCAACTCTGTTCTGGACCCTATAGAACATACAAATTCTAGGAGGGTAATTAAGTTCCAAATTTTGATGGCCCAGATGCTTACACATGAACTGTTTCTAAACTTCTAATGTAAACAATAATGTCTAGAGAGAAATTTCAGTCACCGTGAAGCAGACACCTATATTGGTAAGCTGAAGAGCAATTTACACTTTGCTGTATATAATACAATCAGAGACAGCAAGATCACCTGTGGAAAGCCATTGTGCCCGATTGGGTATGTTCAGCCCCTCAGACCCTGTAGTTAAAGAGGAGCTAACACCACTTGCTCGTCCTTGTGAGCTCCTAGATCAGTGAACACCCACCCAACTAGGTCAGGAAGCAAAATAAGATGTGAGCATCCTCAGCTGCAGTGAGTCTCAAATTTGTTAAAATTTTGGGGGAAGTGAGAAACAGGTTAAAATTGAGAATACTTATGCAGTTTCTATTGCTAAGAAGAGTAGAGAAGAAGAATGGAGAAGCCAGCTGACCAAAACAAGTAACATAGTCTGTTATGCAACCACAAACTTTTCAAGTGCAATGTTCTCAGGTAAAAAATAGAAGTATTAGACTTGCCTATACATTTGTGTACTGATGACTTTTTTAATCATTTATTCACATTTGCTGCATTTTATTATTTGTTCTAAAATCTTTAATCCTTGTATGAGCTATTTTAATTATAAATACTATATGTACAAGAAAATTATTCCATTTTATTAAATAATCCCAATATTGTTTTTATTATTTTGCACAAAAATTCTTAAAGCATCTTTCAACAATACATACCATCCCAAAATAACTTCAGAACTTAATTTTAAAGATCTGTCAATATCTATTTATTATTTACTTAATCTCTGATCTGCTTCTGATTTTATAACTCTTTGCAGCATGCCCCAAAACAAAGCTGTGTTCCTCATTGCATCTTGCACTGTCATACATTCTTTCTTTAGTGTACATTGCCAAGTAAATACCTCTTTATTAACAGTATGTATGTACCTCTGTTCTCATGAAAATTTGCTACCCAGGAAAGACACAAGGTAAATGATTTTAACTTGCTCTACTCTAAAACTTGGGGGTTTTTTGTGTTTAGATGCATGTTTCACACTGTACCCTGTGAAACAATATTTAGTGTGGGATAAAGGTATAACCTCTAATAGATAAGCAGAATAACAAAAGCTGATAAATAAGAAAATTACTCTCCTCATAACATTTCTTAATTAACCAAGAAAAAGGTCTCTTTTCTGCTCAGTTCTGCCTTCACACCTGATAGACCTTCAGTGGAAAGTACTAAATCTGGACTAAGGTCTTTGAATTGCTTTAATTCTTTCTGTACAGGCAGAGAAGGCAAAAATCACTGCCCCACTAAAGGTATTGGGAAAGTATCAACTGACCTCATTTGGGGAGAGTGTCTCAAGAAAGGGTCTTTGGTAGTATTAAAACCAAAAATTAAGCCTGGTAACAGTATTGATGTCATTCAAACAAGCTTAACCAAGGTTCAATATAGTCCAGCCCAGTTAAAACAGAGTCTACTGCCAAATTACTCACTTTAGCTGTCTGAACATCAGTCAGGGAGACATCAAAATCATTTTAGAAAGCTACCCAGGAGCACACCTGCAATCTGTGGGAAGAAGGAACACCTGCTTCACTGTGATTACAGAGAATGGAAGTCAGCATCTTTCAGTGTGAAACAACCCTTTCTTCAGATCAAAAGCAAAGCAGAAAGACAGCAAGCTATTTGTGTGGGACTAGCATCAGCACAGAGATAGCAGCAGCATGCTTGGAAGCATTTGCATTGGAAAAAAAACCAAACCCAACCCACTTGAATACAACCCTGAAATACAGGCTTCTACAATTATTTCAATAGACCCTTTGTAGTATTACAAAGAAAGAAGTAGATTTCAAATATAAAATTGGGTTTAACACAAACACAAAACAATTTGCTTCTAATTTTTACTATCAGTCCTCTTAAAATACTCCCTTTTTCTTTCCTTTTTAATAATTCACATAATAAAGGAAATCTCATACTATTCACACAGAATCCAAAATGACACACATTTGAACCAGATAGACAAGTCCTTTCCCAAGGGTCTTATATTACAGAGTCACTCTTTTCACCTCTAAAATCAATCTGCTTCTGATGAGAAATGCTGCAACTCAGGTTAAACAGCATATGAAATCCCACAGGAGTGTTTATTAGGACTAGCTCATTCAAATCCTCATGGTACCTAGTATAATATGTAAGCTTTCATTGCAGATGTTTTCCCTGAAAAGAAAACTAGCTAAAGAAGCTAAAAATAGCTGGAGTCCTTACAAGGCAGTGTAAGTTCTCAGAGACATAACTTTCCTCCTCCTCAAACCTTTCTCTTCCTGTTCCCAGACCAGTCTTTTGCCACTTGTTGACGTTTTTATGACCATAATTTACATAAGACTGAATTTAAGTCCCTCACCTACAAAATTATGACAGGTTTTCAGAGATCTTTATTCTTCTTTATTTTTGGGTGAAAGGGGATTTCTTGCTCAAAGAAAGAATAAGGTTGAGGAATGTTCTACAAGGGAAGACAAGATATACCAGTAACATTTTTCTACTCTCATTTATTTTCTCTTCTCTTTTTAACCTAGTCAAAAATTGGAATTTTCTGTGCTGAAGAGGAGGAGCAGATTATGACCATGAATGTATTTAATTGTTTGCATAGGTTGAACTAACCTTTACAGATAAAGCACTATAAACTTCCAAGATTTTCTGAATGCTTGACAGAACAAGACAGGGGAAGAATCTATAGCTCTCTAAAGGGAACAGTCTAGCTTTTTGACAAGAAATTAAAATAGCACTTTAAAATAGAGCTGGTATAGGAAAAAAAAATAAATGAGGAGAATTATGTATAATGCCTTTACCATGTGAGAAACAAAATACCCTGAAACCGAGAAAAATATTGAGTAAGTAGTTTGACAGATAAGCTCTTAATTAAAAAGTGGTGATTCCAGTTACCTGTGAAAATGAAATAGTGGCTTTAACATATGTTATGCAACATGTCAAGTGGTACAGATGAAATGTGCTCTTGCTTCATCAGATATTACAGTCAGGATATTTTACACTGTCCCTAGTACCTGAATGGCTAATGTTTAACTAACAGTTTCACGCTGGGAGGTCTCAGCTATTTCCAGTAAAAGCTCATAAAGGCAAGCTGGATTTCAGATTGGCCTCTCCTACTTAACATCTAGAATCTCATTAGCAATTTTTTCCAGTAAAGGTCTATGCATTTTATATACATACATACAAAATTATATATTTAGGTATGTGTGTATATATACACTAGGATATCTGAATCACAATTTTACTGGTATAGTTAGAAAACAAAGCAAAACAAAAACCCCCAAACTGCCCACTGCTAGTACTGTGCATTCAAAGAAGCATTGCTGGAACTGATCATCCTTAAAAATAAAGTTGTTTTGGATTGTTAATGCTGGGAAAAAAAAAAAAAAGCCATTTTTAGCTTTCCTTTCGAATACCCAGACTTTGGGGTAGATTAGATGAGACAAGGTAGAGGAAAAAAAGAATAGTAGAATATTTTTATACTATTATATTTCAATTTTTTTCAATATTATAAATGTATCTCTACTGTTGCTACTAACTGCATAGTCAATTTACTACTTCCCTCCATTTTTGATGCCTTCAGTAAATTCAGACTTGGGGCCCTCCTTTATTTTAAGGTTAGAACAGCAATGTCTGTGCCCAACAGCAAACAGAAGAGTATTAGGCAGAGCTCATGTCCAACTGCCTTCACTGTCACCTTGTGTGCAGGCACTCCACCTACGACTGGATTAGCTTTTTAGCACATGAAGGAGTTAAAAGTTCATGTTTCTGAAGCCCGAAGTGAAGACTTTACTCTTCTACTCAAGATATATATTGAAGTAGTGAAAATACCACCTGTGTCCTACAAACTGCATGTTTTGCTCTCCTTAATAGCACCAGGGAGAATGTAGCTTATTTTGTGAAGGGCCTTTGAAAGAAGCTGCCTGTGTGCTGTGTCTGCTGCCCTTGGCAGGTCAGATGTTGCTCTCACAAGGCTGCACAGTGTACAAAAAGACTTCTGGCTCAGATCAGGTTGTCATCTAGTTCAGTACCTGGTTGACCTGCCCTTGGCAGCAGCCAAACTGTTGGGGCAGTGCCAGGAGGAGGAAGCTTTCTAGGAGGAATCCCAGCTGCCCCTGTTCGGCAATATCCAATGACTCCTGGGATGCCTTCATGGGGGAGTGCCTGAAGGATGTGCTGCACTCAATGTTACCTTCTGGTTTAAATAGTGCAACATTTGGTTCCTGTGGTTCCATGTATTTTATATTTTGATCTTGACCCTTCTTTTCCTGACTTCTCCCTGCAAGAAAGCTGTATTCTTTCCACAAATCTTGTTACAGTAGGTGTCAGACAGCTGTTTAGCCCTGCTCTTCATGCAGAGATCTACCACTAAAAGAATCCATGATAGGGACTTGACATATTATCAGGAGTTCATCCTAGTGTACATCAAGTCTACCATCTCTGAAACATCTTTTCAAAGCTCAGATCCCCACACATGAATCACAAACAGAAGAGACATGAAAAGAGCTTTTAGCAAATTAGCTCACTAGTTCCAACCCTCCTCTTTCTAAGCATTCAAGTTATCTCCCAGATGGCTGTTCACTGAGTCACATTCTTCCCTCACCATTGTGTTTATCAACTATTTGGGTTACAATGGAAAATCCTTTAAGCATGACCTTGTCTCCTGAGGCCCTAAGTCAGCAACACATTTAAGTATGCATCAGCACGCAGCCTTGTTCAGTGAAATGCCATCAATTTCTTTGATAACCACCACACACTTGGTACAAGCAGCTTGCTGAAATGGGACCATAGTACCTTCTGTGTACACAAGGAATATTTTCAAGCCAAGCAAAGACAGAACTATATAAAAAAAAATATGGTCATGAAAGATACAATTTGTTATTGTAGGAAAGTATACAGTTAAGAAGCAACAGATTTATGAATGGCTGCCTGTAATTAAATTTAATTCCCTTACTATAGACTTGGGCAGAGATGATTCAGAATAATTTCCAGTTATTGCTGTAAGGTGATGGAAAACCAGAAGACTGCTATGAAAGAAGTAAGTCCAAACACAACCTAATCTAAATATTCCAGGAGATCAGCTATTTCCAGGTTCAAATTTTTGATTGAAATGACAAAGGAGAGAAGGATAAAACAAAAAAATACAAAATCGTGGACTTCAGTTTTATTTTACCTGTCTAAGGTCATCTTACAACTGTCCCAGAAACACAGCATTCAAAACAGAACAATTTTGGTGAAAAGACAAGGAAGAAAATAAACTTGCATCACTGAACACAGAATCTTCTTAGTTTCTTGTTATCAGCAGATTGAGACACACAGGGTAGGCCTGACAAAATACTGAAGTGCAGAACACTAGTAAATAATCTACAAAATTTAAAATAAAAAGGAAAATGAAAACAAAACATAAAAATCCCCACCAAAACAACAGCATAATTTCTGGCAGATTAGACTACCTAGAGAGGCAATGACGAAGCTGAGAGATGAACTCTTTCACCACCTCAGAGTCCAGATTTCTGTTTCACAGGGACAATATTAACATTACTGTGTTAAAACACCCTGACAAAGATTGATGAATACATTTTAGTCTTTTTAACTAGAAGAATAAAAAGTTAGATCTGTATTTTAATTCTCAATACAACTTTTCCTTTACATAGGAAAAGGGTATTGACAGCACAACATCAGGTGTAGAAAAGTAATGGGGACAAAGTGAAAATGTAGGTACCTGCACAGTTGAGTAGCTTTTATCCTTCTAATAAAATACTCACTATGCATGGTCTACCTGCAGAATAGGATAAGCAAAGTAAAGCCTGGTGAGGCAGTGGATAAAAATTCAAGACAAGTTCCTAGTACAATACAGTGACAAGTATAATTAATAGGACTATGTAATGTCCTATATAATGAAAGAAGGAGAAAGAACTAAGATTAGAAGGACAAGTACAGGAATGCAAAACACGATTCTGGTATCATTGCTTCTTATCTGCATGAGATTGTGGAAACTTCCTCACTGTTAAAGCTGAAAAAGAAAACAACCAAAAAATGCAAACCTAAACAATGATTAAGCAATCATTGGCACTTCTGTACAGGTGTGACCAAAACTTGTTTCAAGTATGTAGTAAGCACACATATCACTTCTCTGTGTCTCAGCTGGCCTTGCTTTCTAGGACTAGAAAGGATGCTGGAAGCTGAAAAAAATTTACAGAGGAGCCACAATGGCAATGGCTACAGTGGCAAGCAAGTCAGCACAACTGTAGTGGGTTAGTACATTAAGGTAGAGCTTGCTGATGCCTCTACATCTGTGATAACCTTCCTGGGTTTTACTTATGGCTAAATTTAAGATTTCTTAAAGTATCTTTAGCATTCAAGTGATTTAAAAGTGTCTGAAGGATTAGTTTGAACCCGAGGTTCCCATAAGGGGTTAGAACATATTTCACCTGCAACTGAAGCAAATCTTCCCCTTAAACTTCTTCATTGGTGATCTGGCACACACCACCACTGCTCTGTGAACCTGCATAGCAAACTGCATCAACTGGTGGCTGCATTCAAAATGGCACATTACTCCACATCATCCTAACCTGCACAAAGCCGAAGTATTTCAAGTACAGAGCAACTTGCCTTATGTAAAGATTTCTACTAAGCTTCTTAAAGCAAAGACTGAAAGAAGACCCAACATATTGTACAAAGGGTATCTTTTGCTTCTATAAAACCAAATACTGAACTATTCTTGAAGCTATTGTGCAAAAGGCTTGATTATAGCCAGAAATTCCTAGTTTAATCCTGATAAACACATATTTAACATTAAATTCAGAGTTTTTAATGATAATCACTGTGGAAACAAAGTATTTGATTGCTTTGTATGTAGCTCAAGTAGCATTAGCCATCCGATACAGAGATCACATAGGGGGTAGGCCTGAAAATTTTGTCAAGTTTGGAGGTACATGAGATGAATCCTCTGCAGCCTCTGCATTTGACTGTGGATTTGTCTGGACTCCCTTTCACTGGCTAGAGCTAAAGAAGTCTAATTTTCACATGATCCAAACTAAGTGTATTCTGAAGGATGCAACTATGAAAGCCTTTCTTCTGTTAGGCCCTGTAGAGTCCTAAAGGCTTGAAGTAGCCTGTTAAAGTCAGGAAGTCAGACCAGATCTTTATTTGTTTTGACACTGGCTCTGTTTACAAACAACCCACATGAAAGACTGTGCAAGTGAATGCAGTGTTAGGGAAATCAGGAAGGGTCACAATTTTCCTGGAAGACAGAAAATACAGACCAATGACTCCTGCTCTAGACAGAGACAATAGCACAATTAACTACTCTTCTGTTAGCAGCACCTAAATATCCTTGAGAATCTCACCCTGTTCCTACATTTTATTTGCTTTCTTTCAAAGAGAAGTTAAATAGGCTTCAAACCCAACACAAGACTTAATTACTGAAAATGTGTTGGGTTTTTTTTGGTTCTTTGGGTTTTTTTTTTTGTTTGTTTGTTTTTGGTTTTTTTGTTTTGTTTTGTTTTTGTTTTTGTTTTTCCAAGTTGGGGGTTTTGTGGTTTTGTTTGGTTTTTTGTTTCTCTGTTGGGTTTTTATTTTTGTGGTTTTGTTCTGTTGCGTTTTTTGTTTTGCTTTGCTTTGTTTTCCTTAACAAAGGTATGAAGAACAGATAGGAACAGGTTCAGGTGAAGCTGAAGCTTTCACAGTTACTCACATATCTTTAATGCAGGGTGTAACAAGGCTTTCAGTACCAACTCTCCAAGTGCACTCCCTGCTGTGGCATTCTCACTGCCTCAAAATAACTCAGTGTGCAGTGCAGAGATACTAGTCTTTAATTAGAGACCAGAACAGTTTCAACATATGGGTCCAGATTCTATTCAAAGCAACTGCACTACAAGTGCACAATCCACCTTTTGTTGAGTTCAGCAGAAACATAACCTCCTGCCTTCAGCCTGGATATAATACAGTCTCCCTGAAACCAACGTAACTCACAATGGGGTGAATAATCAAGGCTTGGACTATTAACTAAAGTTTGTTTACTGAAGTTTGTAAAAACCCTTTCCTTCACCCCTTTATAGCCAGGCTGCCAAAGTCTGGAGCCAGGCCCAGTGGTTCCCATTCTATTCCTACCAGGTTTTCTGAACAACAATTCAAGAATTTAAAAAGAAAAAGTCTGAAACAATACTGATGTTTTTGTGTGTGTGCAATTGCTATAAACAAAGTTCATTTACTATCAAAAAACCAGAAACTGCATAACATTAGAATGAAGTAGTGTGGTGTAACTTGAAATACTGTTGGACCCTGTCTGTAGTGAGATCAAGGGTAGACCTGCTGAGAAGAGAGAGCTCTCCCTGCTGCAAGATGCGTGTAAGGTCCGGGCAGTGGGTTTGAACATGCGTTTCCCAACTACCTCCTCCTACCCCATCTCCTCTCCCCGGACTTCCATCTCAAATTATAGTCTTTAAGGAAAAGAAAACCAAACTGCTTTTGCTTTGGTTTTCTCTCTGAAAGCTAAGTTGCTGGGTGGTTGTTTTATTTTAAGTTTGGCGGTCCCATCAATTTCAATTACCCCAACCACCCTGGCCAGGGCACGGTGAACTGACACATAGTCCAATGCTCCAAAATGCCTGGAGGGCAAATGACACACAGTGACTGTCTGTCCAACAGTTATGATTAAGGTACTTGGAAATGTAGCACATACCAAGGTTCTATTTGAGTAAGAAGGAGACAGCAAACTCACAAAAAAAGATTTGTGTGTTTATTTTCATTTTGACAACTAAAGGTAAAGCATCTTGCAGCTTTGAATATTTCTGGCAGTCTTCACAGAGCAACTGTGAAGACATTAAAAGCTCCTTTAAACTGGGATAATACCAGTAAATGAAGGTCTTTTCTTTGCTAGCACTGTCTAGAAAAGAGCTGGTTCCCTGAGAGCAATAAATACCCAACCAGATTAACAAGGTATTTTAGGGTGTCATTATTACATGGCAGGAAATAAAGTGTGCTGAAGGCTGCATGAAGAGAAAAAGCTTTTCTTCTGAACAGCAAATGCAGTATCTGAATATATGAAGAATGCTACAACTAGTGGTCTAAATGTTTCATAGAAAATAGCATTTAATGGGTTACTTCATTATTCATATTTCTACTAATGAGTATTGGCTTTGCCTTCTGGACATCCTACCAAAATTTGGTAAGCTGTATACAGGCACAGTGTATGACCTGTTTCATGAAAAGCCTTCTTAAACAGATGAGAGTATTAAAAAAGAATGTTTCCATGATAAAATGCAGCCTTCACAAAGTGTCCTAAATGCAGTCTGACGTTTGGATAATAATGCATGTCTCTTTAATCTCTTTTTTCTTACTATAGTTGCTGTATTCCTTGAAGATATATTTTAGAGAGTGTTTACCACCCCACCCCCCTCCAACAAAAAAAAAAAAAAAAAAGAGAGAGAGAGAAACAAAGAATGCCCAAATGATCATCTACATGGCAGAAATTCAATTCAGCCCTTATAAAAATTTATCTATGCAACAAATGAGTTTATGATGCTCATTGTACTTTCTCAAGACAAAATCCTTTACCTGGAGAACAGTCTTTACCCCCTGCTGAAAAGCTAAGATTAGAAAACACCTACTACATGAGTGAATTGAGAAGAGCATCCTACTGTAAAAGCAAGACAAAGACACAAACAGCAATTGCAATTTTGTGAGGGGAATTTTTTTAATAACTTAAGAGATGAAGACTTCAACATCAGCTTGAAACGATTCACTGTATCTATACCATAAGAGCCTCTATGCAATTAAAACCACTCCATGCTTCTGGAAAACCTTGTAAGGTAAAAAAAAGCAGAAGATTTTCCTCACTTGTGATGATTACCCAGTGAATACACTTGAAGTATCTGAAATGAAAGCCTGCATTTTTCAGCTGTGTTTGTATCTGTTCAGATACTCATCTGTTCCCTTGTGGTGAAAACACAAAATGTACAGTAATATGTAATGTCATCCTCTAGCCACAACAGTCATGGCTCATGCCCAAATAAAGCATTTCCTTTTGTAAAAGAGACAGCATTCATTTTCTGTACCCCACTTTGGTATTAGAATTGAATGGTCATCAGGTTTAAGCATCAATTTATCAAACCTGCTTATCCAAAATGCACTGCAGGCAGTCCACTGCAGCTGCCTGTGGTATGATCCATCAGTACTGCATTGCTCAGCCCAGAACATTTCCATCACTTCTGTGCACTGGGTACTGAGACTCCATTTGTCACTTGGAGCACTGGTGACTCCAGTAGTTTGACTAAGAAGAAGAAGACTTGAGATCAAATTTGACTTGGGAAGATCAGAATGAGAGAGAGAGCAAAAAGTTCACCCTTGTACCAAAAAGTGACTCCTATGGGATAACCTGAAGAGAATTTCTGTTTATTTAAAAAAAAAAAACAAAAAAACAAACAAACAAAACAAAACAAAACACACACACAAAAAAAAAAAAAACCAACCAAAAAAACAAACAAAACCCCCCCAAAAAACCAAAAAAATCCAAACCCAAAACTGAAATCCCCAAAAAAGCCCACAAAGCAATCCTTAACCCCAAGTGAGATAAATTTGGGTTAATTTGACAAACTAGAAGCAATTCTGATATCAGATACTCTTAATATATTTGCTCAGAAAGCAAAAACTCCTCCAATTCTTTAATATGGAAACATTAAACATAGCTCAGAAAGTGACATGAATTTAGAAGTGCCCATGGTGCTGGGAGAACCACTGCAGCACACAGCATGCACTGCAGAATGCCTTAGTATCATGGAATGGTTAAAGTTGGGAGTGACCTCAAAATTCATCTTGTTTCAGCCCCCCTCTGTCATGGGCAGGGACACCTTCCACTAGACCAGGCTGCTCAAAGCCCCATCCAACCTGGCTTTGAACACTTCCAGGGATGGGGCACCCACAGCTTCTCTGGGCAACCTGTTCCACTCTCAGTAAAGAATCTTTTTCTTATATCTTCATAATTCAAGACACCAATGGACAAGAAGCTACCTCAAAGATGTGTGAGCACTTAAAGTGACAGAAGTAGCTTTTTGGGGGCCATGTGGTCAACAGCACTTTACCCACTTGGTTTGATGAGTGCTTTGCAGTACAGACAGGTGACAATTATGCCTTGTACCACTATGACCTGATACAGTCTACTGGACAATTAAGTACCAGTGGGGTACATGGCAAGAAGGGAATAAAATGTAGCACAGATTAGTAGCTCCCAGGTTTTTGCTATTATCACAAGTTTAGGAATTTGCTCTTGAAGCTCATGTTTCCAGCTGCTGGACACTTTCTGTGTTAAAGTTCAAATTTTAATGAACATAAGCAATGAAGCAATCTAATTGGAAGGGCTGTATTTGATTTGATAATGTGAGATATTCTTTTCACAGTGTAGAATGGTACTAGATCTTTAACATAATGCGAGAATTTTTTCCATTATAGTGAAATAATGGAAATCTTAGGAGCATATAATCTGCTTTCAAAGAACCCTTCAACTCTTTGTAAGTTTTACTCAACTGAACCATTCACGGTTCACCTGTCACTGGTTTGTTCCTGCTGTGAGTGTTTACCATTCCTAGAACTGAACTGCCATGCATGCCTGCGTACATCTCTATATGTGCAGACACACACCTGCCCCCTCAGATTTTATTAATGCACTTGTGTACAAGCACGTAAAGAGCTATGTCATGCACAGCATTCAGGAGCACTGTCGAATATACTGGCTAATGGAGAACGCAGCATTATGGTATGTTAACTGTCTCACATTGGAGCTGAGATGAGCAAGTGATGAGGAAACAGATTCAAGCTGATGGTAATGTATCAGTTCGGGTATATGGCTTCTTAGCTGGGGATCGTGGATAACGTGGAGATGGAAAACATGCTGAAGTTGTCCTTATCTGGAGGCAGCATGTACATGCAGCAATGCAGTGTAATCACACAGCAATCTTATCTCTTCTTTAGCTTTTAATTGACTAAGGTATTTCTGGTCACTTTCTAAAACTGCAAAAGTAGATGTGCATGGATTAAAAGTAGCAATAATAGCTAGAAAAATATCTGGGAGATGGGGTTCAGTTTGTCTCACTAACCAACAGATTAGTCCATGTTATTCTTCAGACTGGGTGTTTTCCTCTTTACCTCTGCTAATATTCTTCTCATCAAGCCCAGAGAGGAACAGATTAGTATTAATGAGACTATAACCACTACAGTCTCCCCAATTACCTTTCATTTCTTATTGGATTCTCATATAGACAATAGCACTATATAGTTAAATCCTCTGTGATGGTCACAGAGAGGCTTTTCAACCTCCAAAGGAAAAGGTAAATCTAACAGCATTTATTTCAAAAGCTCTATATTTCTAATTCAGAGAGTCTTTGAGAGTGGGGCGGAATCAACAATAAAAAGAGTTTGGAAGCAATTGTTCAGCATGTTGGGAGGCTTTGCCTGTCTATGCCAGTTACTGTAACTAAGGAGTTTAGCAGCTCTCAGTCCCAGGACTAAAACACTATGACCAATTATTAAAACAAGTGTTTTGCATTGGCATTTCAAATAATGGATGTTCTTTTTGTAATTGCTTTGCCTAGTCAGTGAAATGCTGTCATCACTTTTGGCCACTGGTGCATAAATTTACAAACATCATGCAAATGCACTTTTTGTAATAAAACTGACTAATGAACTTTAAAGGCCAATTATTTGTACATGTCTGCTGGCTCAGAGTAATCACGCGTCATTCAAATTTACACTTACATACTTGCTGTAGTGCAATTTTAATCACTTGTTAATCTGTGGTTCATGATAAACATCACAAGCAAAATTAGCTGTAAAATGGGTTTCTCAGACTGTGAGATACTTCCAAGACTGGGGTAAAAATAGAACATGGAAGCTCTTTCAAAAGTAAAAAAACAACATACCACAATTGAAATTACAGGTAGCTCCCAAAATTCAAGTGCAAAGGGGTAGCCACAATATAATCTCCTGCAGGACTCCAGTTCATACCTGTGCCCATTCCCCTGGGAAGGGCGGGACATGGTTTGAGGGGTTGTACGTGCAGTGGGTTTGTGCAAAATCTATGCATCTGTGTAAGGATGTAGACTGCTTAGTTGATTTTGCAAATGGACTGACAACAGACTGTTGTGAGATGATTTCTGACAAACTCACTGGGCCCTTGGTTTCTACAAACAGGTTTTCCAAGTATCTGAATCTGGCTTCTTTTTATTTAAACATTTGTTTTCCTGATGCTGTTTCTACAAAGAGATTTCAGACAGGTAGAATGACACCCTGTTGGCCCACTTCCACATCTGGCTCTTCTTTTTGTGCATTAACTTTTCTTGCTTGTCTTTCCTCAACCAAATCAGCACTATCCTAGTTGTTGTGATAACAAAGGGTTATGATAATTAAATATATAAGCAATTACCATCAGAAGATATAGGCTTTCTGCTGCCTGAATGAAGATGGTTCAGATTCAAAGCAAATTCTCTGTTCTCCCTGGTCTCAGACCGGGGGAAATCTGTGGGCAAGAGGGCAATTACTGTCAACGATTTACCACCAGCACTGGAGCAGAGTGAACACCCTGGGGGCCGCTTCTGACTCTGTCACTGACCTTGGATTAGTCCCTTGACTTCTCTACACTTCATCTTACCTATTGCAAGATTTAACTATCTACAGATTTACAAGATTAGTTACACTTTGCAAAAATGTTTAAATCCCTCAATATGAGGCTGTTCTATTTTTTGCTGTCTTTTCTAATGTCCCATGCACTGAAAAAAACAAGTTAAAGATGTAAACAAGCACCTAGAAGAAAACTGCTGTGCTGCTCGCTTCACTCAGCATTCACCATCTCTCTGCCAAAAATGAGTGCAGACCTGCTCCTGCTGAGGATGCTGTTTCTTAGTGAGTGAGGTGGCAGAGAGAGCTTTTCACGTAGTTGATGCTGCATGTAGTGACACTGAAGCCCCCAGGAAATTCTTCAGGAGAACAGTTTGTTAATGTCACCACTAAAAACTCTCATTAGGAAAATCATTGCTAAGAGTAAATGCCTTCTGTCTTTATACTCTTCTTTCTGTCTCCTCAGAGCCTGGTATTTCCACTGGGAGCCAGAGAAGTGTGAGAATCTGTCATATTGTCATAATAGAAAGAATTAAAAGAACCTGCTAGCTCTTGGAGGCATTGAGCCTTTCTCTCTTTCTCTCTCTCTTTTTTTTTTTTTTTTTTTTAATTTTATTTTGCCTATTAAAGAAAATGATAAAGTTTCACCTCAGGAAAGAAAGGAAGTTAGGAATGGAAGGGTGGAGATATATGAGGATAAATGTCAAAGGTTCATTAGGAATCAATGCCAGGAGAATAAGGTAGAAAAGAATTCAGGTGGAAAAGCAATTGAGAGTTTTCAGAGAGCCTCAGGCAAGTGGAAAAACCCTGCCTCAGTAATACACATAAGATCAAGGAACACTTCATTAAATCAGTTTTTATGTGATTCACTGGGAATCAAACTGTGCCAGTCCTAGCACAGGCAATTGCTTTGGTGCAACAAGGAGAGTCTTAGGGAGGTGAGGGTGGGGGGACGTTGCACATGTATAAATCTTATCAGGGTAGCAAGCCAGGCTGGGTCCTCTAAACCAAGTGCCTCCTTCCAAGATCTTCCCTATTCCAGCTCACTGACCAATTTCTCTCTGTTCTCAAAACTCATTCCTCTCCAATTTTATTCAGTATCAATGTGAAGCCGCCACTCAAGGAATCTGGGTGACACTTCAAATTAGAATACTAGCAGTGTCTTGACAACTGCAGCCCTGTATTTCCTTGCATCCAATCACAGCAGAACTGTCTCACAGTATGCTGCTCATAGCTTCACCATCCTGAGAAAATGCTGATGGAGTAGGCCTCAGGCAAGTGCGAGGTTCGAGCAAGTAAGAATGGGAAACTTTTGAGAACTTTATTCAGCTGTGACCTTATTTTCTATTGATCCCTCCAAGTCAAAGTTTTCTGTTCTTTCTGGGCATAAATTCAGTTTTTGAAGGGTAACAGTTTCTGCTACTGCAAGAATGGTCTCTGCAGATTGCTAGATTCTCTAAATCTCTCTGGAAAGGTTAAACATCACTGCTTGAATTCTTTCAAGGTCTTCATCCAGCCACTACACAGCAGTTGAATCAACAATGTTCAAAATAAAACACAATGCATAAACCTACAGCTATCTTTCCCAAGGGCCAGGTGATTTCCTTCCTCACCAGATCTTCCTGTTTCTAGTGTCTACTTCCTACTTTTTCTAGGTACAGTTTTATGAAGTAAGAGAAATATCATCTCACATCTAATAGCTCACTTCATTCAGCTCTTTTCCCCATGAGCTTTCTCCAGATGAACATCAGATAATCTAACCCTGTGGTTGTGTGTAAATCTACTCAGACATGGTCTACACCTACATTTAAAGAGACTTCAGAGAAGGCTTGTTGATACTGAAAAAAAAAAAAAAAGCAGCATGTGTCCATATAAGGTCCTACAAGGTGAGCAGATAATCTCTCTGACTTATTGGAAGTGGTCCCTGTGTTAGAGATGCTGTGGTGTGTCCTCTTGTTGGACTTGCCAGGAGGTTTGTCCTCAAGAAAGCACCCAAAAGAACATTCAGTTTTTATAGATATATTTTAAGACAGCAAACAACCCTGGAAACATGAAATTGAGCAAAAGAAATTACAAGACTCAAAGGTACTCCTCTCTGATTACCTGGAAAAAAGCTCCTTCTCTCCAGTCTTTGCTATATTCATCAATATCTGGTAGTTTTCAAAGTTGCAATAAATTACCCAGTCCCTTCTTTGTGGGTTCTCTGTCACCTCTTCAGTGAATGCATTGCTCCCTGCTCTTCTCAGGCATTTCCCCTTGTGCTGAAGGCAGGTACAAGAATATGGACATTCCCCATTGCTGCAGGCTTCTCACTACTGAGTAGGTTCAGGTGCATTTGGTTACCCAGTTCCTATTGCAGAGCTTTCATCTTGCCCGGAACAACCATCCAGGCCACAGCAGGATGGCAGATTTCCTGCCTTCTGCCCAGCCACAGCCCTATAGCTGAACAAACATATAGTTATGAATGCAAGCAGGAAAATATAAGCAATGCCATCCATCTGTAAACCACAATTACAATTTAATTTACTAAGGAAATAAGCTGACAAAAAAGTAGTTCCTAATGGTTTGGAAGTGAGCAGTCCTCACACAGCGGTGGAGGCTGGTGGCTGCATAGCTTTGCTCTACTCCACAGCAGCTCCCTAGGGAGCATGACAGCACAATGATGCTCCCAGATCCAGAGCTTCTTTACAAAACAACACTATTGTTTCTCCTGTTTTTACTGCCTTATCCAAAGGCATGACTTAGAGGATCCCCTCTTTGGAAGGCAGAAACAGTACCAATAGGAAGGGAACAATATTAACAATTCTCTCAGCTCTGACAGGGAGTAGGGTGTCTCGCTTTCTTCACCTCCAGGGAATCCAGATTCTGGGGAAGTAAACCCCATAATCCCAGTCCTAAAGAGTTAACCTAAGCAAACCAAATCTCCAGAGGAACTAACCAGTGACCAAATAAGTAAATCTTCTGTATAACCAGTGTGTAAGATGCTCTAACAAAGAGCACCTTATTACTGTTGTTATTACTGAGCTCAGCTTTATACAAACTGAATAATTTTATTTTCTTTTTTTTATTTTTATTTTTAATATTCTATCACTTCTAATGTTTGCACTGGTTATACACTGTTTATGATCTAAACTCTCTCTATTACATATTTGGAGCCTGATTCTCATTCCTTACACAATGTCCAACTTTCCACCAGGGATCCATTATGGTTTGGAGTAATCCTTCTCCCAACACACAACTATACCACAGCCTCCCAGTGGCAATAACAAGCCAAGGCAGCACACAGACTACTTCCACTCACCACTGTTTGTGCAACTATAAACAACAGTAGCACTAGCATCTTCTCCCTTCCTATTTGAAAACACATATTTTTCCTCAGTGCTACCAACAGAACTCAACAAATTTTAGAAGTGCCAACAGCATGCCAGCAGCTGCTGCTTTTAGCAGAAATGAGAATGATGATTCTGATGTCACATTTTCTTTTACTTTAGGAACCAGTTTTTAAGTAATTTTTGGAATTCAGAAACAATATAAAGACATGAAAGAGCAGAATAAGTGGCTTATGTTTACTTCTTACTGAAGAGATCATTTTTCTATTGCCCTGTGAGGAAAGTTAGTTTGCTATTCTGCTTAGTGGTTTTCTTTTAAAAGGTATACTCATTTAATTTTCTGAATAAAAGTACTTAAAAAACAAACCATGCCTTTGTTATTGTTTTCAGGAAGGTACCACAGCACACATCATCTTCCTGAAAGTGTGAACAGCTCGTCTGTTTTGTGAATGTTAGCACTTTGGTCTTGCATTTGGACATTAATTCATGGGAGCAGCTAAAAATATGTGTAAAATTTTATTTTACCTTTCCTTTTAAAAAAGTAACACATAGGGCCACAGTAACGTACATTCCAATAGAAACCTTTATAGGCCAGTCATTTTCCTCTCAAATAGAAGCTTTCCAGTTCTTTCTTGCACAAGTGTTTGTTTAATCAAAAGAGTTTATATCAATTTGCAATGAAAAATAAAGCACTTGGGTACCATACAAACTACAGATGGATTCAAGAAGTACTTCTGCCAGTTTTGGATCGAACTTGGAGCATATCAAGAAGGAACTCACTGGACTGAGCCACAGTGCTCTGCCCAGATAGAGTGTTTTACACATTAATGGTCTTTGGGAGAAGAGAAGAATAAGAAAACAGCCCTTGCAGTTTTTCTAAAGTATAAAATCTCAAAAATTGTTTCTATTTATTTAGTAAGACTGGTAGAAGGATGCTTTTCACATGCAGCCTCCATAGGATGCACTGGCAGCATATCAGAGATACAAACATACAGTTGAACTGAGCAGAAAAACAACTCCCTACCTGTCCCAAACTTGTAATTTTTTTTTTTTTTAATGTCCTGATTTAGGCTGGACCAAAAACCAGTTCTGCATATTTTTTCCTCAAAGGAATAGTTCCCACGTTGGCAAATATTTCAATGAGTAAAGTATTTTCTGAGACACAGGAGCCCAGCTTCAAATTTACCTTTGGATTTGGTGATCATGTTCTTATATGTCTCAGAAAATGCTCTTTACACTGGTTAACCATACTCAGGAGTCACACTTCCTAACATTTCATCCAGAAATACTATCCCGAACCTGGCACATGACTCCTGATGATTTGCATCACTATTGCTATGTTCTTGAAGATAGTTTCAATGTCAGTGAATTATTTATAAAGAAAATTGTTTAAAAAAAGTTGCTGGCAAATGTGCAGGTCGGGTCATACACACTCAGCCATGAATGAATAACTTCGTTCAAGATCCTCCAAGCTCAGGAAAACCTCTTTTTCCACACAGGGACATGCCAGTGCAACACAGTCCCTCTCCCAGCTGGCAAGCTTATTTTAGGTCTTCTCAGTTGACCAGGCTGCTCCTGGGCTCTACAGTTTCCTTACCTAAACATCGGCTTCTTATCCCCCATTTCAACATCTCTAGTCAGGAGAGCACTTTTGCTTTAATTCCACAACTGGGTCAGTTTTTGAGACTCTGACAAGCCCTCCAGACTTTGTAAAGCTTGCAGCGTCACGTTATGCTTTTTGGACAGACTACTGGTACTTATTGTAATAGAGATGAGCTCCAAATCTTGGAGTGGGAATTTTTGTAACATCTTGGATTTATATATATATATATAAAAATTTAAAGAAGAGATCAGAAAATGGAGGCTTGGGAAAATTTTATTTAACATTGCATTAAAATCTAGGTATAAAGCAAGTCTGTGCAGCAGGCAGGAAATTCCACCTCACAGATCACGTTTCCCTTGCTCAGAATTGCTCCGAAGAGCCACTGAGGGAGTTCCAGCTACATCTGCCTGTGTTTCAGGTAAGCAAGGAGAGTGCAAGTGGATAGGCACGTTGAGAGAGCAGAATGGAGCTGGTGGCCTCCAATATCCTGCACTGGCTGCAGCTGCACAGTCCAGCGCTGGTCCACTAGCAGGGCAGGATGAAGCTCACTGCCCTCCAGGGTGGGATCTGGCTACTGACCCCATCACATCACACACGTGGCTGGCTCTTCCTGCAACAGCTTCTGGCTAAAAGCAATTGCACAAAGTGTCAGCTGGACTTTTTACAGTGTTAAGAAAAAAGGGAAGAAAGAGGTCAGCATATTGATTTTCACATGAGCCTGACCATTTAGGAGAAGGAGTGGTAGGAGTTTTATTTCTCTCCCCTCTCTTTAAAGTTCAGTCTTTAAATTACTGTTCTAGTAAGTTTGTTTTGGTTCTCTCCTCAAGGTGAGACACCGCAGTAAATTTCCACTCTAAAAGGCTTATAGTACATGAAGCACAGTGGTGTACTGTGCAGACCTCTGCGGAGCATAGCCAACTTACAGCAATAAACTCTTTTGCCTTGGCAAATTCTGCATCGTTGTGGAAGTAATATTATCTGGACTTAGTAAAGGCATGTGATTAAAAAAAAAAAAGAAAAAAAGGAGAGCAAGAAAGGGTGTTGAATACTAGTAAAATATTTGCAATGTAAATTGATAAAAAAGATAATTTAAATATTCATTTTCTGCGTGAGAGCAAATATTACAGCCTTTAAGATCAATACTGAGTAAAATGAGACAGTAGCCATGGTGCTCTGGCTTAGCACTTTTCTTATGTCCCCACTCCAATCACAAAACTGAGCTGTCTTAGTTTTAGCTTTTGTGTTTAGTCATGATCTAGTTGGAGCGATGTGGGCTTCCCAGTTAATTAATGTTACATCCTTCTCTGGCAGGCTTTGCAGGAGTGACTACCATAAGTAGCAAAGCTCATAGATGGCAACTGGTCTTGTGTCAGTATATTCCACTCAAACTTGTAAAACAGGTACCAAGCAAGTGCAGGTATACCAGCAGCAGATGCTGATTCCTACCAGCATGGCTTCATCACAAAGTCATGAGGGGTGCAAAGCTAAAAGAGAAGAGAGAAAATGATCAGGTTTAAATGGACTCAGTATAAAGATGCAAGTGTTTTGTGGTACAGACTGTTTGCCCAGCTTCAGAGAAAGGAAGACAAGAAGAAATGACAAGAAAAGAAGAAAGAAGAAAGAACAAGGGAAAGGAACCCAAGGGAAGGGGGGAAGGGGAAG
>JAWWEU010000111.1:102949300-102995754 GCA_035583155.1 Acropternis orthonyx
TTCTCTTAGATGGATGGCCTTACAGGGCTAAGTGAGCTCCATCTGCCCGGGTTTGGAGTTAGAGTTGTCCTTCTCCTGGGATGGTTGCCAGGAGGCTAGCAAGCCCATCCTGCCCGTGGACAGACTTTGTCTGACCCTTCCGTTGAGTCCTGACTAGCATGGGAGACCCTACCAGAGGTACAAACCACTGCCAGCATAGCTCGCAGCCTCATAAGGGCACACAAGCTTCTCCCCCACGACAAGGGGGTGTCCGTGGAAAAGGACTTGTAGGTAGGGCTTCTTAATAAGGTAATGTGAAAATTAGTACACCATATGAGATGAGGCTATTGCTGTACACTGGTGAAGTGTCCCAAAATAAACAAGTAAGAGAGAGTAATCACACAAGCAGACTTTTATTTTTCCATTATCTACTCTTTGGTTATATGAATTCTTTTTAAAGCATCACCTAGAAAGTAGAAACAAATACAATAAAAGACAAGTGTAAAAACATGAAGTTAAAAAAAAAAAAAGCACCAAACAAACAGAAAGAAGAAAAAGAGCAGGTACAAAATTGTTTTAAGAGTAAAACAGTACCAGAAATAAGAAGAGAACCAAAAGGAAGTAACTAGTTCTAGATTGAAAATTATAAAACTGGGAGACACAGAGAAAGCTACAGCACTCCACTCCTTAAATATAACATTTAAAAAAAGTAATAACAGAAACTGAAAATCAGGTTAAATCTTAATTAGATAAGTTACACATTTACTGTCTTTTCAGAAGAGAAGAATGAGTCAATAGGAAGAGCTAAAAAAAAAAAAAAAGATAAAATAATTGTTTTCCACTCTGTAGCTTGTGGAGAAATTGTTGACTACAAAACATTTCATCTATGGTAATTTTGAACATAGATAAAACTGAGGCCAATGAGAACAAATGACTGTGTTGCCACAGCACATCTCTCAGGTGCATTTATAATTTATCATAAAACAACTTGAGTTTGTGTGTGTCACAGGGGGAGGTCATCGGATAATCTATTGTACATACATCCTAGTCAATTCTGTCAGATAGATTTTGGAAAAAAGAATTCACATATAAAATCTAAGTACTAAAAAAAAGCATCAAGTGAAAGGACAAAATATTTCAGAAGACAAAAACAAACAAACAAACAAACAAAAAAGGAATTGCCTCAACAAATAACAATTTGAAATTAAGACAAGTACAAAGAATGTGTACTTACAACTTTGTACTGTTAGCAGTATAACAGAAGGATCTGAGACTTGTAACCACTCAGAGACTAAATGTAAGTCAACACAATACCATGGTAAAAAAAGGTGAATCTTCTCCTTGAATGCTTTAAGAATGTTGAATGTCAGATATGAGAGAGCTGTTCTATTTGATGCAGCCAGTGATGCCAGTGATGCAGCTGCTTAAATACCACATCCAGCATTGGACTTTAATAATGCAGTGTAGAAATATCTGAAAGGACCAGCAGCAAACAAAAGCTTAGAAAACACGCACAGTGTAAGGCTGGTGAGAGAGGGAGTTGAGTCTCTAGAAAACCCTGATAAGCAACATGTAAGGAAAGATTTCAGCCATAGAGGGGGTCAGCAAGGGGATTGCAATCCCTTGTTTTGCAAAGCCCTGTGGAGAGCCCAAGGAGTTATGTTCAGCAGAGAAGATAAAGGAAGCATTCTGAAGGAAAACACACGTTTGTAGTAATTGGTTCTTGGTTCTTTTGAGTGGCCCTAATAACCAAGTGACCTATAGACTCTTTATCACTGAAGATAGACATCAGTTGAAAATTATTTGTGTTTTCTTGTCCTCCTGTGTTGGTCTGCTTCAATGTGGAACTTGAACTAGTGTTTTGTCGGGTTTTTTTGGGGTATAGATATCTGCATCTAATCATAGGCATGCATATGAAGCACACTGCACCCCAAGGCCTTCAGTCTTTCAGCACTTCAGTTGGAATCTGGAACAAGGTCTTGGCTATTCCCTTCTCTTTGTGTCTCTGATTCTCCTCTCCTGCACCTCAGCAGGAGATGGCAGGGGCTCTGTTGGTCACCTGCTTTCTGTCCTTGTTAGATGCCTTGGGGTCCCCAGTTTGGAAGGCACCTTTCATCCTGAAACTCTATGATTCCTGCTATAAATCTGCTTTGAAATCAATTGACAAGAACTGTACAATCCGCTCAATGAATGATTGACCGTGCCCTGCAGCGCACATCACCTTTATGCCACTGTGTGTGTGTGTGTGTGTTTGTGTGTGTGTGTGTGTGTGTGTTGGGGAGAACAATGTGCATTATTCAATTTTGCCTCAGAAGAAGGAGCATTATATATTGAGTTATCAACATTTCCCACCAGAAGATTAAAGTCTCCTCAGGATGTTTTCACTTCAAGCTATGACCCTCCTTACTGTTTGTGATCTTGTGTTTCCTTCTCTGAAAGAAAAAAAGCACTGCCTGATTGAAACTACTGTGCCAAGCACATCCAGTGTCAGTGGTCTGTGAAAGTCTGGATGTCCTTGAGGTGCAGTTACTGACACCGTCTCTGCTGGTTATTTACATTTACACATTAATGAATAAATGGATTATGGCTGCAGACTTGTGACCATACTTCTGTATGTGACTTGGTTAATGCTTTATACTTTTGCAGGAGCACTTTCCTTCAGCCTTAATGACAATAAGATTTTATTTATGTGTGGGTATGTGTGTATTTGTCCAGTTTTCCCTGCCTTGCTGTTATTTCAGTTTATTAATAATTCAGGCTTTTTGAACCACATTGTATGGGATAAATCCATCCCCCTTTATCTGAGGATGATAAATTAAGCTATTTAAAGAATGACTCATTACAAATATATATCCTGTTGGTGCCACCACCCTCCTACACATAATAATTATTGAAGTTTGCAATGTGACGCACAGTCAGCACTTTCAGAGCAGGGTATCAGTGCTGGCGGCTGCAGTGCCTGAATACCTTACTGGCACTGGTTACCCATGGCAACTAAAATGATCTATTTGCAGTGATAATAGCTTGTTGTTCTGTTTGATAGTTTTGCTGTATTCCTTCCTGTTTCTATTGCAACAGGAATCTATAGATTGAAAAATTCATTTTGAAAAACAGAACAGTGAACAAAATCTCACTCTTAGTGTTTGTGCAAATATGAAGTAACAGAAATACAACATCATCTCACTGCAGATTCTATCACTGTAACAAATCCCGCTGAGTCTGAAGTAATTAAATTAAATCATTCCACCTTGTCTATAAATGTATCCTTTTATTGTTTGCTAGTAGGCACTCACCCTGGAGATTTTGGCAAGTGTAAGAAAGTGAGAGAGCACATCATGAATTTGACTTACCGCATGTCCATTATTTGCAGATCATCATGATTTCTTGTTGTTATAAATAGTATTTTAAGCAAACTATCCCAAAGGTAGGGAAGATAACCAACCACTTGTTTCTATTCTGTTAACACAAACTTATTTGTATATAACACACAATTTAATTTGTAAGCTACTGAACATTTTTCCTGCGACAAGCAGTTGATAATTGGCAAGTATTTTTAATTGGCAACACTGAACTGCAAATATTTTGGATTTTTCAATCAAACTCAGTGTAACCATAATGTCTTTTGGCAGCTTTTTATACCATAGCATGCTTAAGACCAGAATCTCTCCCTCTCTCAGCTGTTAGATATCCAGTAATGGAAATGAAAGTAGAAATAAAAGAATGGCTTTCTTTTTACATCACTAGTTAGCAGCAAGAGTATGACAGCAGAACACTGCCTTGTGGACAGGAGCACCATGCTGTCCCTCCATCTCTGGGCATCCTTGACCAGGAAGAGCCCTCCATCTTCTCTTCTCTGAAGGTGTCTTAGAACTGCAAAAAGACATTTTCATCCCTCCAGAACCTTTGCTCTGTAAAAGATCCTTACAAGTCACATTGAAGATCTAAAGCCTCTTTTCTCAGAGCAGCAACAATCAGCAATTTTAGGCATATCTGCCCTCGTTTGGAAACTGTTACTATACCATTACCTGCTGATCCATCATGAGGTTATTTTTGACTTGTGTCCAAGAGCCAAAAGATTTCCTTTGCATCCAACCTATGCACCACCCATTCCTTTATCTTGGGAATCAAATGGGATGGCTTATTGAGGCAGATGAAAACTTTGCTGCATGTTTAGGGTATGCAGGTGTGAGTATATAATTCATTTTGTCAATTGAGGGTCATACAGCCTAGAGAGAAACTTGCAAGTATTTTTCTTGTCCATTTCATTGACAGTATCTCCTTTGAATTAAGGATATAAATCCTAATGCCGTTAAACTGATAAATTTTAGGGAAGAAAATAGGACTTAGTCCAACAATTATCTAAATAAGGTCCTCAAAATTTGGCCTTATGGCAGAAAAATTGTTTTCTGTGGATTGTGGTTAGGGCTGTGGATTGTGATTAAACAGTATTGTTATTCAGCTAGGCTCACCAACATTTCCCATAGCCCAAATATCCACAGTCCTAAGTAATTTAATTCATCCTTTCATAATACAGCAATGTAAAATTCAGGAAGCCTACTTTATCCCTGAAATAAAGTCTCAGTGTTATTTTTAGATGGGTGTCCCAGAGAAACCAGCTGTTCCCAGGGAAATAGGAAGCAAACAAAGCACCTTCAAGATGGATGGGTAAAATACTTTGTGGTGGAAGTTTGGGTTCCCTCTTTTGTGAGTAAGGGAGCAAATGGTGATGTTTAGGCCACAGTATACCTATATTCATGTGATTTCAAGACTAGACTTTCCTCACACATATAATCTCCATCTCTTAGTGAAACCTTTTCCTTAAGGCTTTAATTCTTTATTTTTGTAGGAAACTGGAAAATTTGTTTCCACCTTAATAAATAAAATGTAAGAAGTCCAGCCTTAATTGTAGGGAATCCTGTGCTATCACTTATGTCAGAATAAAACTCACAGAAAATACTGCTATTCTGTTTTACTAGCATTTTACATCCATCTTCTCTTCACCTTGCACCAGCAGGATCAATAGCCTGAAGTGTACAAGAAAAGCCTTATTATACTAGGCTCCATTCTACTCATTTTAAATCCAGTGCAATGGTAATTTGATTATACTGAGGCTGAGATCAATCTAAACTCTGCTGCAGAACACAGATCATCAATTTTGATTTCACTGACCAAGCGTCTTATCTACTGGGAAGCTTTATGAATGATGGACCACATCAATGAACACTTACTCTGAGAATTGCTCCATATGTTGTAGCACAGGGATGATTCACCTCATTCATTTAAGGACTGTTTGAGTGAAGGGAAACAGTTGTAAGAGGGTTGCTCATATATCAGAGCAATTTTGTATATCATAAATTGCAGACTCACCAGGTGTGGTACTTCTGTGTACTAGGTATCCCAATGAAAGAGGATGTGGTCACCAATACCCAAATATTTTTGGGGAAACTAGTAGGAAGTGCAGATTTCAATGTCACCTTTAGAAGTTGTGATTCTTCAGAAAGAAGATTTCTAAAGAAAGTGGTTTTGCAGAAAAAGCCTTGTGAGCCCTGGTTATGAGCAAGCTGTGCAGGAGTCAGCAGGGTGCCTTTGCAGAAAGGACAGCCATCTACATCCTGGCCTGCACTGGTGTAGAGAAAAGTGTAGCCAGCAGCTCCAGGGCAGTGATCCTGCCCCTGTTTGGCACTTGTGAGACCACATTCAGATATTTGGTCCTGTTTGCAGCTCCTCAAGAAGAGTGTTGCCATTCTTGATCAATTCCAGCAACAGACCATCAATCTGGAACACAAAGTACATAGAAGTGGCTGACGGAATTGAGTTTGCTTAGCCTTAAGCAGAGATGGTTAAGGGGGATCCTTAGCTGCCTGCAGCTGTCTGCTAGGAGCATGGAGAAAGGACAGGGCCAGAGGTGCAGACCAGAAGGAGGAGAGGCAACAGTTACTAGCAGGAACACAGGAAGCTCCAACCTCATAGAGGGGAAAATTAAGATGGTAGTCAAATATAGTAGAAGGTCACCCAGAGAGGCTGTGGGAACTCCATCCTTGGAGGTAATCACACCATAAGGATATGGGGCCCGGAGCAAACTGCTGTTGCTGGGTGAGAGTGGTGTCTGCCCAGGGCCCTTTCCTTCTAGCCTATGCAATGCTGTGATTGTCACATACCTCGTTTATTTTGTTGCATTGATGATGTGTTCTTTTTTCATCACAAAATTTTATCACAACTCAGGGCCTTTCACAAGGCTATGCAACACTGTGTCCCATGCATTATGCTTTCCATCCTTACAGTGATTTGCATCTCTTAGCCCACATCTGCACCAGTTAAGTAATCAGTTTCAGGCCATGCTCTGTTGCCAAACCCAGCTGCCAAACTCGGCAGCCAGACTCTAAGATCTCTCAGCCTCCAGAACTGACTGATGCCACCTATACTTCCCTCAGTCAGTTTTTGGCCTGTACTGAATCCTGAGTTGTGCCTGGGAGTTGTTGGGCTGAAATCGTGCAAGGGCTTGAGATAACAATAATAGAAATTACCATTTCCCATCATCTTCATCATAAACTGTATCAGTTTTTAAAAACTTGACTTCTCTAGGTTGGTGTGCAAATGAGGGTGAGGTCTCCATTTTACTGCTTGAAAGAGAGAGACATCTATTGTAACCAATGCTCAAGAAAACAAACAAGCTCACCCACCACACAAAACTGACTTGGGCATCCCTAGCTGTGTGTGTATCTCTGGTTTTTTTTTTCAGGCAAACAGATACACATTGGTAAGAGAGTCTCTGTAAATATTGTCCTTTCGGATTTTTTATTTATCTTGTTCCCCCTTGTTGATTGATTCTACGTATAGAATGCTGCTTGAGTCAGGCACACAGTATTGTTAACATCCAAATTGTGATTATTCAGGTTGCTCAAAATACACAGAAAGTGACCTTCAGAAAGGCACCTGTAGACTAAATGAGATACACATATGCTTATTTCAATATTTCTCATATACACACTGTTGCACAAAAGCAAATTCTAGGGGGAAAACCTGGAAAATTATGTTACTGAAACACCATTATGTTTTCACATTGCTGATAAACTGATAGAGATGGTAAAGAAGGAAATATAGCAAAGCTCATCATGTTTTGGGAGACATTATTAAATTAAGCTGCAACTTGAGCAATAATTAATTAATGCAATGAGGAAGATATAGGGTGGAGATCTCAAAACAACTCAACATCAGCCTGACTTTGTTACAATTGAAGTTAAATTGACTTGCTCCCAGTGACGTCAATGGGGGCAGAGCTAGATCAGTACTGAGTATTTCCGACAACCCACTCTTTAATATGCGTTGAACCAAATTGTCAGGAATCATTTGTGGTTTCAGGTGTCCAAAATAAGGTTCCATAATAAGGTCCACTTTCTGAGAGAGGCATTCAGCATTACGATTACCAGGTTCAGCATAAGTCTCATAGCCAAAAAACACAAATCAAATTTTAACAGTTAAACCTTAGCAAATCATTTACTATAGTATCACCCAGTATCTGAGAGAAATTGAAATTATATTTGTGTTCAGTTCAAGGAACTGAAGTGCTTTGATTTCCAATAGCCCTAAACAATGTATTTTGTTTCGATTCTTTCATTTCTTTCATGGAAAATCACAATTTCTGCAGAAATTGCTTTTTCTTTTGAAGTGAGTTTTCTTAGCAAAATTCCCAAGCAACTCTATTAATTAGACATGCTCAATCATGCTAAGGAATATCAACATGTATTGCAAGTGCCCTTGAAGTCAACATGCAGAGTAAGTTACTTTTAAATCAGTAAATGTTTTGTTCCTTTCATTCCAGTGACATTCAATACATACCAGATAGTCAACAACTTCAGGAGCAGACACGATTTGTTTCCTACATGTCATCCAGTCACAGCAGATCTCCTCTTTCCAGTTTCTTCAGACTAATTCTTTTAATTTTCAGCTTGATTTTGCTCTGCATTTTCAGTCACTGTGAACAGGCTAATCAAACTATGACATGTTATGTGTAAAATATCTTGATTTTGTTCTCATTTGGAATCTGTGCTCTAGAGCAGGGTCCCACTGACTTCTCTTGGTCACGGGAAGAGATATATAAATGAAGCAAGGTGTGCTGCATGGTATTTCATAGGGACTTTGCAAAAAGTTGCACACACCAGCATTTACATCTCTTTACAAACAAGGCATCAAAAACCCTCTCCTTTAGTCCATCTGCAGACTTCTGCTTCAATGCAAGATCCATGCAAAACTTAAATTCTGGACCCATAAACATGAAATAATGATTATGTTAAGTGCTTGATGTCCACTCAATATTGTCCTCTCATGTGAAATACAAGGGTCAAAAGACAAAATGCATTTGCAGTGGGGGAGACTCCATTGTCCTTCTGCTAATCCTTCTTCAATCAAACATGGAAACTTTTGTCCCGCCTAATGAAAGTGTTGACCCTACTGTTAGCTGTGTTTCAAGTTTGTTCTTACTTGGATAAGAAAACAAGCTACTGATACGACGTGTCCTAACCTCATGACACTTCTAAATGCAAGTCACACAACATATATTATAGGTGCAAGACTGATAAGATTCTCTCTGGGTATTTTTGTGGTCTTTATAGGGCCCCACAAATAAGTTTTTGATCTTTTCTAGAAGCAGCTTTATCTACAAAGCATGTAGCAGCTCAAACAGCAGAGGGTGCTTTGTAAGCAAACACAAAACACTTGATCTAAAATCATTGCTGTAGATAGATCCTGCAGCTGTGGGGATGCTTTACTACCAGTTCTATTCATGAAGTGGCAGATTCACTGGCTTACTGCTTATTAGAACTATTTCAGATGCTCTAATAAATCTCCTGTGAAAACTACCCCCAAAATTCTACATGCAGGGGATAAAATTCTACATATGGAAGATAGTTCCATGTTTTTAAATAAGGGGAACAATATGCTATGAAATAATGCATTATTCATAGATGCATATTGTTTAAAAAGCTTAATAAAGAATTTCATTAATAGTCCAGGCACATGCCCTGCATATTTATACCCTGATATGCATACAAATGTCATGTATAACATTGGATATTTGTAATATCTTCTTGTCTTTTATGCTTTTTAAACACTTATGATGCAGAGCAGTCAAGCCAAATTGCAATACAAAGCCAAGCTCACCAAATTGTTATAAATCTGCAAAGTGGGTGTTTGGTCATCCTTCGTAAGGATGTCTGTTTCATAGAATCATAGAAACAATATCTGAGTTGGAAGGGACCCACAAGGATTATCAAAGTCCAACTCCTGGCCCTGCACAGGACAGCCCCAAGAATCACATCATGTGCCTGAGAGTACTGATTTGGGATCTGCCAAAAAATGAAAAGCAAGAACATGAAATCTTGATAGAAAGACATTTTACAATAGATTTCACCACCATTGTGCTGATTTGGAGCAATTTGGGGAAAAAAAACAAAACAAAACAAACTTGCATGGCCAGAGCTGCATATTATGAACCAGTTGTGATCATAGCATACTATCTAAACATTTACCTTCATGCAAATTGAAGATAAGGTGGTCTACCCTGTGCTTCACAAAAATATTTAATCTTACTGGAAATCTGCTGCCATTCAGCTACTCTGGGTAGAAGGAGAACAGATATGTTCCTAGGAAGTTGTGAACTTCTGAAACTGCTGTGTAGGTATTTGGTAATGGACTATACATGCTAAAGAGTGCTATATGGAACTAGAACAAAACTGTGAGTTCTCCACAGGAACATGGGAACTGTTATTATCCAGTGTTATAACTGTGAAATCTATGTCATAACCTATGAAATAAATAAATTACAGTTTTGAGGAAGCTTTTTTAAGAGAGAGAAGTTTTTAGAATGCAAGTTTACACCACCTTCCAATATTTGTTGCTGCCCATTTATCTGACTTCTCCACACTTCTTTCATACATAGTTGACTGGGTCCTCTTTTTTTTAAAAAAAAATCTTTTTTGAGTTAATTTGCATGTTTTCCTCCTTTTCTTTCGTTCATAGATTCACTTTCTTCTTTTGAACATTGCAATAGTCTGTTTCCATTGTATTTCACTTCCAACAAGGGAAAGCGAAATTCAGTGCTGAGCAATGGAAGAATGTCAATGTTTTCAGGCATGGAGGCAAACAGGTGAGAAAAGGAGGAAGAAATCATTAGATCTGCAGTGCTAACATTTATTACAAATCTGCAATTTTGAATTTTGTAATTTTGAAACTATAATGACTTTCACTACCTGTGGGTCTGATCCACAGAGCTTTGGAAGGAAAGGTGAAAGAAACTAAGTTTTGGATTCAAAAGTGACAAGTGGTATGTTGAGTAAAGAGTCAAATCAAAAGGAAAACAGAAGACATCCTGTTTCAAAGGCATCACTGAATCTCAGGAAAATGAAAGATTGGAATATCACAGATAAACAAAGGTGTTAAGGCAGAATCACTATGTGGCACAACCCTTAGAAGACAGC
This sequence comes from Acropternis orthonyx, assembly GCA_035583155.1. Taxonomy (NCBI): domain Eukaryota; kingdom Metazoa; phylum Chordata; class Aves; order Passeriformes; family Rhinocryptidae; genus Acropternis; species Acropternis orthonyx. Next base: position 102,959,752 of record JAWWEU010000111.1, read on the forward strand.
AAGAGATTCACTCAGGATACCACTGAGGGAAAAACAATTACTGAGGTAAGAAGAACTCCACAGAGGACAGAGAATTCACAGGATTCTCTCACATCCAAACTTGATTTCTCTTACATTTTTGCTTGCAAAATCCAATTCTGCAATTGAATTTCTATTGACCTGCAGCTTCTGTCTACACATGCCACAACTACATCAAGACCCTTTAGTTCCAGGACAAGTTCAGGGCTACAGTGGACCACGTGGGTCATTGTGTTTGACCCTTGTCAGCAACACACCCTCAGTGCTACGTCTGACAGCATCATATTTTTTCAGAAGTGATAGTAAATGCCTTCCACTCCCTAACTTAAATTATTCCATTGGAGACTTCTCCTTGTGAACAAAACTTTGCTATACTGTTGTAGTCTGAACTTGGCATTTTTTTCTTAGTCATCTATTGTCAGAAATCTCTTCCATATTAGATCCTCATAAGACATTATGGAGCAACTTTTTTTTTTTTTTTTAATATATATATATATTATATAAGGGAGGCAAGAAAGCTAACTTTCCCATTGTAGACATCTTTCATATATATATTTTTTTTTAAAAATACAGCTCTTTTCAGCTCTTTCTGATTAAGCATAAGTTTTGAGAAGTTGGTGAATCACTGGCTGCAGTATTGCAGCAATCCCATTTCCTTGTTATTGTTACTCCCTGGTAATGAGGTATCTTCTGCATTGGACTCCAGAGGACATGAGTAATGGGAAAGGAGAGGCAATAGAAAGTGGTTTCTGTTAAATAAGAGGCAATAGACAGGTTTGTTCTGTCAGTAGACAAAGTTAAAGGTAATACACAGCACAGCCACATTAGAGATGAACACTGAGTAAAAACTTGCAGGGAGTAGTTTCAAATGGAGAGAGCAATCCAGAGTAAAACGAGAGGGAGGATCCAGCACTGAGCCTGTACTGTGGTGGTGATGGAAGGGCATTATCAGAGAAAGATACGGTGAGGAAAAAGGTGACATTATGGCAGAAGGTTTCAAACTAGATGATCTTTAAGTTCCCTTCCAACCCAGACCAGTCTATGATTCTATGACTAAAGTGTGGTTACAGATCTCACAAACACTGTGGCTGAGGAGGAGGAAGGGCAAGGAAAAGAAGAGTTTGTGAGATGAGTGATGACATGAATGGTAAAGGGTGGAGGGAAGCAGTAGGAGACAAAGATAGAGGAAAGAACTTGTTATGGCAGGAGTCACCAGATGGCATTGTTACGCGTAGTCTTAATGATTATTTTCCTTGGCATGTAAGAAGTTTTTGTTTCAGGAAAAATATTGTGTGTTTTATAAATGTCTACAGAGGAGTCATAACAAGCAAGGGAGCTAGACACAATGTGAGAGATGGAAACTCTGAGGAACTAGACAAGAAGGTCTGATTTTAAAGTAAAAAAAAAAAAAAAAGTAAAATTACTAGCTCTTCGTGGTTGACTCTGTTGATCCATGTCTGATGTCTAGACAAAAGAACTGAGCTAAAACTACAAGCAAATCCAAATTTTTTTTCCTTAAAGTAGTGAGATACTCTGCAAGGCCCTGACAGCTCCTATCCTTCAGTAGAAATGCAGTCTGATGATATCAGGAAGGACGTAGAGTTTGAAGACAAGAATCAAGTAAATGGAGGGGAGGAGGATGAAGTGGAAAGATAGAAACACTGGAAAAGAACAGGGAAAACATTAGATACAATCAATATGTAATGAAGCATATTTGCAAGTCAAGGCAGTGAATAGAATGGCAAATACAGAACAATGAGAGTGTCTCAAAATACCATGTAGAAGTGACATGCAGCCAAAATGGTGTAGGTACTACATTAGACTGGTTTTTTTTCAGTCTGTTCTCCAAGTCCTAGCATATTTAAATAACACAAACTGTACTAGAAATGAGGACCTGGGGAGAAGAGCAGTGCTGGGGTTGGGAAAGGCTTTGGAGTAGAGGGTGCAAGCAACATCTGCAACATACACTAGTTGAATTGCTGCTCAATGGCAACAATTGGCTATTATAATACAACACAAAACTATTACATTTAATACCATTTTTGTCTGGTTTTCAAGCCTAATTCAGGGCTTCTTCCTTTCCCAGTTCTTGGGCATTAGTCCAGTACTAGATTTGAATTCTGTAAATAAATAAAAAAATACAAACAAATGACTGCCCTCTTGCCAGAGAGCAAAATCCCTAATGAAGAAGTCCAAGACTCGGTCTCTGAGGCACGCTGCTTACTATTTAAAAGGAAGCTGGGGAGAGAAGATGTAAACAAGCATATTCCCACTCTTCTCAGGATAGAACTTGCACTGTGTGTTCATTCCAGATTTTCATCCTTCCTGTGGCCTGACCTTTATAACTCAAATGACAAACAAAAGCCTAAGAGTTCTTCACAGTCTTGAGTACTCATGGAGCTTTGCAGAGAAGCTCATCTGGCACAGCATAAGGCTCTCTTGCAGAGTGTGTGTTTCAATCTCCGATATGTTCTTCTACAATAAAAGTACATTACACTTCATTGCATATAGTAGTAAAAATCCATCTAGGTGAAATCTTGGAACCACTGGAATCAGACCTCTGACCTTTTCCCTCAATGGGCATCCTCTGCTCTGAGCTTGACCTGCAGCACAGAGTTGTCCCAGGTGACAAAAAAGCCAAAACAAACTGGGAACAAAAAGGCTGACTGCTAGAAGGGCTAGGTCAGCTCAGCTGTACAGCTAGCTGGGTGGTAGCTTTCCAGGATGATGTCCTGGAGCAGACTGAGCCGTATATATACAGATACCTCCACAGGCTGGGGAGACACCCTTGAGTTCTCTCAGCAGCTCTTGCTCTCCCACAACAGCCCAACTGACAGAGGTCTTTCAGCCCACTAAGGCTCAAGCCACTCTTATCTTAAAGCTTTCAAACTACAAACAGTGTACAGCAGTGAAAATAATAGCAAGTAGCTGGTAGTTGAAAGTAGGGTTAAAAAAAAGGAACAAAAGGTACCAGAATTGGAGATGTTAAGCCTTTGGAAGATGAAAACAAGCTCAATCAGGAGAGAAGGACCATGCTGCTCTTAGGTGACATGAGCTACCTTAGCTGTGGTGCCACACCATTCTCCCTCTCAACTTCTCCTATTAAAAGGAGCACTCTTCTGTGTTCAGCTAGATCTTATAACCACCTCCATAACTGTTTCCTGTCCTTGGTTCTATTACTCTTGCAGTCACTGCATAATGAACTTTTTAAGAACCTACTTAACAACTAGGAAATCCCAGACCCAACCCAGACTAACCTTTTCTGGTTTCAGAGCCAGCTACTCAACTGTGCCTAGCTCTCCTTCTCACTCTACTATGGGAGACCTTCCAGAATTACCTGTTCTTAGACGGGCCATGTTTTTAAATAGCATTAGCTATTTGCAGCTAATCAGGGCCTGCTCTACTTAAAAGCATATTACACCTGCTGGTATTTAAAGTAAATTTAAAAAAGGAAACAAAGCACTAATACATGCCTCTGCCCATCTGTTCTCACATCTACATGGACTCATGGACCATTTAGCATCTAGCATAGCAACTAAGAAGTTATCTTGTTAATACAGAAGACTAAGAGGAACTGTGTCATACCAGGAGGATCTCTTTTAATAGAAAACATTTTTAACATTGTAATCAAACTGGTCCGTCAGCAGAATTTTTGAGTAGCAGTTTATATTTCTGTACCAATACTTTTCTCGGTCTGGATTCCATCTCTTCATACTTTTGCTCTGTTTGGTTTAGCCAATCCCAGTTACATAACTGTTCTCTTTAGTCAGTAAACCTAAAGGGCAGTATAACATAACATCAAAACCAGGATTATGTCATGTGAAGGGGCAACATAACCAACTAATATGCTCTGCAGCTGACTAGTTGTTCCTCATATCCTATCTGTAACTGTCCTGTGACTTGCATCTCATTGATATAAGCCAGAAGAGGAGCATCTGTGTCACCACTCAGATTTAATGCTTTGACATGCCATTAGTTCCCAAGAAAGGAATGTTTTTCAGTTTACTGGAAACTGGGGAAACAGGGTATGTAAAAAAATACAAGGAGAAAAACAAGGAACAATGGTTGCTAGGAGATTCGATGGAGTCAACAGGTATGATCATGCTCTTTCAGCCCTCAAAAATATATCTGAATGAACTACTGGATCACTTCCAAATTAACATAATAGTAGCAAGGAAATACAAGTATACACCTCCTATATGTTATAGAGACCACTTGCACTGTTTATGGTCCAGGATCTTCAAGTACAAAAAAAATTGTTTCAAAAACCAAAGAAGCTAACCCTTATATTTTTAAGGAAGTGTAACAGTGAAAGATCAGTGAAGAAGTTCCCAAGTAGCACAAGAAACTATCAAGTCCTCTAGGCAAATGGCACAATCTCAGAACGAAAATTTGCAAATCATAATGCTCTATATGAATTTAAGAATCTTCACCTGAAAGGAAAAGTATGAGTAATTTGCCAGTTTATCAAAAGCATCAGTCCCATATCACTTTCATTTCCACACACAGAAATATATATTGGTTTATGAAAAGGAGGTATCCATTGTTTTAAATAGCATGTTGCTTATCTTCTGCTGTTCACTTCTAGTCATTTGCAAATTTTGTCTCAGTTCACTTTAATTTTTGGCACATGCTTTTCAGGTTTCTTAGAGTTCACTGGAAATTGTCTGTGCATTTCAGAGTTTGGCAGTATCAAGACATGAAGTAGATTAGAGAGGCTACATTTATGAAATTATAGTTCTAGACATATTAGTAACAACTCATTCATTTGCCATTGAAATTTTAGAGATGGCCATGAGCAAACATGAGCATAGGAAGATGAGACTTAAAAGACAGAAAGAAAACAGCTCTTGAACAGACAGAACTCTAAAGATAAACTCAAACACCATCATTGCTACTCACTTTCTTTTTTTGGTAAAAATACCAGAACCATTTTTCCACATGTAAAGCATCATTCATCTTGCAGCACAGATACAACACTGTCACATTGTGCTCTCCAAATCAATGCTGTTAATGTAGTTTAACATCACACTTGCTATCTTTCATGAATTAAAGAGTTTGTCTGTGACTTTGTTCACAGAAGGTGACATTCCAAATCCAGCCAATTTTGTATGTATTAAGGACAAGCTTCTAGCAAATGAAATCCTGTTTCAACCTCTTACATGAGGGAATAGAAATATGTTTCTTCCACAAAGGGGACAGTTTTGGTTGAGTATGATTTCCCAGGGATTGACTTAAAGCTGAGAGAAGTCATCTGATGGTTGGTCTATTTTGTTATTTGTTTTGGTGTGCAAACTAATATTTGCTTAGGCTAGTGGTTTGAAAATCTATAATGCATTGTCTGTCTGTGAAATTTTTAATGAGTCCATCCCAGATCATAGCTCTTGTTTTTGTTCTGTCTTATATGGAGAGAGATGGAGTCCATGGAGGGAGATGATGACAATAATCATTCGGGAACATACCAAGTTGGGTGAATCAGCAGTGTCTTCACACACTGTAATTAAAAGGCAGGCAGACACACATTTTCAATAATGTGAAGGAAAGTGTTTTCTACTTACTGGCTTTTTTCCAACTGAAATACACTTGTTTAACCTATAGAGCAATCCAGCCCTTCCTACCATTATGTGTTCTCAGTGAATCTGAAGTTTTATTCAAACTCTGTGCTATATTCCCCACAGTCATTTCATACCAGGAAGCTTTAAAGTATGTGCTCACATTTTGCAAATTTATCTTAGGCAGTCTATACAAGCATTTTCAATATATTTACTGAAAATTCAGAAAGAATGGACAAATCCATTTGGGATCAAGACTGAGAACATTTAATGATTATAGATGAAAATCATGCTATTATCAGGCCCTATGTGGAGTATATGCATCTATTTACACCTCTCTATGTAGGCGGAGTGGTTTGTTCTCACATATCCTTGCAATGATACATTTACATACAGAGCCTACTCACAGTCCATATCAACTCTGAAGCATTTGGCACCATGTTGCATTCTATTTAATGTTAACACTTATGTTAAGAAAGGATATACCGGGAATACAGAACAGCAGTGTAAAAGCATTGCTTTCTTTCAGTTTCTCTCTCTTTCTAGCTTGCTGTCACCATATTATTCTGTGCAACACAACACTAATTCACATTAAATTCTAACTTTTATTTCTATAGGGCACAAGTAAGTATTTTTTTTTCTCCTTTGCTTTTATTTTGTTAATTCCAAATGCTCCAGTCCTGGGAGATATCATAACTGTGTGAAGTTTTTTTCATTCACTAATACTTGTACAGATGAATACATTTAGGTTTGGGCTTGCTCTAGCGTTCTAGGGGCAAACTTTTCATAACCTTTGATGAGGCAAATAAGTTGACTAAATTAGCTGAAGAACTGTTCTACTGCTGCTGATTCAGGGGATCCTGAATTTTCAACAACTCTTCAGCAAAGACCCAGGAAACAGTTTCTAGATTGGGATCAGGACCTGAAATTAAACAAAAAATGGCAATCAGCACAAAGAGAAATATACAATTTTAGTGATTTTTTTCCCCTCAGAAGTATATAACAAATATTCCTTTTAAACAAAGGCATTCTTTCAGCTATAACTTAAAACAGGTAGAATAACCATATATAGTAAAAAAAAAGAAAAAAAAAATAAAAGGAAAAGATGAAGGGTTGCCCAAGGACGAGGAGAGTTCAGTACTGGCATTTTGACCACTATTGAATGTGCATTGATAGCTCTTACTTTTCAACAATAGACTCACAGGGGCTCCTCTCCTATTTTTTGAATACTTTGTGTTAAAGACTATTTTACTGAGGAATCATGACAGAGCTTAAAGTCTTAAAAAACATTATTCCCATTATTAAATAATTTTTTCCCTATGATCAGTGTTGACTGAATAAAGCCTGAGGTTGTAGAGGAGCTTGCACAGAGGAAAATTTTACTGTAGCTTATTTTGTTCCTAACTAATGAGGGTTAAGAGAGCTCATCTGTATGATGACTCCACTTAGTGATATTCAGGTCCAGGTTTTTACTGAAAAAGCCCCAGGCTCTGGAGCTGTAACAGGTAGATTAGGTGAACAAATCTCTGCTAGGTTTCTGGTGCCTGCTTAGTTTATAGTCAGCAATAAATATTAAAGATCACCCTGGCGCGTCACACAAACAGCCCCGGGCCATATCTAGAGTGGGGATTTATTCTTTTATCAGTCATTGGTAACTGTCCCATGGAGCTGCTGCACCAACACTGTCCTAAGGCTCGATACACAGGGCTGGAGTGAGAACAAGGGTGGCTCACACTGGCTGCAGGCAGAAAGGGCAAATCACTGCTTGTATACAAGGAGTCTGTCTGGGTTTGTGTGCCTACCACAAGCCCTCCGGTACAAACAGGGACGGACACCCAAATGAGATTGCTCTTCCTGCTGACATAGATTTACCTCTTTCCTGGCAATTCCTCTGCACACATTTGAAGCACTGAAAATATCTAATACTGAAAGCAGGCTTGGTCCTGCTCCTAATGAAACCATTAGAAATGTAGCCACTAACATTGATAGGCGCAGGACTGGGCCTGTAGCTCACATATATCATGTTTCCTGAAATATTAGCTAGACCATGAATTGCAGCTTGCCACACGGTGTCCCTGCCAATTCCTGTCTCTTCAGGAGCTGTTTATGTGAAAAAGAAATCACTCTGGCACTCCTGATCTGCTTTAGCTTACCAGAGGTTAAGGGACTTCACAGACTTTAATTGAATGAAGTCTATAAATAATTATAATTTCCCGTACCTAGAGTTGAAAAGGTGGCTTGGAAAGGATTTTACTTTTGTTTTGAAATTAAACTTGCTTTCTTCCTGGCTTCTTTAAGAAGATCACAGTGCAAAAGCTGAAGTTTTCATTGTATTTTTAGATCATGATATTTGACAGCTCTTGGCCTTCTTTTATGTACAGGGCAGAATCTCCTGACTGTCTCACGGAATGAGCACTAGCTCCCACAATTTAACAGCTAAAAGCTCAACATACCACTTACTTCCTTTCTCCAAACTACTACTGAAACAAAATAGATGTGAACAAGGGCACCTAGAGGTGAAGAAGTAAGAAATCTGCATGTATCCTTCCCATTCCCAAAGGTGTTTGAAAGCACATCCCCCTTAAACAGTCTTTTCTTCTACCTCATGTGAGCAAATTGGGTGGAGTAAACATGTCTGTGCAGTCATAATACAAGGAGAGCCATGTATCATTTCATCCCGAGGGAAGGAGCATCTGGTGCATCACAGATTTGTCAGGAATTAGGTTAGAAGTCACAGTACTATGTTTTTTAATCTTGTTTGACTTAAAACTGTGTTTTGTAATCAGTGTAAGAGAAAAGCACCACTGAGACACAGGGATTAGCTGTAGAGAAGAAAAACAATAGTACACACGGTGCTTTGATGTGTTTCTATTTGAATTAGAAAGTAGCACTTTAACAGCTCAGAGAGCAGCATACAAAATCTCAGTTTAGCAATCACACTGTCCAGTACTTGAACTTCTTGAAAAGCACTGTCAAAGTCAGAGAGAAACAATCTCTGAGCAAATTAGAAGTGCAATAAAGGATTCAGTATATAATAAATCACAAGAAACATGGATCATAATGACTGGCTACAGCTATCAGTGATGTCAAGCATGTGAGCAGAAAGGAGCATTTAGTAATGAAAATTAAATTTATAATAGAAGATATTTAATGACAGAATGCCTATTCTTTAATTAGAGGCAGTGGAAAGGGATCAGGGCAAATACTACATATGACTTTAGACTTTGCTTTTGTGTGATTTTTTTTGAATCCTGGCTTATGAACACAGGCAGAATGAACATGGAGACCTTCCGTCTGTGAAACATAAACTGGGATTTATCACCCTAGAGGAACTGCCACTGTAGAAATGCCTGTTTCAACATTGTTAAAAGCTGAACATATTTGGCAGCAGAGTAAAGCATTAGGAATTCTTTAAAACCCATCTTTTGATCCAAACTTGTATCGTAAATAACACAGCAGCAGCTGCAAAGGATTCTCATTTTCAACCATGAACTTGGTAGGCAGAGACTCTTCTTTCCTTAAGTACATTTAACACTTGCTGAGCTGGTTCCATGAAGATTATACACATTTGTAAGATCAAATGAAAGCAAAATACATGCTTACTATTTTTGTTATTTTAGTGTATCTGCTCCTACACATATTACACCAGCAAATCCTTCATAAGTGATAGAAGTTTTGCAAGAATTTAAGCTACAGAATCAAAGCTAAGTGTACACTGAATGGTTCCTTTCTGCTGACAGTCAAGTTACATGCCATCAGAATTCCATGGAAAAGAGAAGATGTTTAATTTGGAGTTTAACAAATTAATATGCACCTCTAGGAATTGACCATTTCAGACATTAAACTTGCTTCTTCTCCATTCCACAAGCCAACAGTTTTGCTTATAAATCAAATCTTTTTAATGATCAGGAACATCAAATTGCCTCAAAAAGCATGAGAGTTTGGGTGGAATGCCTGCAGGAGCTCTCCTGGCAAGGCTGAGTGCTTCCCATGCCCAGTAATGAAGACAGTCAGATACAATTATATGGTGAAACCGTTCAGGAAATGTAATTGCTGCTATGAAATTTTTACCCTACTTCTGGCAGCAACCAGAAGTGAAATAGACCCTTTTTATTTCTGCAGAAATTCAAAGACTTCTTACATAGGAAGAGTGCTAGGTCTCAGCAGAGAATTGTTTGGAACTGAGAATCTAGAGACATATATAAGGACTTTGATTTTCTTCTGAGAATCAGGAAAGAAAGGAATTAGCAAATATTTGGTATACTTAAGACCAAAAAAAAAAAAAAAAGGGATATTTTCCCTTTGATCTGTTACAAAAATTTTTGCCCCTCTTAAAATTGCTTGTAGGCACATACCTTAATCTAATTCTGACTTCTGTGATTTTACCTTGAACTTTTGTTACTCAGTAAAGCCAACTTTCACTTGTTTCATGACTGTTTTGTAGCACATGTACCTCGCTAACTGTATCCAGAGTAACATTAAAGTAGCTGGGGTGGATGGCTTGCTCATTAATAGAAAAATATTATATCTATATATCTAAGTTGTTTCCAGTCCAGTCTGAGCATATGGAAACCTATGTGGATCAAATGGGTGTCTAAAATGTAGGTCTCGATCAACAAGTTCCATGTAATGTAAAAGTCTTTTTATCAGGAGCTAAGGCTAGACATGGTGCATTGCCTGTTCTGGCAACTATCCATGGAGAGAGACAAGGCATGTGCTAAAAAAGACTGGTGAATCCAGTCAGAGAAACTAGTATTACTTTTCCAACAACACTGTTGTTGACAGACTGCCATTCAAGAGCAGTATATGTAGATGAACAGAGAAGTAAACACAAGGAATATCTTATAATCTACTTAAATGTGAGATTCCACAACACTCATCCTTTGACCTTTCTGATTCTCAGATGGAGGTCAGAGAGGTCACTCTTCATGTTTCCCTTTCTTTCAAGGCAAATTCAATGAGGCTATGTCAGTTTTCACCTGGTGGGGATTTGACTCACTGAATATGAGACTAATGGCTTCAGAAAAAACTTCAGCCTTGGCAGCGATAGTGAATACTGTATCATGTCAGCTGTGTATACCTCACACACTTAGCTCTAACTTACTGTAAATAGAATGAAGAGTGCTTTGTTGCTGAATAATTTATTACACATTAAATATGGCCCAAGGCAACAGAGTTTTTAAGTTCCACAAAGGCCTTATATATTTCCTGCTGTTATAATTATGCAAAGGAAATACTGACAGTCTGAATTATGAAATATAGATTATCCATTCAGCAACAGTTCAAAGATGTATTATATGGGTGGGTAGTGAGCAAAGACAGGGGATTTCAAATGTCATGAGTACTCTTACAGTAGGTACAGTATCTGTTAAAGTATCTCCTTGCTGCATAGCAAAGTTGCAGAACATGAAGAGATCTTCAGTTACCCCAAAAAACAGGCATGGCTGACACTACTGACTCATATACCCTTTAAAGCCACATTTTTTTCTCTTTTCTTTGCTTCCTAGTCTCACTTTATCCTTCTTTTCATGCTTAATGAGACATAAAAATACCTTTACTTCATTGAGAATCTTTCATCCAAGCAGCTCAAAGAATACCACATTAAGGCTCACAACACCTCTGTGAGGGAGGCAATAGGTACCCAGAGGTTTTTTTTCATGTACTGTAAGGTGTATGTATCTCTGAAACCGAGGGTAGTAACTCTTCTGAGAAGCAAAGTATCTCAAGATTACTTTTAAACAGCATAATACATTGATCTAAAAAGGTGTTGCGAGACAGATCCTTCCTCGGTTAAGCAAAATACTCAATACTTGTGCTTAAATTAGATGTGTAGATTTGTTGAAATTACATGTTGTTAAAATGGTTGGTAATTAAAAGTTTCACTTCTATATCTCAAAGCAACAAATATTTCAGGAAATCAGGATCAATGGGTTCTGAAATACAAGTGAGATCTGAAGAAAATACCAGACAATGTAGATGGATTTTCAGTTATGGACAAATTTTAAGAATACTTTGCAATTTTGAAATTACTTCCATCTGAGTTCAAAATGCATTATAAAATCTATGAAGCACATTAGCTCTGTTTTACAAAAGAGGAAGCTATGCACAAACAGATGATGTGATTTCCAAAGGCTGACAAAAAATTAGCCTGGCACAAATGGGAACACCCTGCTGGCTTCCTGGCTCCTGCTTCTCACACCGGTCATGCTTCCTCTCACTTTTTAGTGAGACTTATTTGCTCTCTTTTGAATCTAAGCAAAGATATCCATTTCTTTTAATGCTGAAAACTCTGATCTAGGATTTCTTCTTCATTTTTTAAAAAGTCTTCAGGCAGCAGACAAAGATTTTGAAAATTGTAAACATGTAGATTCAAACATATTTTGATTATTCAGCAGTGATTTGTGTGTGTTTTTATGTTTATGTGCTTTTGAAATGGAAGGCTTTCAGAAAATCCACACCTTTGGTAGGAAGTTTGCTAACTTTTCCAGATCCTGCCAAAACATCCCTGTCCAAATGGAATTATGAAAGTTTCCTATGATATATTTGAGTGATGTATCATATTATCTATGGAGATGATTTATCATAAGATTTCTGTTATTTTAGAGGGTAGAAGAAGAAATAATTTGACAATCAATGACATGCCAACATTCTAATACAAAAGCCACTTGTTCTGAGTGACATTCACGATCTGAATGTCAGATCAAATGTACTTTGTTCTATATGTATCATATACATACCCTTAGTTATGCAGTCATGGAACTTCGCCCTTGCTATAACACTGTATGAAAGGAAAACAGTCTGAGAAAGCAGTTCCAGCTTTTTTAATGATGGTAAGTTGGACAAAGTTTAACTGAATCAGAAGTGCACTGGAGTTACTGCGAGAGGAGGGTGAGAGAAGGCATTTTTGGCACCTGTGAAAAACAGCAAAACAAATGTGGTTTGACTAAATGGCAGATTTAGAGAAGGGGGCTTGATTTGTCCATGAGCCTCTTGCTCTTCCTTGTACTTAAGCATTATGATTGAGTATTTAATTATATTGATCATGGACAATTTTTTTTTAAAATTCTGCAGAATCACTGCCTCATTTAGTGGGTGGTACTCAGTAAACAAGGCAGCTGTTCAATATCTTTTTTATCCACTTCATTTACTGTGTGTGGTCTCATGCCTTATTTAGTTCACACAATCCCAAATCAGCCCTGGGCCTGGAATTATTCACCAAATAGTATGTGATTATGCAATTAAAGACTGTATCAAAACACTCAAAAGGGTAGAATTAGGATAGCACACAGTTGAATTTAAGTTAGTTGAATTCCCTACATTTTGTGTCCTTGATTTTTCCACCTTAGTGATCTTTTTTATGTAGTTTTGTTTTTATTTTTGCTAAACTTCTGAGGAAATGTCTGTGGTGGACCATCACAAACCCCAGTTACTAGAACTGCAAAATTGTGGCCTAGTCTGTGAATGGTTTGCTATGTGGAGTTAAGTCTTAATTCTCAGCACATCCCCATAAGAGTCTCAGGACTTTCTCTGCTGGGTCACTGCTTGATGCAGCAGAATCATTCTTTCCTATGCCATTCTCCTAGTGGAGCCTTCTGAGAAACAACCTCACCTTTGCTGAAGGAGTAAAAAAGGCTCATTGTAGATCTTACCTAATATAACTCTGTGCCTTACACAAGGAAACCCACATAGGTCTGGAGAGAGATGACACATCCTGTTCAACAATGCCTGGCCAGATGGGTATACCTGAGGTATGATGGCAGCCCTGATCACAAACAATGGCCTGTGCTTTTGAGTTACCAGGGTCACTGTTTCTTCTTCACTCAGCAAACAAAGGGTATAAGATGACTCTCTATAATATTAGAGGTAAAAGACTTATGCTGTCACCTACTTCATTTCCACTGTGTTTTCACTCCTTTTCACCCTATTCCCATGTATAAGGGATCTTACTGTTGGCATGGCTGTTTTTTTCATGCTGCCTTTCCCCTCTCCCCCCCTTTATTTAATCCAAGTCTAATTATACCCAAGTATGTCTAATTATATCCCCTAATAGCAGGCTAAATAATTTCCAACGCTTCTTGGCTTTTACCCTATTCAAATATTTAAAACCAGGGTCAGAATCTCCTCTCATTTCTACCAGGCTATGTCAGCAAGTAAAATTTAGCTTAGACCAATGGAGCCACAGATTCACAGTAGTGGCAATGTGGTGTGAGAAGAAGGGAGCAGCTCATACTCCAGGATAATCCTAGGATACAATTACTTTGGTAATTGAGGCCTAAATGGGTTCAGTTTGGCAATGTTCCATAACCCAAATTTCTGAGGCTTTGTGGGGTCTGGGAACAAGGAGGTGGAAGGGAGCAGGAGGATTAACTCATCAAAGGGTAAACTGATTATTTTGAATTTCAAGTGAAAAGGCTTTGGTAAATGAATGAACAGAGGGTTCCAAGCCCACACTTAGAAGCACTGGTTTGCAGGCACTACAAAGGACTAGCTGTTAATTAATTATTGTAACATATGTTGTGTGGATTGTTAAACCACAATTATTTTACATAGGGGTCTAGCTGGAAATGTTACCCTTGTTCTTGCTTTACATGACCTGATGGGAGACACAGATGAACATTCATCTAACTTGTGTAAAGTAGCCTGTGTGTTGGCTGCTGCTTACATTTTTTTCCTCTTCATGTTGGCTGTCTTCCTAAACCTATTGCAAAATTCAGTGTCCTGCACTTGCCACCACTCTCTTCTCTTCCTCCTGTTCCATCTCAAGCTATAGATAAAGAAAGGCCACTGGATTTTCTACCACTTTACATATTTAACAACTATGTAAATTTACTCCAAAACTACCCACCCAAGACCAGACCTCACCAGTGGCCTGGAGCTCTTCCCATGGAGGGAATCCTAAGTAATCTCATTGACCAGTATCCAATATCAAATATCCCATACCAAAGCTGAAAAGATAAAGTAATATCAGAGCCTGTCTGTTGAATAGGAGCTGAAGGCCTTATTTTGAAATAAACATAGCATAATACAGGAAGTTCTTGCTTTCTATCATTGCAGAGAAGGGTTATTCCATAAATTTATTGGGAAATTACATCTTTGGAACAGGATGTTGAGGAAAAAATCTATAAAAATAACTTTAGTCAACATTCAAAGATTTCTAAATCTATCACAGAAGCTCCTCTGGAGATTTCACAAAGGTTGGTCTCCAAGTAATAATAGATTTGTTGAAAAAAATAGTATGAAAATATATATTAAAAATACAGCATTTGCATTTCTGTCTTTGACTCAGACTGAAATGCCCAAGAAGATAAAGGCAATCTAGTACATATGTAAGTTTAAATTAATTTTCAAACACAGCTTTTAAAGAAGTGTGGACTTAGTATCTTTCCTTTCTTAAATACTTTTTTACAAGGGCTTTATAAGAGGAATATCAAACACAACCTGAGGGCTGGGTCCAGTTTGAAAAGCAATACACCAGGCACATCCCATTCCCTTATTGTCCCTTTCCCATTAGACCTTAGGACCTTAACAAACAAAAGTGCCACCTTCAGCTGAAATTGACTCTGAAATGGAAATGCAGGGAACAGGTCAAAATATCACAATATGTTTCTTCTGCTCTTCACCTCTTGGCCTCGATCAACCTCTGGTGTCACTCAGTTACTAACATGCTTTTATATTAATTTGATTGTTTGACAGATTCATTTCTAGTCTCCAAATGAGGGTATGTAGACTGCACTGACTAGCAGGGTGGACACTCAACTTCTCTGAACCACTAAAACAGCCAAACCTCACTGCAATTTTGTCTTTCAGCTGCTTTTCAAACAAGGGATATGGAAGGAGAAGGAACTGAATTACTTTATATTAATAATTATATCAGTCTTTATCATATTATATTATTGTCTATTATAACAATTACTTCTTTATAAACACATTTGAGTTCCTAAATGACAGGAAACTTGGAGCTGACTGTGCTTTCACAGAGAATTCACTGATAACTTCTTTTTTTCAAACTAGTTATTCAAAACTCACTGTTTTCCTGGGGAATGAAGTTGCAAGAGCTCCCATTAGCGAACATTATTCTTTGGAAAGGATTTTTATTTCAACTTCTGAAAAAAACTCACTTGAAATATATTTTGAATCTGTCAGAGGCTTCCCCATGCCTGCAGACCCTGAGGTCAGTGTAGGAGGAGGGGCAGGAGGTGCTCCAGGTGCCAGAGCAGAGATTCTCCTGCAGCCCATAGTGAAGACCATGGTGAAGCAGGCTGTTCCCCTGCAGGCCATGGAGGTCCACAGTGTAGTAGATATCCACCTGAAGCCCATGGAGGACCCCATGCTGGAGCATGGGAAGAGTCTGAGGAGTCCTCCCCCTGTTGAGGAAGGAGTGGCAGAGACAAGGTGATGAATTGACTGCAATCCTCAGTCCCTTTCCTACAGTGCCTCTGGGTCAAAGGAGGGAAAGAAGATCAGGAGTAAAGTTGAAACTGTGAAGAGGGAAGGGGTGAGAAGAAGGTGTTTTAAGGTTTGGTTTTATTTCTGATTATCATGATCTGATTTCACTGGCAATAAATCAAGCCAATTTCCCCAAGTGGAGCCTTTTTGCCCATGAAGGTAATTGGTGAGTGATCTCCTTCTGTCCTTACCTTACAATTTGCATTTGTGCTTCTCTGTGCATACTAACTTCCATCCAGTATCATGGAAGTCTCTTCTGTGAATTTCAATAGAATCCCATGATTCCTATGCACTACTTAACATGCATCTAACACACATTTTTCAAGTCTGGAGTGATTCTTTGCTTGTAGGCTTGCTCATGGTTCTACAGTAATTCCAATCTCTGCAAAGGCTAAAACAGATGCTTTAGTCTTTGAGTGAAAACGCTGCAGGTCTGCAGACTAAGTTAGTGACAGTTGATCAGCTCCTGATAAAACCAGTAGGTTTATATATGGATCATGATAAATCTTCCAACAATATAATACTGTGTTCTGAAACTTTAGGCTTTGCATTAACTTTGCACTATTTTATCTTCAAAAAGACTTCTTGTATTCATTCTGCTCATAATTTTTACGGTTGGCATGGTAACTGCCTAAAAATGTGCTAGAGGCATTACAGCTCCAAGCTTTTCTTGTAGCCTATGATGCTTAATCAAAAAGTTTGCAATACATCCCAGTACTCTAAGTGGTAAAGCTAAAAATATTGCTCTCTTCAGAGCATCAACAACTGCAACATGCTTTCAAGAAAGAGTTTGTGCTTACAATGTAATGGAGAAACACCAACACTTACCCCTTTATTCACTTCTGCACTCCAGTAGTGTGCAGCAGTTCTGGAAGTCTCGAGTGTCTGGTATCTAGTAAATTTTTCCCTTACAGCATTGTATTCTTGTAAGATTGAAGTAAGTATGTAGGTTGAAAGAGTTTGCTCTCTTTAATACGTGACAAAGATGCTATTTAAAGCCATGATACTGCAAATCCATACATATGGTGGGATCAGCACAGAAGTGAATAGTAGCACTGAATTCACGGGGATGACTTAAAATAGTGGTAACCTCTATGTTGAGCTATGGAATTTGGCCCCAACCCTAATACATTATTCAGGTGGCCAAATATTTTCTTAACAAATGACTGGTATTGTAAATATTCAGTATTTATTAGAAGACACTGATGCAAACTTAAAGGAAGATGGGAACTGTGAAACCATCAGAACACAATGAAGAAACATGTAATGACAGTGGAAAGCTTACCTGCACATAGCTGTCTTACAGATAAATCTGCATCTGTCTAAAGGCTAGAACTGAAACTGTGGCTAACATAACAACAAACTGTATGCACAGGGAATATTCCTTGCTGGAGTGAAATTCCTTGTGTTAATAAGATGCACAATGTGGTTCTAAACTTTGCTTCAACACACAGGGCAAACATCTCATTGTAGGGGCAAATGACAGCCCTCAGATAGCTTGTTTATGCTGGTAATGTGTGTGAGAATGTTGCCTATGGGGCAAACATTCCTTTATGGTACAATGGGTCTGTAAAACCAGGGATCACACCACAGTTTCTTTCTAGTAGGTTATGACAGTCCAGGTCAATGCACCCTGAACTGGCACTCGTACACTCAGCGTGAGGACAGATGAACCCTCTGACACTTAAGCAAACGTGCTCTCAGAAGGTGTGTGCATGAATTCTAGGGCACTGTTCCAGCTGTGCACTCTCTAGTACACAGAAAAAGTGACAAAGCTATTTGCAGGGCCTGTCATCTCTCCCAAGATGATGGTCTTCTTGTCCTCACTCCATTTTCTGATAATTTTGAACCTGGGATACTATGTTTACTCCTGTAAAAGAGGAATTATTAGCAGTGCACCGGTGGTAATAGTGGTGAAAGTGATGTTGACTCTGAAATTGTTGCTTGGATTTGCTTGAAAGTCCTATGCTGCAAAGCTTTACCATCTTAATATATGGCAGTTTCAATGTTTTGATGGCAGTCAGAGGTGCTTAGGGCTTTTGAGGATCAGGTTTCTCAGTGACTTGTATAATTTGCATTTGAAAACCTTGCTTTGAAAGGTTTGGTCACAGCACTCAGTTATACTCTAATGAGAATAGGAAAGGCTTATTGACTATCATGTACAGCTTTAATGGGTATATGTGTAAGCCTGTATTTTTTTCTTTTTCTGTTCTCAAGTGACAAACGATTTAATTGCAGTAGAGGAAGGCCATTTTTATAGTCCCAACTTTTTAAATGCAGTCACAATTTCCTTCTCTGTACATCATGAACTTCTTGCAATCCCTTTGATATGACAGGAGTAGAAAAAACAAGCTCCATCTTCCACAAACTAAAGATACATCCATAAGAGTGATGGTCTTGTGGAATACAAACATGGAGGCACTTGAAACCTCCAGAGTGGTTAATATGTCTACTTTTGTTAAGGAAATAGAGAAATAAGAGGAAAAAATAAGAGAAACCTTCATTCAAACATATAAAAGGTAATGATTGTACCGGTGTGAGTTCAGTCTGTTCATACAGGATTGTAGGAATAGGCTCTTAAACATCATCCTATTCAATTTTTAAAAAAATCTAAGTTTCTTTTACAAACAACTTTAACATATTACTAAGTATTACATTTTCACAAGAAGGCATAATTCTGCTCTTCATTAAAGCTTTAAAACTGCTGAAAAATATTATTTATTATTATCTCATAATTTTTATTTTACTTTTGAAGTCACTTTTCTAAGGAATAAGGGCCAACATAACCATGACACACTTACATGTCCACCAGTCTTATTATTGTTCTATCTGCCTGTCTTCACAAAGAGGTTTTGGATCTCTTGAAAAATTTCAGAGAAATAGAAATTTTAAAGTAATCATACTCTAGAAGTGTTTTAATAATACAAAATGGAGTAGGACAGAGCTATGATGTTAGTTGTCCTCAATGGGAGTAAGGATGAAATATGACCTCACTCCTGGTTATGCAACAGAACATCCACATAACAAAACAGAAGTGTCTCAACCATTACAAAAATTTCACTGTGAGATTATGCCTTAGTTGATGCTAGATAATCAGTTTAGCGCCTCACTGGCATGGTTTCACTGAGTTGTAGCAAGGTCTGAGCTGGTCCTACAATTGTAGTGGAACTCAGCTGAAAAATTTTCCTCTATTTTCTGTCAGAAATATTCCATAATTTTGTAAAGATTCTAATTTTAGGTCCATTTTGATTGTGTACAACTTTTTCTGTTATAAATTTCTGTCCTGTGACCATGATAAACCTTGAGGAATCTGGGGTCTGCTGTAACAACATGTGTTAGAAAACCTCAATTCCTTTCAATACTCAGGTAGGCTGTCACCCAGCCCCAGGGGACATAGACAGCACTCCAGCTTTGAGCTTCATCCAAGGGAGAGGTATAGCTGAACAGGGACTTCAGTCGATGGCTCTGTGATTATCAGGGTTTGTAAAACCATTCAATGGAAACTTTAAAAAAGGCACTTAAAACTAAAATCCAAGAGAATATCTACGGAGGTATTTTCTTGACGTCGAGCTTCTGCTCCTACTGGGATAGACAAAACTTGTTTGTAGAGAAGAGGAGACTAGATGGGTGTTCTGTTTTTCCAGATCTTGTCCAATTCACTTCAAAACCCAAAGTGTACAATTAGGTACTTCTGACTCTTAAGATGAAGGAAGTGTTGCCTTAATTACTGGTCAAATTTTACCAGGAAACTATTAAAATTGTTTCAAGCCAATTTTACAAATACAAATTACAAAGACTAAAGGATAAAGCTAGAAGTGGCAACTTATTCTTTGGCCTTATAGCGTTTTTAGATATTTTACCATTCCTCACTCTGTACAACTACACTTTCACAAAAATGAGACACGCTCTGCAGCTGAATTTCTCTTCAAGCAGAGAAAATTCCCAGCAGCTGCGTGTTTAACACAGAGGTGGAATTTGAGGTGGTCAATCCTCTGACTCAAATGAAACAAGATGGTGACTTCCATGACAAGAAACACAGTGATCCTACTACCCCAGGAGTCTTGACAACCTAATCCTGAATAACTAGTCTTGGGATAACAGTGCTTTCAAATCACTGCCTTTTATTTGCATGCACTTAAAATACACTTAAAGTAAAACAGAAACTCCAGGATCTTCTAAAGGTTAAAGTATTATGTTTTGGATGCATATTTTCCATTTAAATTTAATTTTATATCTATGAGAGATACTTTATCAAGGAGATTGCAGGGATTATTGAAACTCCTTCCTTACTTTGCAACTCTTTGGTGGCAATATTCAGCTCAATATATTTGGTTCACCAGTTAAGACTTTCTGTTAAAAGGTACCTGTGCTGCATTAGCCAGGAAAGCCTCCCTCCTTCACTGGCTCTGACTCCTGCAAGAGGATCCAAGACACAAACAGCCTCAGACCCTGGAGACACGTAACCATGTCTATCCTTAACATCAATGTGAAGTTACATATGTTAGTAAAATATGTGGATATGGGCCAGGGTAACATCAAGGGACGTTTGCCAGGTCCAAGTTGAGCAATAAGGCAGGGTGTAGACTCTGATCCCATGCTTTGGTATGTTGCTAGGTACAGGGCAAAAGCTCTGCACTATCACTCACCAAGGTGTGCTGTCATTGCACAATAACTTCGTCCTGTGCACTGGGATGATTATAGGGTGCTATTTTCAGCGTGTAGAAGATATTTTATTCATGTATATTTTATTCTGCTGACATGCGGAGGAAATAGCTGCTTGGTAAATGTCATGTTATAGTAAGTGTATGGCCTATTTTTAGCTAGACAATAATATGAAAAGGTGCTGTTCTTTATAGGTCACTATGGGTGTGCATGGTCTCCCACACAAAGGCTGGATGGGAAGACTTTAAAACCAGTGCCTTGTTCCTGCTATGAGCCGTGGGCATGCAGAATCCTATCTATGGTTGAGAGTGAGGAAGAAGAAGTTCAGCACTTTGCTACTTCTGAGACTGAAAGTATACCTATAGCAAAAAATTCCCAATGCAATTTGTAAGGAAATCCAGGTTATGTAAAAAGATAACACTGCTTCTTGGAAACAATTTCTCATAGGAAGCAGCATGAAATTGTTTTCAGCCTCACAGTTATCTTGTTTGTTTTGCTAATCCTCACAAAGATTAATAAAGGAATGATGAGACAACAACAAACTGTAAGCACAGGAAGCGACTATTGCCTAAAGCATTTGGATATGATTATGTAAACACGATGTAATAAGAAAGCTGAGAGATTTAACTTTTGAAATCTCTTTTATTCCCTTCTAAAAAAACCACCCTCTTGGAACATTAACCTTATTCCCTGAGTATCCTTTCAGTTGTTAAAGCACTGCCATTTTCACTGCAAGTTCCTTGCTACTATTGATCAAGCTACCCTAGATGTGATCTTTTATCTAAACTTTTCCTGGCATGTATTCTAGTATCTGACCCTTAATTTGAGAGAGAGGTGTCATTAAATTTGAAGGGGACATTTTGTATTTAACTGCTACATGTACTATTTTTCTCCTACCCACTGGTAAATACAATCAATATTTTGAACACTTATTACATGGTATAGTTTCTTTGTCACTGTAACAGTGACCTCTTCTTTAAGAGCATGAAGCTGAAGACTTCATAGTGAGTCAGACTAGTCACACCAGCTGACAACTTTGCTAATCACTAAAATCCCAAGCGATAAACCTTTTTAAGAATACTGTTCTATCATATATAAATGCTAGCAATTTAAATATTCATGTGACTAGGTTTTAGATCTTTTTCCTCCCTCAGCAATTCCATTTTGTACAGAGAGCTAGTGTGCAGGTTAGGGGGTTTTTTGGCCCTTTTGTTCAAAGTAAGGACTCCAGTTTTATCAACAAATTACCTTAAATCTGTACTTTGTATAAAATATATCCTAAATTCATTGTGACGTCTTTGTCACTATCTCTCCATAGTTAATCATGCAAAAGACATTGAGAAAAATGCAGAGGAAGATCAACTGGTCAGTAACTTAAACGATTTATTAAAGCAAGGTAAATATGCACATTTTCTGTCATTTTATATCCATTCAATAATGTAGAATGACAGAAGAGTCCAGGAGAAGGAACGGGACTTGTTCTTGTCTGGCACCTCTACAGCATCCCCTGTGATGTTCAGAAAATCCTGCTTAGCCTCCGTAGCTCTTGGCAGAACATGGTTGTTACAGAGGCCTCTTCAGTGAACTTAGGTCTCGTATTTTGGTAGTACTAGGGTAGGCTATGAATTGGTCAGGTAAGTTTGTTTCATGGGGCCACCAAAAACATTGCTCCAGTGGTAGGAAAAAAAGAACTTGCTCTTTTCCTCCAGTTTATGCAGTTTAAGCACAGAGCTGAAAGAGCCACCAGTGACACACATGAGGCCAAACACACACTCCATTGTCTTTTTTTTTTCCTTGCCCAAAACACCATTTTAGCTGAAATTTTCCAAAAGGAAACACATAAAAGGAGGTTGAGACATGTCTGGCAAGGGTATTTTCAATTCAGTTTGTTGGAGTCTGATAAGGTTATAAACAACAAAAAACAATGTCGCTCTTGACTAACACAGTTAGTCAACCTTAACATCAGACAGTCAACTAACTTTGCTCATAATTGTAATAAGGAACTACTGAATGCCAGACTATTACATTATTGTCCATAATATTAAGTTACAATAGATAATTACCAGTATCAAGATGGGCAGCAGTTTCTTTAAATTAATATTGCCCTCATTTTTTTTTTTTTAAATTTGGGTAAGATATCAAAAATGTTAAAAATGAGTAGTCATTCATTATATAAAGCAGCAGCTGAGCGGTAGGTGGAGGAATGATTGGTTGTTCCTACTCCTAAGCAAACACAGAGTTTCATTTTTTAAATTAACTTTATTTTGATGGCAAAAAAAAGTGATCTCGAATGACACAAAGTTTCAACTGGTAAATCTTCTTTGCAGTTTTTCCTCTTTAATCTCTGAAAGCTGGTGTAGTTCATTCCAATTGCCCACAGCATCAGCTTTATTCTCGTGAAAGAACTTGATCTCTTTTTAGTTTTCCTTTAATGTTTTGAGCCCTTACCAGAAATGGTAATCTTCTTTAGGTGTTGGCAGGAGCCACAAAATTCACAAAAACTAAAGCTCAGGTCTAACCAAGTATCCCATTTTCAGGACCACCCAAGTGATTCAGGTTTGTCACAGACACAATATACTCCTTTATATGATTTTCTAGCATTAGAAAGAGAATTTTGGGTATTGATCAGTCAGGTTAGGAAAAGATTATGAAGATCATTGTACCTAAATAACACATACTTTTAGGTGTTTTGTAATACATTAAGGTCTTTTGTTTATTACAGAGAGTCAGTATATCAGGTTGATTTGACTTCAGGTAGCCATTCTGGTGCTGGGTCACACACCTTATGTTGAGGAATTCCCTTGGTAATTTATGACCAGCCTTTCCCTGAACTCCCCTCTTTCTGCATGCTGGCATTGGATCCTATGGAGATAGAAACCCCACAGGAGATGGGAGATGCTACTGCTCCTCTCAGATATAAAATTACCCCCTGCCCACAACTTTGCAAGCTGAAGCCTCGATGTACTGTGATACACTGCCCAGGCTGAGCTATGGAAATCTGTAGATGTGACCCCATAATGGGATGGGAAAAGCAGAGCATCCCCCAGGACCTGGCCTGGGTATGGTCAGTCTGTCCTGCACTGAGAGTCCAAAAATCAGGTGTTAGTGACAACTTCACTGCTTATTTCTCTGTTTTGGGGTTTGTTTGTTGTTTTGGTTTTGGTTTTGTTTGGTTGTTTGGTTGTTGTTTGTTTGGGGTTTTTGTTTGTGGTTTTTTTTTTTTTTTAATTATTTTTTTAATTTTTATTTTAGGGAAGTAAAAGCCCGCAATAAGGATGGGTCTGGAAACTCTGAAGCATTTTGATTGTTTCAGGACAGGTTGGGAGTTGCCATTGTAGCACGTATTGAAAAAAACAATGGTTTGCATCACAAGAGTGGGATGAGATATAGTGATACTTGAGCCAAGTCACAGCTGCTTCTCAGCACAGTTCAAGGTGTTGACTAGTCCCGGAGTAGCAGGCATCCCACTTTAGGAAAGATCACGTCTTTCACCATCTTGTACAGTAGTGATTATAATCTGCCAGATGAATCTTTCCTTTCCTGGAGCTGAAATCTCTGTGACTGACAGAAGATCATATTTGGAGGCTCCACAGTTCTGAAATTGGCTTATTCTGGAAATCTGCCAGTGTCACAGCCTGGCAACATAGAGGTATCAGAATTACACTTGCTGGTCTTATGAACTGTTGCATCACTGCTGAAGGATGTTACAAGATATTGAGCTTAAGGGACAGGTCTTTATTTTAGTCTTAGTATTGCTTCCACTAATTTTCACGTACCTAAAATCTGGAAAAAAATATGCACTTCTCAAGTCTATTGCACTTTGAAAACATAAAACTTCTCTGTTTAATCATCATTGTCCATCTTATCTGAGGAAGCCAGGAGAAAAAGTAATATGACATCCCAGTAAGTAACAGACTGGAGATCCACATAGAGGGGTCCATTGGATGACAACAGATATTCATTTATGCCTTGTGAGACCGAAATAAAACAACTTTATGTTCATTTCCTCCCCACACCTCCACCCTTTTCTAAGGTTAACAGAAAGGATTCCTTTAGTACACAAGTTATTTTAAGATCTTGACCAACTTTTCCATGTGTATAAATAACTCCACCTGTTGCAGTATCACATATATGTGATCATTAAAATAGATGTAAGTAAAAAATAGTAGTATACTACATTTCAATCTAAAAGTGATTCCAGGAACAAAGCAGCTATGAGACACAGGTTTTTACTCTTTCAAAAACATAAAGGGGATTCTCCAGTCTGAGGTGGATTTTTCAGTGTCAAAAACCTATCATGCACAACATCGTAAAAGTTACTGAAAATTGAAAAAAAAATAGAAATTTTCCTTGGCCAAGATGTTGCAGTTCATAGACAATGTTTTGTCACTGCCCATAGCAGGGATTGTCGAAGAGGTGCCAGGGATGCATTAAATTTGTTTCAGCTTCACAAGTTCATGTGTCCCCTTTTTTACTGTTGCATCTGAAAACAGTTCTCCAGGAGTTCATTAATGAAGTGCTGTTTCTTTATTTTCTGATATAGATCCAAGATGCAAAGTGAGAAAGCTCAAAGTTATTCTGTGATAAAGTTGGCACAAAACATAAGACACAGTATCTGTGTCAAACTTTGCAGGCTGTTCCTAACTACAGTGGAACAGCCATACTGCAGATAAGAAAGAGATCTGAGAACAAACTTTGTGCAAATTGTTCCCAGTAAACTAGAAAGCTATGGTGCAAATGTCGTTATTTTTAAAGCTATATTTTGGCTTCTTTGTTTGGTGGTCATATCACATTTTCAGCACCTAGAAATCCTCTGCTTATGACAGTGTCTGAATGAAATGTTGTTACTGACGTAACAATTATCTCCTCACCCTGTAGCTTTCAAGTTATGACTTAATGTTGAGAAAACTGTGGGCTAAGTGAGTGAAATAACTTCACTACCTTCAAAGGATGTGGTTAGAATAGTCTGTAGGGGTGGGAAGAGAGTTTTCTTTTGCAGTTGGTAGAGCAGTAACAACAGAGTGGCTTTCAATTGCTTCTGTATTGCAGCTCAAGGCTTTTAGGCCCTGTCTGCTGCACCCACACACGATCTGGTGCAGTCACTCAAAAAGCATATAGCAACCTTTCAGCTCAAGGAGTCCTTTCAAAGCAAGCTTCAGTCACCCAGGGGGCCAGCAATCTGTAGAGGCTGCTTTTTCTATTCCTGAGATGGTGTATCACATTGGCTCTGCTGCACTGGGACCACCCTATGCCCATGGTGGAGAAATAGGATTTGCTTTTCATTAATTCTGTTACTATAAAAAATTCCTGTAGGATATTCTGTAGTTAGAGCACTGAATCATTTCTGAAACTTCCTATTCAAATATTTGTTTTATATGGCAATGGTATTAGTAATGTGCAAGTTTTATGCACTGCTATTTCCTCCCACACCCATTGAAAACTAACAAGAGCCAGCCTGTCAAAATAAGCATGTGAATTATAGATCGGCTATAACATGCTTCAAATAGCTAGTGTTTTAGCCTAGGTGATACTATATAACTTTGCTTTCCCTCTGCTTGCAAAACTGCAGTCCACAATTCACCAAAAAAAGCCTACAAACCGAAGTCTGGAATTACTCCATCATATTGGAGATACTTAAATCGGGTACTTAACAATGGAGAATTTTCTCCTATGGTTGATGGAAAGAAACAGAAAACTTCCTTTTAGCTCACCTAGTATTTAAACTTCCATGTTGCTCACTGAGTATTTAATTTATCCTTAAGCAGGGTGATTGCTGACTACTGATGGAGCCCAAGGTGACTCTGATTTCAGCTTAGGTACTTCAGCTACATCATTTTCAAGAAGAAATGGAGCCAAGGCTATCTCTGAACCTCTGAAAAGCTTTCAGGGAGGCTGAGCTCTCTCTTTCTAATCTGGCCTCTTTTCACGGACTGCATCCATATGTTGCCTTGGAGGTTGTTGTTGTTCCTCTGTGGAGCCAGCTGCACTTAGTACGTACATTGTCCTGCAGGCTATATTCAAAATCATCAGGAAATGGGAGCAAGTAATCGTCTGCAATGTTTGCTTATGTGGGGTAATAAAGGGAAAACTGACTCTAAGGAGCTGCATAGGGGCCTTATGCTACAGACTGAGTAATGAAATGGCAGAGGAAATCCAATGTTGATAAATGCAAAGCAGTTCACAAGGAGGAAGATAATCTGGACTGCATGACCCAACAATGGCTTCTGATCATGGAGGGGACACAGAAATCTTGGAGTCATTAGTACAGCTGTGGTCACACACTGTCACATTCAGCATAGCTATTAGTAATGATCAGAAATGCAAGTCAGTATCTACAACTATTAGAAAGCAATACAGAATGGACAGTGTGCCACTGTAAATCCATACAGCTGCTGTATCCTGCATGTTGAGTAGGATTCTGGTTTTCCATTCCAAAGGGTATAGCAGAAGCAGAAAAGGAACAGTGAAATGAGTTCTTTTATAAAGATCTTTTATTAAATAGACTGAGATTCTTCAGCTGTGAAAAGAGATGGGATATACTATAGAGTCTATAAAATCATGAACAACAGGCAGAAAGTAAGTACAGAATTACTGTTTGCTATTTCTTCTAACACAGTAACGAGGGTGTATCAAATGAAATTAGGAGGCTTGAATGACACAAGTTCAAAGAGTTACTTTTTCATATATACAATTAAGTTATGGAATGCCTGGCCACAGGATACTGCAGTTGCTAAGAGCAAGTGTGGGCTCAAAAGCAAATCAGAAGAATTTGCTGTAGAGAAATCCACTGATGAATATCAAATAGAAAGGTACTGCTGCTGGTTCAGCAAGCAAATGGGCTGCAAGTCACTGGAAGATGAGCCAGAGAGACCATTATGAGTGTGTGCCATTATATGCTTTCACTGTTCTTGTCCTCTGCCGTGGACATTTGCTGTTGCTCTGTGTATGAGAGAAGACACTGCGTGAGATGGATCACTGGTCTGAGTCTGTAAGGTCATTTTATGGTTTTAGTGTACCTACAAAACCCCTATGCTTGAAGAGAAGGAAAGCTCATTTTCAGTAAGATCATATATCTTTTTGTCTGGTTGATGTCATCACTTAAGTAAATGGAGTGTAAAAAAATGCTCATGGAAATCCAAACAGGAAGCACTTTGCAAACAAAGAGGCACAGGCTGGTGCCTGCAGAGCTGCTCCTCTTCATGCTCCATGAGACCTGAAAGACACCTCTGCTACCTTCAGCCAGAGCACAGATGCAGAAGGACAATGAAATGATCTTCTTTTTTTCCTTTTTTTTTTTTTTTTTAATCTTCTCCAGATTAGGGCAGATCTGATGCTTATCATTTGAAAGCTCTGACACACCTGGGCAGCAGCAGCACAGTGCTGAGCCAGAATCATGACAGTAACTCTCCCTGGGTAATGTTCTAATGATACCCAGGCCAGCACTCAAGTAAAACTCTCCAATTTTAGTGCTCTCACAGACTTCAGTCTTCAGTGTCAGCAGCGTGGTCACACTGACAGTATAGCATGAAGCAAGGCTTTGTTCCAAACAACCCAGAATTGGCTCATCTAACTAGCCCTACCTCTGGGTGTAGGGTGACCTTCCCAATTAGCCTTTTAAAAGCCTTTCACTATATATGGCACTTTCAGTCTTGGCAAGATAAATCTGCAGGGAGAGCAAAAGGATGTCTCATGATGCAAGTACTAAAGCATTCTTGGATTTTCAAGAAAAAATACACAAAACAACTTCCTGACTCAAAAAGAGCTGTATTTGGCATGGGAAACTTCTGCATTAGACCTCATCCTGACAGGGAAGTATTAATCACAAAATTTAGAGTTTCCTTAGGTGTAAATGATAATGACTTGGCTGTATGTTTTCTGTGCTTTTAAAATGTATTTTACATGCTTTACATGTAAGCAAGATAAAGTCCTAACCCATAAACTTCACACTCATTGCCTTGGGATAAACAGCTGAAAAGAAAAAAAAAACACAGATGTATCAGCCAACCTGAAGGAGAAAATTTAAACCAATAAAAATATGAATAATAATTTACAGCAACTCAGAAAAAGTTCACTACATCTTCAAAAAGCCACAATTAAGAAAGATATGCACACTGGTTAAAACCAACATCCATCTGAGGAGGGACTGGAAGAAAGTTAATATTTTGCCAGTACTTCTGCAGACAAAATAGGGCAACCAGGTAATTATAGGCCTGTCAGTTTGACGTTTATTCCAAGCAGAGTGATGGAGTTGCTGATAGGAAAGTCAATTAATAAAGTATTAAAACACTGCAATTTAATTAATGGCAATCAACAGAGATTAATGAAAGATCTTATCAAATTAATGCGCTATTTTTATAACACTACAAATTTGGTGGATAAAAGGAATGGTGGTAATATTTTATACTTTGACTTTGGATGCATTTGCCATACAGTACTGTGAGAGATTCTGACAGAAATCAGAACTAACATGATGAACACATCTGGAAAACCAACTTGCTTTAGAGCTACCTAGCATGGGATCTAACAACTTAACCTAACGTGGGGCTCAGAGAGTAGGTTTTGCAGGTACTGCTTATCAACCTTGTGCTTATTAACAAGAGTTCCAGCAATGCAGAAGTGCCTTTCCTAATAATACTTTGCGATGAACCAAAATTTGGAAGTGGGCAGAAGTGGGAAATGCCTTTTCAGCATTGCTTGAAGAACAGGTGCAAAAGAAATACCTAGTGTTTCCATCTAACCCAACATAATGGATCTATTTAAGAACAAATATCTCAGGCCTTACTTCACATAAGAAGAGTTCTCCTTTGGGAAGCTGAGGCTGAAAAATGAACTGTGGGTCCTGGCAGGCCACCAGGTGAGCCCCAGAGCCCTCTGAAATCATGTTGCCAAAAGGGCAAGTGCAATCTTTTCCTGTGTGCAGGGGATAGCATCAAAGGTCAGTAAAGAGTTTGTTACTTCTGCATTTGACATCGATAATAATGTTGGTCTTGATGTCAGGAGTTCAAGAGGGATGTTGGTGGTAGTTCAGAGAAGAACAACAAGAATATGAATTAAAAAAAGGGCAGTAAAATGGAGTGACTCCACAGGGTAAATGTATTTAGATTTAGTATATCAAAGCAAAAGCTAAGGTATAACTTGATCATGGTTTGTAAGTGCTTTCATGAGGAATGGACACTATCTAACAGGGGACTTTTAGCTCAGGTATAAAAACATAAAAGGAAATTCAGTGGAAAGTTGAAGGCACATAATTTCAGTTAGATTAGGATAGGCAACTACTGCAAACCTGTGATAAAGCTGGCTGTGTTTTCTGTCTAGTCCTTCTCAAGTCCTGCTCTTCTTCAACAGGAATCAGTTCCACATGAGCTAAGGACCCATGTTTTCAAGTCAGAAATGGTCTTAAGGTGGTTTACGCCCTTTAGATCTGTAAATGAAGCTGTAACTGTATCAACATACATTTTTAAGTAAATAAAATAAAGATATTTCTGAATGAAGAATGGGATCCAAGTTTAGCTAATGGGAGCTTCTTGTGTACATCAAGAGGTGCTTCGTGAATGATATGGGTGGTGTTTCTTTCTAGCCGTGCTTTGGGAACCTGCTTATTTTTTAGTGCTACCCAAAAAGCTGGCAACACAGGATTACAATGAAGTTTTGGAGAACAGCTTCTAGAAGCACATCCAGTTGTCATGTTTCCATCTCACATTCGCCTCCACCAGCATCATCCTGATGGGTGCAACTGAGGAAGCAAAATCTGCCTAAGAGGGATCTGGTTCAGGTCATGGACTTGTCTGGAAAACAAATTCCTGAGGAAACTTATTCCTCAAGTGAAAAATGAGTGTTATACATCCCTAAAAGAAAGGAGACCTTAATGGTAACTGGCTGGAGTGTGTTCAATCCTAAAAGGTTAGGAATAACTAGTCATAATATTTCATATCTCATCTTACATATAAAGGTTTCCCTGGAATGTGCAAACATAGCACTTCTCTTCCTGTTCTTACAGCCATGGCTGTGCTATACTCACCAGACCCATTACAAAAGAAATAAGCCCCCTTACTTTTGTTCTCTTAGCAGTACCAGTATAGATTAAAAAATGGGAAATATAAAAGACATGGCACTTCTATCTGACTTGTGAGGGAGTGCTTTTCCTCCGGTAATTTCATAAAGCTAAAAGAGAGGGATGTTTAGAAGAGAATTCCACCATGAAAGATTCATTTCAATTAGCAAGGGATAACATTGGTATGGATATACATAACAGCCACTTTTTAATTTCTGGGATTGGTGCCATCTGTGAATAAAGAGATTTAGTGGTAACACAGAAATGTAAGGTCTAACTGGGGGAGCCAATAGTCCACAGCCTTCGACTCACAGATTTGGAGGGCAGTGTTGTGATTTAGAAGGTCAATTTGCTTTTGCTTATGCTACCTGAGACCATCAGCAATGCAATCAACATACAGATGGAGATTTGTAAACTACCATGAATGGTTAGACTGCGAACAGACTATGGTTATAGCCTCAGCTAAGACCTCGGGATGTAATACTATTGCTTTGGAATATCCAACATGTAACTGAGGTCCAGAACTAGAGGCAAAGGTCGCTGATCCTTACACTGAAGACTGCTTTGCCTCTTAGGCAGAACATTCTTCCATACACAGAGATTTGTTCTGGAGACAAGTAAGACACTTCTTAGGTCCCAGATGAATAAAAATATGAAGGCAAGCCTCAAAACACTTCAGTTAACAGATTTTTTTCTTTACAATTTCTGTACAATATAACAAGAAGGCAGTTTGCAGAAATGTTGGACCTGCTTCTATCTATCTCATTTAACTGGCTTCTGCACATAAATTACTTTTAGATTTTTTTTTTATTGCACTGTAGTCAGTTGTAAATCTTGCACTGAGTTATTCAGTAACACCTTTTCTTTCTGTTTTCTGAGTGAAGAATGAAGCCTAAGGCTTGATTCTGACTGCAGATATGGCACATAGGTATTTATCCTTACATATTTTATTGTGTCCTTATTTCACACACACATAAGCGCCACATGTGCAGTTCATGCAAATGGGTACATTCCTTGTCAACTTACCTCTTGACAGCAACTCATTTTATTTAAAAAAAAAAG
Organism: Acropternis orthonyx; assembly: GCA_035583155.1. Taxonomy (NCBI): domain Eukaryota; kingdom Metazoa; phylum Chordata; class Aves; order Passeriformes; family Rhinocryptidae; genus Acropternis; species Acropternis orthonyx. Next base: position 102,991,543 of record JAWWEU010000111.1, read on the forward strand.
GACTCAGATATCAAAAGTCAAAATCATGAGATTTTTTTTAAAGAACAGACGCTTGTCTCCATGTCTTTGAATTGCCCTTTTTGATGTATTGAGGAAAGACTTTTCCCTTTACTGTCCCATGATTTATCACTTTTCCTACTCTTCCTTACTAACATACTAAATTCTACTGTAAATAATTACCAAAAATTATTAAAAAAAAAAAACATATCCAAGTTGGGTATCCACCTTTACAACTGGTGTGGGAGGTATTTGCAAGCATATTTTGAGCCAGCTACTTGGATTAATTTTGCTGAAATGAGACTGTCTTCTCAATACGACAGTTCTCAACACTTAATAGTTGTTTAATGTTCCCAGTAGGCTCAGCCCTGCACTTTCTAAATCACCAAAAAATAAAATTAAGGTCTTTCTTTTACCACTTCAAAAATTATTATTCTTTTTGTTCTAACTTGTGTTTGTATGCCACTGATAATATATTTTCTGTAAAGGGACAAGGAGCAGACTGACCTGGAAAAGGAAGTCTTTTAAATGTAGAACTGTCTTTGATCACTCACAAGACGTTTGCTCTGATCTAAACCCATTGACATCAATGGAAGAAACACTGCTATTGGCTTGGAGGGGAGGGTTGGCTCCTGTCCACACAGAGTCCCTACTAGCAAAAGCAGATGCTAAAAGATAAAACAGATTGAAAGTCAGAGTTACACAAAAAGATACTTTTCTTTGCACAAGGTCAGATTTACGACACACTTTTAACTTAATAATTTTTTCTTAGTCCCTGAAACAGGAAAGTTCAATTTCTACACCTGTTTTTGCTGTTTACCTGCAGATAAACCTCAGAGAACAGGGGAGAGTTTGATGAATACTTTCCATAGCGTGAAAATGTAAGGCCTTCCCCACAGACTCTTCTGGGATATTGAAGAACAGAAAAAATGAATATAAGGCTCCAGGGAAAACATCCCCCCAGCCGCATTTCCTGCAAAAAGAGCCATTCCACAGAGGGAACACAGCACTACAGTAATGGACAATGTCATCAAAGAAGTGGGTAATTGCAGAGTGTTATAAAGAAACTTCTAATTGGATTGTCTTTCTTGGTGACAGTTTCCAGACAAGGTAGATCAGCACAATGAAGTCCAGAGATCAAAAGTCACTCAGTTAACAGTCCTAAAAGGAATCCTTCCCAGCTCACTTGAGTGAAAAAAGGCAATCTTCACTCTGGTGTGTCTACAGAAAGATCATGGAGAGATATGACAGTTTTGTCGCATGCCATTCTGCAGACTACCTCTTTGGTACCATTGATTCAGTAACCATTTTATAGCACAAATGTCTCTCATGCAATTGAGTGAGAAAATATCATGAAACAATATTTGCCACTACCACCATAGTTTATTTCAAACAAGAGTTTCTAAGTAGTGTGAACATGACTTTTAAGGTTGGACCAGCCAACAGCATCCCTTTAGCCCAGATATTCTGGCTAAAGTGTTTCAAGTCACACATCTCTTCTCATTTGGTTAAGCACCACAGCTATGAGACTGGCAGCAGTCAGGCAAAACTTCACTGCTGATTTAGTCTTCAGATTTTGAGCTGACTTTTATGACCTGCTTCCTTTTCACATCTCACATGCTATATGTTGATCTTGCTCTACAACTTCAGCTGACTCACACAGACTTAGAGAGGCACAGGATATGTACACTTACTGTCTCTGTGAAGCAAATAAAAATGTTCACTCAGAGTTTATTCCTTTAACATTGGACTGAAATGACAATATCTTCATCAATGTATCTGAGAGTAGAAGCAAAGTTTACAAAGTGTTAGGCTTGGGGAAGGTTGAAATAGAAAAGGGAGTGAAATAATTAACATATTCTGAAAGAATAAACTCATCCCATGGATAGATAACTGTATCGTTCTGCATTGCATGTATCCTTCTATGCCTCTTAGTGTAAAATTAAATCCAGGACACAACATTTATAATCTCTTCCTTCCAAACTTGAATATTTACGGCAAGTGTATCCCATTCTACCCTGAATCACTTTTTCAGACTTGCATCCCGATTCTGGTTGAAAACTTTGCAGTCTCCAACCACAGGCTTAGGATGAACGAGACTTTTCATCCCTTTCTCCCTTCACTCCTTTCTCCTGTTGGGCTTGGAGGCTCTGAATAACCTTTCCAGAGTTGCTAGGGACTGTGGCTCTAGCTGATGCTGGGTAACGAAGAAAGTTAAACAGAAAGCATTCATCTAGAGAACAAAGGTTGATGCAAGAACCTAGGTCACTCATGTTTTGTCATAGACAGAAGGAGTATGCAGGGGGAGAGGAAGGGAGAAATTGTGTAAAAAGCCATCTACTAAGAAAAGAATGTTTGATTTGGATCACAGGATGTGATACTGGAGAATGTATTGCATAACTTTATGGCTTGTCCTTATTTGCAATGATTCAGTATCCGGCACTGCTCATCCCATTTCTAAAAATGGTATTGAAAAGTTACAGAGTATTCAGAGGTGATGGGAATAAGTGAGGAAAGGGAGGAAAACACCTTTTCATTTTACAGCAAATAGCAAACACTGTGTCTGCAGGGCATCATACAGGCTGTTCAAGATCACAGGTTCTATGCCCTTCCTCACTACCCAAGTGACTTTCACCAGGTCAGATTTTCTCTCTTGCCAGAGGCTCAACTTTTCCATGCCAAACTTAAGATCATGACAATCCTTTCTCAGTGATATTTATCTTATATCTGTGTAACAGGGCAAGCATAGCTCTTAGTGTGGAGGACAAAACATGAGGCTGATGCAATGCTGTGGAGAGACAGCTACCCCTCACCACAGCTATTTCTGAAGCCTCCACTGTCAAGACTAGCCCCTGACTGAAAAATCCCTACAGCCTCTTTGGAGCCCTTTTCAGAGGTATTTCTCTCTGCCCCAAAGGAAGCACCACCTCTCAGTCAGCCATCTCCCTCAGGGTTATTTCATTATCACCACACTCACTTTTTCCTCTCCCTTGAAGGCAGGCATCAACCAAAGCTGTTGATGTTCACCCCAAAACAACCTTTCTCCCATTTCTGATCTTCCCCTCTGCTGATGTGGGGAAAGGGAAGTCAAGACACGAACAGTGCCCTTGGTACCGCCCTGCAAAGGTGAGACAGAGCTGTGCTCTCCCTGCCACCCTGTTTTCTTACTGTCGGTTGTTTCTGTTTTGTTTGTTTGTTTTGTTTGTTTTTTGTTTGGTTGGTTGGTTTGGTGTTGTGGTTTTTTTTTTTTTTTTTTTTTTTTTTGGTTGGTGGGGGGGGGAGGGAAGAGGTGTGAGCCTTTGGTTTGCTCTGGGTTTGTGCTTTTTTTGTCGGTCCTTGCTTTAAAGGGGAATTAACCACCAACACCCATACGAAAAACCAAGGAGTAAATGTCAGGCTCGTTAGGGAGCCCAGGGAGCCGCTCATCAAACTTTAATACATATCCAAACTCCTGTTATTTAAACAAAAGGGGACCGAGTGAAAACAACCCAGCAGCTCGCAGTGGTGCTGGGCGGAGACAGACCGACCTCATTCATGGCTTTCTCTATGAAAAGGTTTACGTTTTCCCCGTCTCCCACTCGGCCCCCCCCCTCCCCGTCCCACCGCCGTTTTAAATTTTGGGACGGATTAAGGTAAATCTGGAGACCGGAACTCCTCCCACCCGACAGCACCGGGAAAGAGCCTCTCGTGCTTCCCTAAGTCCGCGGGCACCTGCGCCGCCTGGAAAAACCCGATTGCTTCATTGAGAAAAAAAGCCGGCCCGCGCACACGACACCGCACCGGCCCCCGCGCCCGGCGGACTCTGCTTTTAGGGGGGCTATGCCATTGTCGTTATCGCTATTTATTTATTTCTTTGCTTGATATTAAAATTAACAACACCCCACTCCCAGCCGCAAGGGCAATCCCCCGGGAGGCTGGACCTGCCGGAGCTGTGTCAGCGGCGGAACCGCGGTCAGCATCACAGCACTGCTGAACACGCACAGCCCGGTACATACACACTGAAGGCCCCGGTCCCCGGCGCGGCTCTGCGGAAGGACGCCTCACCTTGTTTACCCCGAGCGCGGGGGGAGGCGGGGCGGGGCGGGGCGCGGTGGGCGGCGGGGCCGGGCCGGGCCGGGCCGGGGCGGGCGGCGGCGGCGGGGCAGTCGGGCTGCGCGCGGGGCACCGTGCGGGCGTGCGGCGGCCGAGAGGGAGGCACGGAGGCAGCCAGCGTCC
>JAWWEU010000111.1:102995854-103031597 GCA_035583155.1 Acropternis orthonyx
GACACGCCGCGGGGGCAGACGGTGCCTCGGTGAAGGGGAGCGGCGCGGCAACCCCTCTCCTCCCCTTGTCCTACCCCGCCAACGCGCAAAAGAAAAAAAAAAAAAAAAAAAGAAAAGGAAAAAATCAAACAAAATCTGCTCCTTGCGTTTATTTTTATAAAGCGATTCCAAATGAGTGCTCCCCATTGGCCTTTTCGCCTGTCGCCCTCCCAGCCCCTGCAGTAAGAACTCGGCCCCTTCTCGCCGCACTGGTTTTTCTTTTCTTTGTGCGTGAACTCCATTGAACGCGGCGAAGGCAGCGAGCCCCCGCTCGCAAATCCGCTGTGCAGGGCGAGCGTAGGAGCGCTCTCCTATTCCCTGGTTGCACTTTTTGTTCTGTCGCGACAGCAACAGCACGCTCCTTTCCGCCGGCGCTGAGCGGACCGGTGCGGAGAGGTGTGCGTTGCCCCGCGTCCCCCCGAGCCTCCCGCCGCGGTCCCGCTCCTTTATCGGCCCCCAAGTTAAATGCTCCCTCGCTGTTTCGCGGGGCATTCTCGGAGCGCCCCGGGCGCCAGCGGCGAGGCTCCCGCGCCACCTACAGCCGGGCCGCGGCAGCGCGGCGGTGCCGGGCCGTAGGGGAGCGGAAGGACGGTCCCGGCTGCGCGCACCGCGGTACCGACCTTTTGTTACCGCCCGCGCTGCGCGCCCCGCGGGAGCGGCGGCCGAGGCCCGGCCGCGCCGCCGCCCCCTCCTCGGCTCTGCTTTCCCCTCCTCCCCGGCGCCGCTGCCCCGCCGCCCGCGCTGCTCCGCTCCGCGCCGCTGCGCGCCCGGCCGGCGGCGGGAACAAAGGGCCGCGGGTTGAGCGCTCTCTCCCTGTGCCCAGGACGCGGCGCTGAGGCTGGGCGCCCGCCGCCGCCGCGCTCCCGCCCCCCCGCCACACAAAGGCAGCCGCAGCTGGACGGGCGACGGACCGCGCTCCACGCCAGGGCTCCGGTGCAGCGTCTCGGCTGGATTTCTCCATACTCATGAACATACAAAGGTCAACCCCTATCACGATAGCACGATATGGGAGACCGCGGAATAAAACCCAGGATTTTGAAGAGCTCTCGTCCATACGGTCCATCGAGCCAAGCCAGAGTTTTAGCCCGAATCTAGGCTCGCCGAGCCCGCCGGAGACTCCGAACTTGTCGCATTGCGTTTCTTGCATCGGGAAATACTTATTGTTGGAGCCTCTCGAGGGAGACCACGTTTTCCGAGCTGTACATCTGCACAGCGGCGAGGAGCTGGTTTGCAAGGTAATGCTTCTCCTTGTTTTCCCCCCGGGTTCGCCGCTGTCGCGCGTGGGTTTCCCGTGTCTCGCAGGAGGGCGAGCACGGCCGTATACCTCAATTATTGAACAGTGGAGAAACAAAAGGCAGGGAGACAGGATTAAAGGCGCATCGTGTAACTTTTCCCTCTCTCCAGACAATGGCCACGTTATAGCGGTGGCCCGGAGCCAGCTTTGCCTTCCACCCGAGGGATATTGTTCTGGAAAGAGCCGTTTTTGAAGTAGGTTTTAACGTGAGTTCAGATTAGGCAAAAGCCTCATCTTCCCCACTCTCACTTTTCAAAATGGAGTAGGGAATCCCCAGCTAATTTTAAGGTGTTGGGACCTGCTGGCTTCCTCGATTTCTTCCTGACCCCGATTCTGTGAGTTGAGGTACGAAAAAGGATGGAGAAGCTGAGGGGGAGGGCAGATTGCCATCAGCTTTGTCTTAAAAGTGATTTTAAAAAAATAGAAGAACCACATCTAATTAATCAGCCTGAGCTCCCTCACGGTTAAGGTTGTTTGCAAACAGCATCCTCCCCCATTGCACAACTGAGCAAGAATAAAACCTGCACACCTACGGTTTTTAGAAGTGCAGACAAAACAGCTATCCGACTCTGTAGCCTGCTGGCTCTTCTCTGCCTCCTCTCAATGTGCTCCTACTATTCAAAGGTGAGCTGTGGGAAAAAGAAACCTATATATGTGCACATCTGTGGAAGGATGTTCTCCTCTTTTCAGGCTGAGGAAATGTTATCCTTTGTTCCCAAATTGTGATTCTCATTGTCTGTAGTGAGCCAGACTTAGGTCCAGCAAACTGAGGCAGTACCCAGTAGTAGTTTTTATAACTGTAGCAAATTGCAACCTTGTTACACATGCTGCAGTGTTTGTATTGTTCCCAAAACACGAAATTGTGCCATTTGGCAAGTTTCTAGTGTCAAACTAACTGCAGGATGGAAAAGTAGACATATTATAGGTTATTAGTGTTCCAGGGATTAATACTAGTCTTGCTGACTGTTTCATACTTTCTCATACTTGATTCATAAAAAGTTACGGACTAGCCTGTAGCAGAGAAGTGAAAATAATTACTCCTGCTTACTATTTGTGAAGATTGGAGTTCAGAGAGCAATTGAAATATGCTTACTGATTGAGTTATAAAACCTGATGTTAAGGCAACCTAGGAGTTTGTGTGAATATGTAGGGTAAAAAAGGCCCTTTACTTTGCAAAGGACTAATGTTGCATGCTGAACTGAATGCTTTGTTCCTGAACTGAAACAGAACATGAGAATTTCGAGAATGAAAGCCCAGCTTGATGCAGTAGTACAGTGCTGCACTCTAGGACGTTGGTATCTTTTCATGAAATAAACAGATCCCACAAAGCTGCTGCTCTGCATGAAATTCTAGGTGAACTTGCATAGCAAGTGGTAAAGCGGGGGTTATGCGCTTCTTTGTTTCCTGTTTGGTTTGCAGGATTAAGGCACTGTTTTGATAACAGTATGAACAGCATAACTGCAGCTCACAAAGAGTGGACTGTTGTGGGGTTTTTTTTCCCTTCCCTTTAAGCTGTATGTATTTGAGCTGATCCTGACATTTGAATAGTATCAGTTTTTCCATATGTGAGAGGCACTACTAGCTGTGCTCCAAAAATACAATCTTAGCCTGAATTGCTAGTTTGTGAATATGTAGTTGTCAGTCCTGAACTCGGCTTAATTTAATGCATGCTTTAAAACGCCTGCAGTATCGTGACAACTATTTGTCAAGTAGCCTTCCGGCACAGACCTGCTCTCTGGTATCTTATTGAAGATGCTCTTAGAGATTTCTTGCAGAAACATTGGGTTGGATAGTGGACACATACTGATGATTCTCAAGATTCATTTGGCTGCACCCACTGCCTGTACAGATGCTGTTATTTGCTTCAAGGCTCTGTGGCATCCAAACAATGGTAACTTCTCACTTCCAATTCCCAGCGAGAACTAAATCAAACTGCAGCTTATTGGACACTTGCTGAATTGAGGCCAGGGATCTTAGAGGCTAGGATACAAAGAAGCCCTTTATAAAACGTATTCGAGACTGTAGCAGTATGATAGCGCTTCCCGTCTACCCGCTTTCAAATACAGTACTGGTACATATCCAGAACTACTTATTTAACATAGTTTAAAAACCACAAAATGTAACTAATTTACATCAGGATAATCTGGTTAGGAGAGAATTCTGGAAAGACTTTTTTTCATGTGAAGGTTTGAGCTGCATGAATGTTCCTGCTTAGATTTTATTTTATAGCAGCTGCTTTGTAGAAGAGTCATTCACTTACAATGTAGTAGTTACGAGTTTTGAGATCCAAATGTCAATGAATTCTCCTCTGGAATGAATTACACACCAGGGATTTTAGCAACACCGCCTCCCCGCCATGGTTCTGCTTCCCTGGCTCACCATGTCACCAGAATGCCTCGGTGCTAATCCTCCCTCTGTGAAACGTGCAGGGTCTGTTTGGCAGTCTTGCCTTTAAGGCTGTTTTTCCCTGTGCCAGAGTATGGCAGCACGGGTATGGGGTGAGGGGAGAAGGAGGTCCGTGAGGAGAGGGTGCCCCGGTTTCTTGGGATTTGGCTCCTTTTCTGTGGAAGGAGTTTGTTAGGATGGTGCTCTGAAGCCTTAAATGACTTGGGTTTTGAAACCTCTGGTAAATTTTGATTGAACTGTATCTCCTTCATTCAGTTTTGAAAGCTTCTTAGAGCTTTTGAGAAAGCAGAGAGAGATTTGCTTCTTGGAGAGGATAGAAATACTCGCTATTGGAACACAAATGATAGAATATGGGAGAAAAAAAACAATTGCAGTTTAAAACAGTAGTTAGAGAACTATACCAGTTCTTTGTTTTTATGTTCTGTTCAAAGGACACATGGCTGTCTTAAATTATTTTTACCAAAGTAAGAGAACACCCACGAGTAAGTTATATATTAATTGAATTTTCATAATGGTGAAAATGCTAATCCCTTGATTTGTGGTCCTCTGGAGAAGGTATAATTAAAACCAAAAATCACTCCCATCAATACTTTGCTCATAGTCTCTGTTAGCACACTGACTTCTGTTACTGTCAATGAAGTCTTTCATTTTCTTGTAATGTGGTCTTTTCTCAATTGACTCAAATACTGATTCATTCGTCATCACTAGATTACAGTAACTTTTTATTTGGGTTTCCCAGCAGCTTTTTTTATTCTTACAGCTCATTCATAAGATCAGTGATAACATACTTAGTAGTAAAGGGACACTTTGCTTTTAATGGAGCACTTGATTGAAATGCAGAGTTCAGGGTGGTTTTGTCTTTGCCTTTTGAAGGGTGTTTGTCTGCGCTCCAACAGGCAGAGCTATTTCCCGGGTTGTCCTTCTGATCTTATAAACAGCCATTGTGGAACTGAGACTTGGAAAGTGAAAGTGACTTTGCTGTTTGTCAGAGATGAAAGAAAGGCAGGAAGTAAATAGGAATAGCAATAGATGGTACTTAAAAGCTGAAAATCCTTAAGGCTTTAATGGGTTAATAAAGTCAAAAGAGGCAGGCATGTGTATCAGGGTGGATTTAATGTGACAGCTTCTCTCAGTACAAAGCTACTGGCTGTATTTTCTATGAGTTTATTTGGATGGAAAATAAAAGATAAACATGTTTCTTTCTGAGTACTGCCCTTATACACCACTGATCTTCACAGCTTCATTTAGATTACATTCTAAATTTCATCAGCTGTTAGCTGATGAAACCATGCTTGCTACCAGTTTTGAAGACTAGCCTTTCCTGTCAAGGTTATGATTATCTTCTGTGTGGGGTTGTACAGTCTGTTTTGTCTTGTCCTCGGTGCTGTGAGCTTGTGACATCCTGTTTACATCAGTGCAGCTTCGGCAGCAGCATAAATTGTACTTAGAATTGGTTCTGTTAACAGAATTAGATGTACCATGACTTCACTGTCCTTCATGTCCCTAACCCTGGCTTTACTGTCATTGTTCCTGCAGGTGTTTGATATTGGCTGCTACCAGGAGTTATTAGCACCATGTTTTTGTCTGCCTGCGCATAAAAATATCAACCAAATTACTGAAATAATTCTTGGGGAGACAAAAGCGTATGTGTTCTTTGAAAGGAGCTATGGGGACATGCATTCATTTGTTCGAACCTGCAAGAAGCTTAAAGAAGAGGAGGCAGCCAAACTCTTCTATCAAATAGCTTCCGCTGTTGCACACTGCCATGATGGTGGACTGGTACTGCGAGATCTCAAGCTGCGAAAGTTTATTTTCAAGGATGAAGAAAGGTAAGAGTCTCCCTTAGTTTACAGGTGGCAAACCCATCAGGTGTGCCTGAGGTCAGATATTCAGAGTTGCAGGACATTGTACCCTTCATTGTTGCTGTACCATTTGTTTGTGGTACACTTTATTTCCTCTGCAGCCTGATCATGGGATGGATGTACCATTTTACCTTCTGGCTTAGGTTTTGGAGTAGAGTGCCATTTGCATTAGCCTCTTCATCTCCACCTAGAGGAGTACCCTCATTCCTAAGGGGGAGATGTGTCCTGGAGAAAGGTTCTGAATGGGTGTCTGGTGTAAGAGCTGAGCTATCATAAATGGTACTGGTGTTAAAAGAGGAAAGGAACATAAGATGCAGTATGTTGAAGAGGATTGGGGAATAAAATGGCTCGTTGCAGTGAGGATGCATGAAGAGGAAGAACAGCCAAGTGTTTTTTTGTAGGACTGCTTTGAGAACAGCTTCTTGTTTTCCATGCTGGAAGAGTCTGGAGGCTGCTTCTAAGAGTACTATGTGGTCACTAATCATACTAAGACTGAAAACTGCCTTTCTCCTTGGGTGCTTGTTTGTAGTGTCAGCTGTTGTGGCACTTGGTGAACTACTCTCCCTGCACACCTTCGTGTGTAAATGATTTAGAGAAGGAGTATGGGAAGACAGGGAAAGAAGGAATGGATGCTCTCAGTGTATTGTTGAAGTGCCATTTCTGATGTGGTGGTATAGTTATACTGTTGTACCTGTCAAAACTTAGCATCTCTTATTTTGTAGCTACCAGTTTTCTGTCTTGCATAATAAATTTACTTGCACCTTCCACAAGAGGTATCAGACTAATAAATGGAGTTATGTCAGAGTAATGTCATGCTTTCACAGAGGGACTGAATTGGAAGATTACCACTACAAAAAAACCCAACCAAACAAAAAAACAACAACAAAACCCAAACTAAATAGGTGCAGAACCCACCTTTGTTCTTCTTTATATCTTGGTAGAGGATGGGGAGATATTTTGCCCTATTAATTAAATCCTGTAAATTGTCTGAAAATTTGTTCAAACTGCTGCAGAATAAAATTGATGTTCTGGAGAGCTTTGTTAAAAATAACCAGTGCCTATTAATTCTTTTTGGGACTGTTTGGGGGAGTTATAAGCAACAGCTAAGGCACGTAAGTTTCCTACTATCTCTGGAAGTCTATGGTCCAAAAATTAGAAAAACTTAATATACAATTAATTCGGGAAAGAGAAGTTCTGGCCTAATACAAAAGTGACAACCATTTATTCTATTTAATTATTGTCTATTTAAATTTTATTGCAAGCTGATTTTTGTAAAATAGACTTCTCCTTTTAATCTCTTTATGAACTGAAAAATAAAAGACATATTTTCAGTTCTTAGTTCAGACTATTCTCTACAAAGCAAATATTCCTTATTTTTCTATCACAGACCTAATATATATGGTTGCCCTTTCATCCTTTTCAAATGAAAAAACCTAAAATGGAGCTAGCTTAATGGCCATTCATAGAGAAATGCAGAGCAGATGGATGTAAACTGTATTTTCACAACCCCCAGTTTAATAATTAAGCACCATTATAGCACCTCTGGTGAAGATAAGAAGGAAACTTGTACAAAATAGTTAAGGGAGGAATTGTTTTCTGTTGTAGCTGATAACATCCTAATGCTACAGTAGACTTTTTTTCCTGGGGATATATGTAAACTCCTGTGGCTTTGCATGAAGAACAGGACTTGAAAAAGCACCTCCAAGGGAAGGCAGTGTGAGCTCAGAGCAGTGTAGTGGGAGCCTGTGCTGAATACTGTTGAACCCCTACCCTGCTGCTTGCTAGGAACTGAATGCAGCCTGAGGCACAAGGCCAAATCCTTCAGCCACCCAAGAAAAGTGGTGTGTACTATAATAGCAGCATTGGCTTTTATGAATTTTTTTAACGTAACTGTCCTCTGCAAGATCACATAGTTGCTCACTTTTGAGTACTGTCTTCTAATTATACAATAATACTCTTTAAAGGTCAAATAGGACTTGCTGGTTATTTTTAAGATGATCATAATGTAGTTTTCTTCTGGATGTAATGCTGGTTTGTAAGTAGAGAGGTATTGTAATCCTTTCTGTGCTAAATAAACAGGGATGAAATAGTGTGAGATAGAAATAGAACCAAACAGCAGTGACTGTCTTTTTTCACATGCTCTGATCAGTCATCACTTTCAATCTGCTGCTATATTTAGGGTGAAAAGTCTCCCTGGTCCTTCCCGAGTTCATAGAGGTGTTTGTACCCCTCCAAACTTCATATATCTCTGAGGGTGCTGGTGAGGATGCCTGTGTGCTGAGCAGCCTGCCCTTCAGGAGCTGCTGTCAGCAGCAGTACCTGGGGATGGCTGCTGCACCATCCCGTGCACTTTGGTACTTTTAGTGAACCAAAGATGGAGGAAAAGAGATAAAAATGATGTTTCAAGAAATGTGTGTGAACTCTGCTGCTGTGTGTTGCCTGCTCTTCAATGGAGTTCTTCCTTAGTAGTTCTTTTCCTGTTTCTCTATGGCTATTTTTCTGCAGTTCAATTTAAGTACCTACCACTTTGAAGCTTTCTCGAAGACTTTCACAGCTTTTATTTTGGTAGGAAAAAAGATGGGAAATCCAGCATGCAGGCAACACATGAATGGAAAACTTGCCGGTTTTATTTTTATTTTTTTTTGTAAGATACTTGTCTGCTCTTAGCTGAGAGCTGCCAGACTGGAGGAGCCAGAGGGAATGTGAAGGATATATAGAAGCAGTTCCATTTGTTTAAAAAAGAAAATCAATTAAAACGTTTCTTAGTACATCTCCTTACATTGATCCTAATGTTATCCTAGTAGCTTGATACAAAAACAGACCTTCTGGAGTTTTTCAGGCAGGTTCATGCAGTGTTGAAACTCTTTCTATGCTGTTTCTATTATCTAAATTACAGCGGAAATTTGCAAAGATTCAGGCTCCTGATGTAGCAGCAACAAGAGTGCTCTATGCTCCAACTCATGTCACTGCTAGGAATGCATGTCAATTGGATGTTGCAAATCACTGTGCCTTGGGATGTTTATAATGAATTGGGAGGTAAGAAGGTGGAATTAGGTATTGTTGGAGGTTGGTAGCATTGAGCATTTTGTAGGGGTCCTAATCTTAGTAGTGATGTTCTCCTAATGTGCTAAATTAAAGACGGACTGTGATGATGTGTTCACACATTTGTAAGTACATCAGCACTTAAATTCAGAATTCCTGTGTGGAAGCAGAAACAACTTGTCTGTGTTTCAAGGTAATTTATAGGTTCTTTAAATCCTGAACTGCAGGAAGTTTGAAGATATGGTAAATTGCATTCCATGAAAACAATGTGTTCTGTTGCCACACGGGTTTTCTGTTTTGTATAAAAGTTTGGGCAGTTGTGGTTTTTAGGGGGAGGCATGTCTGTGGATCCTTTTGTAAACTATAGGTGAAATACCCAGTCTTGTGGTATTGAAATGTCAGAGTTAAACTCTATAAACCTGAAGCAGAAATTCTAAGACATTACAGCATGGCTGGAAATGTTTTGTAAGACTGGGTTAGCAAGCAGCAGCACATCCATTAAATGAGTGCAGGGACTTCCAGAACACTGAAAATATGGAAAACAACACTGACTTGCCGCACTGAGTTTCAACAGACTTTCCAAAGTACCTCTAAGATACTTGAATACTTTAAAAATTATGTCCTTAGACTTCAGCATAAAACTGGAATCCAAAACAGTGGAGATGAGATATGATAAAAAAAGGCATCTTGTGTGTTTTCTGCTTCCATTCTTTTGTTAATTTTTTGTCCTGGATATTAAGCCAGGTCAACATTGATGTTGTGAGTCTCTTACTTTGGAGTATTCTTTCTCTGTTCATAGCATGGTATTTACTGTTTTACATGTACAGCCTATCCTCATAGTAGGACCTTGGGTAGAGCAACTGTGCCCTTCTCCTAGCTGATGTCCCATAATGATGTTGCAGGTTTTTTGGGTTGTGCTAAAATTAGCACTCACAGTATAGAGCTAATAAAGCAGTTCATCAGTTTGATACATAGCAGATGTTTTGAGAAAGAGCCACCCCAAAGATCTCAGAATTAAATGAAGCATTTCTGTGTTGGTCGTTTCAATGGTTTGCTTAATACAAGAACATTTCTGCTGTCATTCTTTAGCGTGTTTTTAAGGCTTTAATTATATTAAAACATTAGCTGTCGTAATATTTGAAGCTAAAAGACTTTGTGCATTCATCATACTTATTGAAGGGAAAATTAAAATAATTTTGGTATTTAGATATTGTACTTTTCCTGTATTCTTTGAGTAAATAAGAGGCAAGTGGAATTCAATAAAAATAAATACAATTTGACACTTTTTGCTCTGTGGCAGGGGAATGCAGCCAGTACAGTACACTAATTTAGAAAGCCTGTGTTAGCGTAACATATTTACTTAGTTCTCTTAGAATATTTTTTTTCTTTTTTCCTCTAGAATTCCTCAGCTTTGAGTGGATGGTGCTTTAAGGTGACCTAGCTATGTTGTTTGCAATCCTCATGATACAAATCTGATCCCCCAAAAATACAAATGCATTTGTCAACCTTTTTCCACATAGACCTTTCATTTTCTTATAGTTAATAGTAAGTTTCCTCCCCTTTTGTCAAAATGTAATGTGATCAGCAGTTTTTTCACTGTGGTGTTAGAACTTGCTGTTTTCCTTACAATTCCATAGAGAACAGCTAAGTTAATGCTTTTCTGAAATCCTAGAAAGAGAGTCCTAAAGTAGAAGAAAGTCAAACAAAATAGGAGTGTTCTTTAAATACCAGAAGGTTTAGAAATAAAAATAGTCTTCATCTGTTCTATCATTTAAGCACTTTACCCTGAACAGGGCCACAGGACCAAAGAGCACCAGTTCTCCAATAGTGGAGACTCACAGGTCAGATTTCAGACCAGAAATTATTATTCCTAGAATATGGGGAGGAAGGCAAATTTCTTCACAGGCAGCAAATCTCTGCTGTCAGGCTTAGGACAGAAGATGAAGTGGTTGCACAACTGTTTTCCACTGAATGGTTCATGCCTCCTTTTGCCTTTATGTGGTTTGGTTACCAAGTCTCTTACGTTCCTGGGAGCACTTTGGATTTGTTGGTGTGTGGTGCCCTTCCCAGGGGATGCAAGAGGGAGACTATCTGCAGATGTTGAACATGACACCAGCCCTGTGAAGTGCTTAAATCTCCTCCTGAGGGCAGAGATAATCATGGAGGTTAAAGTGTTGCACCTGAGGTTATAAATTAAAGCAAAGGTCAGAGAAAATTGGCTGGTCCTGGGATTGAGGATGGGAGTTCAAATAGCCCTTGAGTCAGCTCAAGGCCCATGAGTGAGACCATGAGTAGCAAGAACCTTTGCTGTTGTATCCCCAATGCTGGAGTTTGCAGCAGGATTTATCCCTGAACTGTGCTATCCTTTGATAAGCGGTTCATAGTGGGCCTTTGTCTTCTTCACTCTCTCTGTTCAGGCTGAATGCTGTTATGTGTTGGCTGTCCTGCTAGTTGTGGTACCTGTCCTGAGATGCCCATCACAAGACTGATCTTTCTGATAAAAGGTGCTTTGCAGTCTCTGGAAGCAGATGTGTCTTAGGACATCTCAAAATGAGTTCAACAGCTGGTCATTTTAAAGACTTGAAAACCTCCATCCACAGACTTTGTGCAAAATACTCCATGATGACTTATGAATGGAGACTGAGGATGTTTGTCCTGGGGCTGAGGAAGGGAGACAGGAGCCCAGCTAGCCACAGCTGCAGTGGATTGTCAGCGTGAAATTCTTCTGCTGCCGTTATCGCACTGTGAGATTACTTCAGACTTGGGAAGGAGAGGAAAGGCAGAGATTGTAAACAGAAGCCAACCTGGCACTTATTTAGTCTTAAGCACCTGCTTTTTGGTAGATGTGAATTGCTTGAATGGATGGTTGCAGATGCCTAAGCAAAAGGTTTTCCATAGGACTGTGAAATAATGGCATGGTTCTATCTTAGAGTTGGTGAATGTCCATCCCAGGTTCAGAAAGAAAGTGCAGGGCTGTTTTCACACCATGCAATTATGCTAATGAAATAAAATTGTAGTCTCCTTTCCCTGTGGAGCGTCATCATGTGTCATATGAAAAGATCTATAAAAGATGGTGAGCACAGCATATGGTTGACAGCAGAGCCTTTTAAAGCTCTGATCTTCAATATGATCTAAAAAGATGAAAGTGAGGTGGTGAAGTAGCTGCCCTGAGCCAGATGCTTATCAAAAAGCGGACTGCTCAGAGTATTATAACTGACCCCCTCTGTGGAAGGATCTGCACTGGATTTCAGAGCCTGTACCCCAACACATGCATCACTACCCTACTTACTTTCTGAGGAACATGTTTTGTCCTTAGGCAATAAGGGCATAGAAGAAACATAGTATATGGCATACGGGACAGGCTGTTCCCAGCAATCCAATTTGAATGTTCTAAAGCTGAGGTCTTTGGGGCACCAGCCCTTTCTGGAGGTGTGTCAGTGTATTTTTAAGTGAAATTCTCTAGGGAAAAAAAAAAAAAAAAAACCAACATGAAACAAAACCAGCGCAAGTTGAAAGCTCTGAACTTTCTGGGTACTGCATGTCAGGAAGGGGGGGCAGGCATGGCTGAGTGTGCTGGTAACATCCCTGTGGAGGAAGGGTGGGGAAGATGTAATTTTTAGAGGCTTCCTCATTCCACAGAAGTACCAGTGAAGGAATCTTCCCTTAGGAACACGGTTCATCCTGTAAACCTGTACTGCCTGCAAGTCACAGTTGTCTTTCGAAACATATCCTTGAGCCTGTTTCATTATGCAAGAGACTGTTTGTCTGACAGCCTTTGTGCAGTTTGGCTTTTTCTTCCCTGAAGTTGTGTAGGATATTGTGTGATGAACTTGCATGCTCTGTGCTGTTACGCACTGGAAAGGGATCTGCTAGTGAAAGGAGCAGGATTTAAATTGATGGCATAACATTTCCCCCCGATCCTGTGTGCCTTGCTGCCCCTGGAGGAGATGGGTAGTTGTGAGTTCAGAGAAAGTCTTCGCATCAAGCTGCAAATCATCTGCCCAGGGTTTCGTTAGCTGCCTTCCCTGTCTCACTGGCTCCCTGACGCAGCATACTTGTGCATTATTTAGGAGAGATCCCCTTAGTTAAAAAACAAAAAAAATCAATTAGCAAATGATAACTGTTTCCAGTATCGAGCTTCCCTTTTTTTTTTTTTTTTTTTTTTTTTTGCCTCCTTGTAACTCTTAATTGCATGCATGCTCTTCTCATCTTTATGATGAGGTGTGAGCAACTGACCTTGATTAAATTATCTGTGAATTATTGGCCACACAGGAGCAATCCCTGGTCTACTGGGCAGTCAGTGGCTTGAGTGCCTCTACCTAGAGAAAGGCATTCCTGGCCTCAGTCAGAGTAATGTTGAAATATGAGATAATATTGTGTGAGCACCTTCAGTTTTTACATGTAGGAGGAATATTTGAGGCACCTTTAGAAAATGCCATTTTATATTTACCCGCAATTGTATTAATAAAATTGAAATTCAGATAGCAATGATGTTTTTTTTTCTGATCTCTGGAGTCTGCTGCATATAATCTGTAAATCTGGATCATCTACTTTGACTCAGCTGGAGTAACAAATGGGTATACTTGGAATGTCTGTAGCAGGATGGCTCTTTCAATCTCCTCCCAAAACAGCTGATCTGGTTGTCATATGGGGAGTGTTACTGTGCAGAAATTGTGGGTCTGGTCTGCAGTTAGTGTTCCCAAAATGGTAAGTGGCTCAACTGTGGTTCAGGTGTTATTTCTCATACAGATGACTTTGGGGACAGACTAGAAGCAATTGCTTTCATTGATTCAGACACAGGCTCCTTTACTACTGGCTGCTAATTCACTGCAGTGGAGATATTTTTGTCTGAAAAAACTCAGTCTGTCAGTTGCTGTCTCTGCTCTAAATGTTTCAGATTTTTTTTTTCTCCTGCCTTATGAGCTTAGAGCCCTCTGAAAAATTACACTGATTCTTGTATGTAAACTGTATTTTCTTTTGGAGCTCAAGTGTGAATGCTGGGTTCTTACAGCCCTGGCTTCAGTGTCAAAAGGCAGGATAGCAATTTGCCGGTAGTCTCTAAGCTCTGCAAGGAGGAAAAACGTGAATCAGTCAGAAAAAAGTGTAAGACATGCAACAAAGCCAGAGATGGGTGCTAACTCAGGAAGAGACATTGAAGAATCTTCTGGAAGACGTTTAATTGATTAGGTTTTGTTACATTACTGAAGAGCAAAGTCTGAATGCAGTCAAGTAGTGAATGGCATATTGATAAGAAACTCAGAGTGGTATTGTTTTTCATGAGTTTCCCTGACGGTTTCTATGGGGACAAAGACGCATTTCCCGTCCGAGTGCGGCTGCTGCCCTCTGATTGCACTTCTGTGGTTTCATTCACCAGTAATGGGAAAGCATTCATAGGCAGAATAGCTTCCCCTTTTTAAATAGCTATGATTCAGGGTTGTATTTTTTTTTTAATGCATTAGACTAATGCAGTGTTTTATCAATGATCTGATAGATGCATAATGCTCTTTTTCCAAGTGCTTATTCAGGGTCTGCATTAAAACTTGAAATTATGTACTGTAATTACGTAAGCCTTGACAAAAGTCTTTGTTGCCGTACAGTATGTGTACAAAGTGATTCTCATCCGGCTGTGGCAGTAGTTTACATTTGAACTTTAGGGATTAATTTTGTTGCAATTGTTTGTCGAACTCAAATGCTGGTGCTTTTGAAAAACTTTTTTGTCTTGTAGGGGTCCTCCAGTTGACTCATGTGAGTTAATTGTTTAGAGAATGAGAGTTTTCTAGAAATGTGACTTATTTAAAAAAAAAAGGATTATTTTTGTTTGTCATTTTGCTGATCTGTGATGGAAGGCACTTCAAAGTTGATTGTGATTTCACGTCTTCATGTTTGGTTTTGTCTGTCCCTTGACTAGCTTATGTCAAATTTAGGGTTGTCTGGCTATGCTGCAGTTGGATGCACTCCCTACTCTTTCCTGTGGAGGTTCTTATTCTCAGAATCTACTTGAAGTTTTCAGGGTCTGTTTGTTGTTGTTGGCTTTTATTCTTTTCCTGGGTATTTGATTTCAGTGCTTCCTCTGAGAGGGCATGTGGGGGAGAGATTGGGTCTCATTCACCATGTCTCTGCATTTCTGTGTATTTAAACTTTAGAATTCCCTCTTTTCCCCCCCGGGCCCCCGGCCCCCCCCCCCCCCCCCCCCCCCCAAAAAAAAAAAAAAAAGCTCACTGACTTGCAGAAAACAGAGCTCTTTTAGGCAATGCTTGAAATGAGTCACACTGAAGCCATGCACCTGGCAGTACATGCGGACCCTGCAGTTTGTGAGGGAGATGCAAGCTCAGTGTCCGTACCTGTGCTGGAGCACCGCCTGGTTGCAGAGGAGCCATTTCACCACTTGCACCTTACACAACGGGTGTTTCTGGTTGAGGCTTTGGGGGCTGAGGAGGAGGGGTGAAGGCTTTGTTTTTGTTTAATTTGGGACCTTTTGTTTCTTTAAAGCCTGTCAGCTCAGCAGGATGAAAAACCTGGTTTGCATGTTTTCTCCACTTGGCCACAGCTTACAGAGGAGCAGGCAGATAAGGGCCAGCTGTTGTTCCATTTGCTTGCTTGAACAAAACTTGCTGTAGCATGAATGGAGACTGCAGCACCTTGCAAGGAAGGCAAGAAGAGGATATGGCTTTTGCGTGCTGCTTCTTTTTAATTATCAAGAAATTATTGCTCCTCTTGGAGAAAATATGAGTTTTTGGACACACCTTGCAATCTGCTCTCTGTGGTTTTGTACCATGTCCGTTGTAGAAAATGAGAGATTAGGGAATTCAAATAATTTTATGTAATATAAAAGCTTCTTATTGAACTGTTTTTTTTCTAAATTCTTTGGCAGCTCCCAGAAATTTGAAATAGGATAGGAAAGTAAACAGCATTTCCCTATGCTGTTGACACTGGGATGGCAGGGGAACATGTGTGGGGGATGAATTCCCTCCTGGAAGTTGTTTATAAATAGCATGCTCTGCCCTGCTCCCTGTGTGTGTGTTCTGCTTCTGTTAGTTAGCAGAAGTGAATCGATGCTTTCCTGTCTGGCAGTTCAGTGACTTAATGAATGTTTGCGTAGCTGGCCTCACTGCTTTATTGCTACACATGCTTTTCTATGGAAAAACTGAGGTGGGTAATGCAAATGGAACCACAACTCATGTCCCTGCCTTCCCTTTCATTTCCTCTTCTCTGTTCTCTGCCCTCCTTGGCACATTTTTTTCCTCGGAGTGTTTCTCCTTGCTGCTCTCCCTATGCTGTGCAGGTGCAGGAACATGTTGAAGCTGAGCACCGTGAGAGGAGTCCTCTCTAGTCACTCTCCTGTTGTGGACCCTCTGAGCTGTGTGCAGAGGGAAATTGCTGTGGTCGTGGTAATTCTAGTTAAGATTCTGCTTGCTGCCAGCTTCCTGTGTGAGGCATTGCTGCTGTAAAGTATTGTTTCAGTGCTAATGAGGGGATTGTCCATGACCAGAAGTGCTGTTAGGCTGGCAGTGGGTAATTAATGAGGAAGCAGGTGGGTTGAGTAAAGGCCATCAGCATCGAACTGGAGGAGCAAACACTGGCCAGTTTAAAGAGAGAAGGAGCTGCCCGGACACACTATGCTTGGGAGCCAGGTATTCTGAATTTTGTATTTATGACTTCCTCATTTGAGGCACGTTGCCAGAGGGGCTTTCACCTCTGCTAGTAAATATCCCTAGCTGTTGAAAAGGTCCAAGTGTCACTATGAGAGTTTATGGCACAGTTGCCTTGCATACTCAGTGGAATAAAATGCTCTTCTGTTGGTTCAAAGAAGATAGGGCTGAGCTGCCCTGGAATCAAGTCTAAGCCAAAGCTGGCCCAGACATCTTTTGCAACTCAAGCTCAAGCTATGTTGTCTTCAGTAAACAGTTAAGAGACAGGGCTCTCCTTGTCTGTTGTAATGTGAGTTAAATGATGTGCTTTAGTCCGGAGACGAAAGTTGCGCTTTCTGGGATGAAGTTCAGACCCTGCCTGTGAATGTCTGTGGTATGGAAACAGGCCATGACAGAGAGTGATTGTAACAGACCAGTGAGGTTGAGAGATGAGGACAGTAATCCCCAAAGCTGAGTTACAATCCCAGGTTGTGCAGACTTTCTTAACAACTACTGCTAGATCACGCTGCCATCCAAAGGCACTGGACTGTTGCACTGATTCCGTTCTCAAAAGCATCCATTGCTGTCAAATGGTCTAAAGGGTAATTGGCAGTCCTTTGGATGCCTCCAACAGCGATAGGTTTTTAAATATAGGTACAGACCCTAGCAGTGAGAATTGAAAAGAAAGGTTATGTTCATCTAGTCCTATGACAAGCAGCTCTGCATCACTTTTTCTGCTCCTGTGTGATATCCATAAGGGAAGAAAATTGTCTTGCAGAGATAATTACTGCAGCACAATGACAAGTTTGCAGTGCTTTGCAGGCAAAAGGAGTTTGCTGTGTAGATAAGGCATCCCTGTTATCTCTCTGCTAGTCCTCTGGTAGTCTCTCTATTCATTCCAACATGAGGAGCTCTTCTGGTTTGGCTGGGTAGATAAGCTTGCTGTTATTCTTGGCAGTGTTCAGCTCACCTGATCTCCCTTTGCCTAAAGGTCTCTTTGGGAAGACTGAAATCTCTTAAAATTGCTCTTCCTTAATGCCAGGATAAAAGAAAATGTTGGTTGGTTAGGGTGATCGTTTAGGGTCAGAGTGACTATTTTATTCCTGTGAAACCTTGTGGAATTACAGGTGCAAGGAGTGGCTTGCCAGCATGAAAGTGTCAAAATAACCTTGTGTATGTAGGGATGGGTTTGTATGTGGGCATGAGTCCTACACGGGTGCATTAGAGTGCAGCCAACACAGAAGTCTTGAGATTTATGTCTCCTTTTGGAAATTGCTTCTATATAAAATGAACCAAATGCATGAGTACAGCTGTTCCTTTTATCTTTTAAAGACCTTATTAATTAGTTTACTGGACATAACTGTATTTGAAATCTTGTAGCTGTATATGTGGCAATATTACCTGTATGTGTCTAATATCTCTAACCATTATGGAAGAGATAGTACCAAGTATCTGTAACAACTGCTGTGAGTGGGAGTTTAAACTGATTCATGTCTGTGGTTGTTGAATTTTGTAGAGTATGACTCTTACAACCGTGTAATTGCAACAGCCAGGAATTTGTGTTTGATGTTTGCTTACCTTGATGTTTGTTTGGGTTTTTTTTGCCTGCAGGACTAGAGTGAAATTGGAAAGCCTAGAAGATGCTTATATTTTAAGAGGAAATGATGACTCTCTTTCTGATAAGCATGGATGCCCAGCCTATGTGAGTCCAGAGATCTTGAACACAAACGGCAGCTACTCTGGCAAAGCAGCGGACGTATGGAGTCTAGGTGTCATGCTTTATACCATGCTAGTTGGACGCTATCCTTTCCATGACATTGAGCCCAGTTCCCTCTTCAGCAAGATCCGTCGTGGGCAGTTTAACATTCCAGAAACTCTATCCCCCAAGGCAAAATGCCTCATACGTAGCATACTGCGTCGGGAGCCATCAGAAAGGCTGACTTCACAGGAAATTCTGGACCATCCATGGTTTTCTACAGATTTTAATGTATCAAATTCAGGATATGGTGCTAAGGAAGTATCAGATCAACTGGTGCCTGATGTCAACATGGAAGACGACTTGGACCCGTTCTTTAACTGAGCACAAAGACTGGTGTTCAGAAGGTACACAACCTGGAGATGGACACATGAAGGAGCCCTTCCTGACCACGTTAAATCACATCCTGCATCAACCTAGCTTGGTAGCAAAAGACACTCAGAGGTCCTCGGGTTGAGAAGGAACCTCCATGAGGAGCTAATATAACAAATGTAGCATGGGGACAGATTGGGGGGGCGGGGGGAGCTTGCTATCAGGTTAGATTGATTTGGAGGAGAAAAGGCAGCATGGAGCAATTGTAGCTTCTCACCTTTTTGGAGCCAAGGAGACTGCACATGCCAATTCTGGTGCAGCTGTATCACTCCTGTTTCTGTTCCATTAAAAACAGTGGTAATTCACGACAAATAAAAACGTTTTTGCCTCAGCTCACATCTTGGCATCGCACTGTTAGATATTTAACTTCAGCCATTATTCAGGGAAAGTACAATTGGCTTACATTTTTTTAATCGGATGTCTAATAATTAATGGGATTAATATGAGAAAAAATTTAGGTGCACAAAGATGGACATGAAAAGTGGGTGCTAAAAACAAACAAAATTTCAATTCATGTCTCTTGATAGCTATTTTCAACTCATTTCTTCTAAATAAACTACTTAATATTCTTGTCAGGAAATGACATTTTAATGCTTTGTTCCCTTAAGGGGAAGTAACTGTCATTTAACAGGCTGTTCTGTTTTGTGTCAAATGGTTTGTTGCAGGAAACTATTATAACTCGAACTTCCAGATGCATTACTGCTATAATGGGGGTGGTGGGGGGGGGGGGTGATAAAAGAAGAAAACTGTATAATTTTTTTTTTTTTTTAAAGATATGAGATTCTGGCTTCCATATCTGCCATGCTGCACGTATATGACTTGAGAGGGCAGAAAGCCCCTAACTGTGTCTTTATCTGAGAACCGATCTCTTCTTTACTGACTGGCCCACATGTAAATAGAGGGCTCTTTATTATTGAAGAAGAGTATTGTGGGTTTTTTCTTTGAATTCCTTTCAACTTGGGAAAAGAATTGTTTGGTTTTGATTTTTGTTTATGTCCAGACTAAGAAATAAGAGGGTATTAATAAGCTGAACATTTATATTACAGATATTCCTCTTGAAACATACACAGTAATATGCACCTTTTGTATTGTCAAGACTTATTCTATTTATTGAAGAAAATGTCACAGTAGTGATGTATTAAGCCAGTACTTCAATTACGGGTTGACTTGGGATGACATGTTACATGCTGTAGTTAACACACTTCTTTTCTGTTCAGGTATTTCTGTCCCTAAATAACTTTTTATTTAGCTTCCTTTTTTTTTTTTTTTTTTATAGATAGCTTTATTTGATTTAGACTGGCAAATGTTTTTATTACTGCTTTTATATTGCTGTATGATACTGAAATCTCTTGGCATAAATATTTGTGTTTCCAGTACCTCAGTTGTTCTGATATTACTGCCTGTATACGTTTTGTGAAGTGGTCATGTTTTTTGGGTAGGTACATGTGGACTCTGTAGTATGTAAATGTTACTTGAATTTGTGCTTAATTATAGTATGTGGCATGTGCGTACAGCTACTTGGCATTTGACGTATGGATGCTATTTGCCTGCCTTGCAGGAAAGTTAGGGTCCCACTCTCAAGAGGATGTTTCACAGTTCTTTATCAAGAGACAAAGCTAGCTGCAGCTGACCTGCCTTGGTTCTATTTTGGTAACTAAGAATATAAAGGAGTAATGTTTTTACACTCTGAAGATGGTGCTGTGTCAAGAAGGACTTTCTTTTTTTATTTTGTAAGTACCTTATAGGAGGAAAGATTGGTGATGTGCATGGTGGGGTTTTACTGCCTCTGGTGCTTTGTCATGTATTTGGTTTAATGTTTTTGTCCTAATCTCTTCAATAAATAAAATTGTGCATATTTAACTAAACTTCAGTGGTGAACAATGTTCTTACTGAATGTCTGAATGTAGGATCACTTAGCTGGTGTTTTTTGTGTTGCTAACAAGCTCTTGCTAGAGCGTGATCTGAGCAAACTTAGCACTTACATTTACAAGGTAAAACTGCAAGCCTTTTCATCAAAAATTTTACCATTTGCTATGAATAAAACTGGCTTTTATTTTATTTTATTTTGGCTTATCTCAAGCCCATTTACCTTTCCAAGAAGGGTATTGAAATGTAGTGAGAACTTTGGTGGTTGGAGTCTTTTTGGCTGGTGAAGAGAGATACCAAAATGGAGCGAGCTGTCACTTGCACTTTGCAAAATCCCAGAGGATGTGCATCTTGCATTTTCCCCTCAGTTCCAGAAAGGATGAATCTGAATTAGCACCTCCTGATTTACTGTCTTTTATTTAAGGCCAGATTGTGTTTCTGTCACTCATCTTCAACAATAATTAAAATGTGCAGATGGTGACATCATATATAAATGCATGTGGGGTAATAACGTGTTTTGTAACTGTGAGGCAAGACAGATGAATCCTGGTCCATTAAGAAAAGACAGTTTGAAGTGGACTTTGATTTGAACCACCATGCCGCTGTTTTCAGCATGTCTGTAGTTTGAAAAATCTAAGGGTGGCTGACAATTGCCCCTAAAGAAAGCCCTAAACCTCCCTGTTGCAAGAGTATTGCACCAAAACTGCTAACACAGGGGTTACTGCCAGTCTGGTTAACTTTGTACTACATGATTTCATCCTAGGTAATTCCTGGCATGTGTTAAATATTTGAGTTGGTAGTTTGAGAATTAGAACTGTTGATTATAGCACGAAGCAGAAATGTTATTAACATGTAGAAACACTTGAAGATCAGTTTTTAAATGATCTGTATGCCTACAGCCAAAGTTTAAATTACTTGAAATTCTTTCAAATCAAACTCCCACAATAAATGTGCTTTATAGAAAAAAGCAGATTGTAATCAGTCATAGAGAGAAGGGGAGCACTGAGAATTTCCCTCTCCCCCACTAAAACTTATGTGAACAGCTTCTGTTCTGTTTGGGTGGAAGTAGTTAGACCTTATTTTCCAGCAACCTGCATGCTTGCTTTTTCACTGCCAGTAATTACATGAAAAATGCAGCTGACTAATGATTGCTCGTTTGCAGTGAATTTTTCCTTGAGGCTAAAGCTTTCTCGGTGTTGCTGCAAAGGAATCCTTTGGCAGCTGAAGTCAGCTTTATAAAATGCTGAAGGGATGTCTTGTTTTTGGAGCTTCCTTGTCCCTAAAGTGAAACCCAAGAGGGGAATTTGTGATTCAAACAGCTGATTTCTGGCTCTTTTTTTATTTCTGCTTCATGGGCAGTGCTAGTCGAGTACAGGTATAGCACTGCTTGCTGCAGAAATGGCTCAAGACAGCTTTCTTAGTGCTGCTCAACCCTCGATTTGGGCAGCAACTGCAGTGGGATGCAGGGTTTTGCTGAGCAGACTGTCAGATAGCCTTAGCTGCCTCTTGGTCCTAGGGAAAAGGATGATCATCTCACAGCATTGCTGGGTGGAAAGCCATGTCTTACAAACAGAAACATTTCACAGAACATGACCCAGTGGCAGACCTAGGGAGCACAGGCTCTCCATCCCTTCTGTCTCATCTACCACTCCCAAGTGACAAAAGAAAAAAACAGTTCATTTTTAGTACAACTATATACTACTACTATATATTTTGTCAGTGCAGCACGGTGTGATTTCAAGCTACAGGCTTTTCTTCAGGACTGCACAAACAAGTGACAATTATTCCTTTGGCACAATGATGTCATATAACCTGATCCCTTAGCCTCACTGAGGTGTGCATGTGTTATAGAGGTAAGTAAGTTAAAAATACATTCTCTTGTAGATGAAATAACCTCGGTAAATTTGTGTTTCTGAAAAGAAAAAGTAAAGGGAAAAAAAAGCCCAACCCAAGCCCCTAAAACCTCAAACCACACCTTTCTCGTAGAGAGGAAGGGTATGAAATGTGATGCCAAGGAAAAATTATTAAGAAGGGAAAAAGAGAAACCAAAAACACTCTTCATCCTGAAATGATTGTATTGAAATTTGGAAATGTATGAATGAGCTCTGTGACTAATAGCATAATGAATACCAAAAGAATCAGTAATGATCACTTCTTTATTCTTAAAGTTTTGGATAAGTTTTCTATGAAAAACTTGCTAATTTAATAAGTGACAGTCTAGCTAGCAACTTAACTAGCTTGTAACTGTCCTTTCACTAGAAGCAAATGTTGAAAATTGGTAACATGATGAGACAAATTGAAATCAAAGTGTAAGTTAAACAGAGTATAAATGACCTGTAATACTGTGTAATTCCCCTGGAAAAGGAAAAGCATCTGAGGAAAATGTCTTTTAAGGTTGGATTTTTGGTTTTTTTAAACAGGCCAGTTCTGCAACTGACTTTTGCTTTTCCCAACATTTTTGATGGTTACATTCTCGGTACCTGTGTCTGTGCCTCCATTTTGTCTCTTATACTTCTGAATTAAGCACATTTTGACTATTAACTTGAAATTTTGATCCTCTGGAG
Organism: Acropternis orthonyx; assembly: GCA_035583155.1. Lineage (NCBI taxonomy): Eukaryota > Metazoa > Chordata > Aves > Passeriformes > Rhinocryptidae > Acropternis > Acropternis orthonyx. Next base: position 103,018,684 of record JAWWEU010000111.1, read on the forward strand.
ATGCCTCTTCAGAGGCCTCTGTAACAAAGTTTGAAACTCTAGACCATATTTGACTTGGAAAGTTTTAAGTATATTGATGAGTAAATGTGACGAAAAATACTTTACAGTGATGGTAGTGTAAATTCTGAGAAATGAATTTGGTATTATTCGTGCTGATGTAAATGAGTGGAATCCATTTCTTAAGGGCCTAAATGGGCCTGACTTCTGTGCTGGGAGATGTCATTTATTCTCTTTATTACTCCATTTAAATTCGTTTAGACTCCTCACAAAAACTGGCTCAGTACAGGAGTGGATTTCCCTTTGTTCTGTCCTGTTTCACCCAGCATCCATAGCCAGCAGGGGAAAAAGGAAATAACATTGTCATGGCAGCTTGTGGAAAGTAATAGGTTAGTTGCTGCTGCACTTATTTCTGCTCAAGAGATTAAAGCATTGCAAAGCTGGTGCTGACATCATTCCAAGCACACAAAAAGCTGACGTCAGTTGTACAGAATACTGCAAGGTGTTTATCTCCATCTGATTAGATTGGCAAAATGGGTGCTCCGAAAGCAGCACACAAAGAAGGAAACGGTGTTTGTCCATGCTTTCCACTCACCCTCTGACATCAGAGTCAGTCCTGGAAAGATTGAAACACGTTGTGCTCAATAAGGCTGCTGTAAAAATCTGTGGCACTACCATTGGGCTTGACTTTTTCCCATTTTAATCTCCAAACATCAGTGTTGAGTACACAATTTGTTTGAGGTGGGTGGTGGGCAGCCCATCCTCTCAGGCAAGTCCAGGTCTGAACTTATGGCCTTCTCAAAGCCCATCAAAGTGAAAAAGTCAGAAGGGACCCTGTGTCACAGAGTACAGATGCTCCTCTTCTGCCTGCTCACCTAACTGTCAGTCACTGGTCAGCAAAGCAGGCAGAATAGCTGCTGGTCAGTGACCAGCAGAGTGGGAGGCTGCTGGCCCTGCCTGTTGCCCTCTTGTTGCCCTGCCTGCTACCCCAACTGCTATACCCTGCCTGTTGCCCTGCCCGCTGCCCAGAGCATGAAGGCAGCAGCAGCTGCTGCCATATTAAGCATAACTTGAAGCCCAAGTTACGCTGCCTCTGCTTCTCCTGTCTGCAGGAGTGAGCTGGAGATGGGGAGGGCAAAAACAGAAAACAAGTACCTTCCTTCAGCTGTGACCAAATGTTCCATTATGGACAGAAATGTCCATCCATAACTGCAAATACCTGCAGTAAGAGGACACATGGCAATAGTGTGCTCCATGGGTCAAGCCAAATTCCTCAAGGTATGGGTCAGAAGGGAGGTAAGTGTCTTCTCATGCTGAGACCTGACTTTTTTGCTTCCAATTTAGTTCATTGTTTCTCTCATAGCAGTTTATGGTTAAAATTTGGCCTAATTCAGTCACTGGAGATAAGGAAAAAATTTAGAAATTCATTTTAGTCAGAAATAGAATATTATGGGTTGAAAAAAAATGTTCAAGTCCATGCAGTTGTGGTTTAATTTTAAGAGCTCAGTATCAGCCTGCTAGAATAAGGGAGCTCATGCTTACTGGTCACCAATGGGCATTTTATTACTTCATACTTTGTTGATTTCTACTTTCTCCTATGTGTAATCACCACAACTACAGATTATTGGTAATTTTGAAGTGTTTGTAATTGCTAATTAAATATTTTAGTTTTCACATTAATAAGAAATGTGCCTGATCCATGCCTTTAGAACTGCTGTGAGATGGAGTGCATTTGTGGGTTAAAATTGCAGCTGCTCTTGTTACCAAGTTTCTGACAGGGCTCCAGCTGCAATGGGGTGAAAAGACTTTACTACATACAAACTTTTTATTAGAAAAAATGTTGCTTCAAAAGTTACATAACGTGCCTACTCTCCTTGGTAGCTCAAATCAAGACCAATCAAATCAAGCTGCTCAAGATGAGTAAGTACATGCATATTTTACCAGTTGTTACTTTTTAAAAACTTTCAAATTCAGTCAAAGGAACATATCTTGGAAGAGCAATAGCATGATTGCAACAGAGAATTTGTGGCAGAGAAAGAAAAAGCATCTTCATTTTTCCTTTCCTTTTTTTCTATTCAACGTGATGAGAGATGTTGACAAATCCATTTTTTTGGTACTGTGTAGAATGTCGAGTCTTTGTGCTGTCTGAGGAGCTGCTAATATGAATAACCAGTGATCTCATGTAACCTCAGGACAGCAGTGAGATTTGTCAGAAAGTTCTCAATGTGCTGTCTTTAATTTAAAAAAGGAACATCAGCAGCATGAAATGCATGATTCAGAGAAATCCACTGACATTTTGCTATTGTCTGCAGCTGATAAAACTGGAGTAGTGAACATGGCCTGATTTCATCCCTGCTGATTGATCAGGCCATGAGTATAACCCACAATTTACTGCAGGATAACATTTTTCCTGGATAAATTTAGCTGTGTGTGGAAAGCCAGGACAAGATCAAGGTTGCATTTATGTCCTCAGAGCACAGGAGATGCAGAGTGATTGTCCCCTTCCTCTTTATTTTTAACCTTTTATGAGTAGTCTTTCTGCATAGGTAAATGTAAGGAAGATATTGCGCTTTGCCCCTTCTGTAGGAGAAACATTGCTGAGCTATTCCAGAATAATACTGCATGCCAACCTGTTAAGGACCAAGTGGTATTTTGAGTTCTACTTATTTGCTAATTGAGCAAGGGCTAGCCTGTACCTAATTTTTTCCATCAAGCATACTGGGATTGTACAACTGATTTTGCAAAATGCCATGACTTAACAAGCTCTGCTCCTTCTTGCACATTTATCCTTCAACAATGTCATCACCACTTTCTGTAGTTAGTAATTTTTAGAGAAATTAAGTTTTTAGGTTTTGGATAGTCTTGGCCATAAGTCTTGAAGATAACCAATGTGGCAGATATGGAGTATTTTATGCAAGTCATAGACTTTTGGTAATCTGTTTTCCTAAATTACAGAACAAAGATGAAAATCCCTCCATCACTGGTTTAAACAGTTGTATCTTCTGACTTTTTCCACCCTGCCAATACACTTTGCTTTTAATTAGAACAACTGCAATTTTAAGTGACACTTGCTACCGTGGGGTTTGTGCTGCCAGGTCACTCAGAGTGCATTTGGAGGCCACCATGGTGAGGACACCATAGAAGTAAGGGAGAAATGCATGCGTTGTGTCTTATATCCAAAGGCTATCTATCTCAGAAACACCCGACTTTTCTAAAGTGTAGAAGGTTTCTCATCTTCTTTCTAATGGTAGATGGGATTAAGAGACTCTAAATGTTGCTGCTCCCATCCATAAGTAATGTTTCCAGCATTGTAGCTGTTGGATGCCAATTGTTCAGAGAAGTGGAAACCACACCTTTCAATACTTCCTTGCAACTTGACACAATCAATTTACTGTGAGTTCCAGTCAGCTGAATCAATACCAGATATAATCCCCAGAGACCTGGGAAAGACCTTTTTTCATGAGGTTAGTAGGCAGGCTGTAGTCTTCATTGTCCTGACGGGGAATCATAGGGCTCTTGCTGTTGAACTAGACCAAAGACTGTGAGATTTAGGGCAATTTCAAAGCTTGTTCCAAGATTGTTTTCACAAGAAACGGTTACTCTGTCAGAACACAGCAGGGAAGATTGACTGCACTTCTGGAGTCATATAGTCAAGTCCAAGCTTTGTTCTGCCTCAGCTCTTAAATAAAGTTCCTCACAGAGGGGCAGAAACCCACTGCCAGCTTCACATGTAACAAGGAGGACAAAGACAAGATTCGGACCATCTAATGCTATTGAAGCTGGGAGTAATCGCTTACACAAGTGGAATTTGGGGGCAGGATTTGTCCAGCTAAATGTTGACAACTATATTTCTCTCTGCTCACTATAAAAGGAGCTCAGCGTGACTAGGTCAGGCATAGATGTCTAAAGTTAGATGGGGATTAGTCCTCCCTGCTTGCCAGAGCCCCACTTCATTTGCATACACAGAAATGTCTTGTTCCCTTTGAGATACACCAGGACCCAAGACATCTACATGAGACTTTCAGAAGTGACACAGAAGCTATGGAAGAAGGATGTCTTGTGAAGAGATGCTGGAGATCTGGTGGAGTGCCCTCAGGCATCTCAGATTACAGTCGGTGGACACATCTATATGGATGTCTATGTAGGGTGGTCCAGAAAACTTTAACTTTTGTAAACTTGAGGCTCAGAACACTATTCTATCATTACCTTCAGAGTTTCCTAGGTGCCAGCATTTGGCTATTCTAAAAAATGTAAATACATGTGTAATTTATGTGAAAACGTGCTCTTTCCCTCCTCCAAAATGGTCACTTGTGAAACAAGCTTGCAAATGCTGTTGGCCCAGAAGGGTTTCAGGCCAAAGGAGCCTGATCCTTTTGTAACATGTGAATAAGCACTCAGCCATGGGCACATGTGGGCTGATTTTAGCCTTTTACATCTAGCAGTCACCGGACAAAACAGAGACATCAACTCAACTGCAGAGAAAGCATAAATCAGCATCATAAAAAATAGTAGTGATGAATGTTGATACATCAAGATATACTGGGAGACTGAATAAAAGATCGAGAGCAAATGCATTTATTTACTTTTTTACAGCATGTCACTATTTTATTTTCCTCCAGTTACCCCTCCATGTAGGATGTGCTACATGGAGCACATTTAACCCCCTGCTAAGCAGAGAAATGAAATGCTTTACAAAAGCATTTTCAGTTTCTTCACTTTACTGTCCACCAGTGGATGTTCTCTCTGACTCCAGAAGCAGTTGGTGTAACTCAAAGAGCTCATTTAAAGTGCCTTGTGATCCTCTCTGTTGTGTACATGGCACTTTAACCTGTTTGGTCTTGGACTTTCTCCCCCCACAATCTCCCTCAAAAACAAGTTGCTTCTTATTTGGGAAAGAGATTTGTGTGTTGTCAGAGAGGAAGGTTCAAATTGGGCACAGCACCATAAATACAACACTTGCAAACCTTTCCGGTTTTAGACAGTAGGAAAATGAGTTCCTAGCATTTGCTAGTACTTATCCAGAAAAGTGTGTTCATTAAACAATGTTAATGTTTTTCTTCTCTTAAAAGCCAAGCTATGGTATGAGGCAGTCTTGTGTTTAGCAGTTGTTCACTGGCTAAAAATCCTATGGCAACCAATAAATGGAAGCCAAAAAAATGTTGCAATATTATTTTAGAGGACTCATCTGCTTATTTTTACAGTTAGCCTTGCATAACCTTCTGCATTTTTGGACTCGGTCTTATGTAGAATATTTCTTAAAGTTTCCATTTATTTCAATTGTGCACTGCACATTAGGAAAACTAAAAGAATTAGAAAAAATGAGTCACAAATACTTTCCCTTTATGATGTTATCCTGCCCTTCTATAACCTATTTATGTACTGCCCTTACATAATACTCATTTGGTGTTACAGATTTGCTGAGGATCTAAGACTAATTTTTTAATCTGCAATGCAAAGATGAAAACAGTCTCATGATGGTAGCTTGAAATGTGTTTGCTTCCTGGGATTTAAACATGCGAACACAGCAAAGGATGTCTGGCTTCCAGCTGATGACCATAGCTCGGTTTCTAGCTCAAGGCATCACATACCCATCTCAAGAGCATGTAGGGTTTGGGATGGTCATTTATTTCTTTTAGTGTAGTAGTGAAAATGTGTGTTTATGAACAATGAAAAGCAGTGTAATGGTAGGTTTTAAATTATGTATGAAAAAAATATGTTTAGTATCAGCGCAGCTCAGGTGTTCAGTGGATGCCTATCTCTGTGTTGCCCTGGCATATAGCTAATACTCACCAGCAGAATAACAAAAACTAAATCTGTAAGATTGGGCCTTGATACATAAAATACCTGAGCAATGATATATTTCACTCTCTCCTCCCACAAAAATAGCAACAAAATCCTGGCAGCCTGTTAATCTGTAGCCAATGGCGTTGTAGTACATGAATTGCTTCAAGCCAGCTCTCTATAGATTGACTGGTTCATGCCTGTCGTTGCAATCCCATCACACATGATGAATTACACATGCAATTCTTGCAAAATTGCATTCTGAGTAAGTAAAGGCTTAGAACTTTTTCTCTGTCTTTCTTTAGCAAATGGGATCACATGTAGAATAGAGATGGATGAGTCTGAGTGCCTGCATGTGTGCACAAGGCTGTGCATGCACACGAATAAGTGAACAGTCCTAAATGAGGGAGGGGGTGGGGACACACCATTCTGCTGCTCGTGTATCTCTGCACCAGGCTTGGTAAGAAGCTGAGGCAGGAAATAACAATGTATTCCTCAGTTGCTTTAGAGCATTACAACTTATTTCTTCAGCAGGAATAGCTGGGAAAAGGTTTGGCACTTCTTTACGCTAGAGGTCTGCAGCAAGCTGTGTCTGCTGTTTGAAAGGGAAGGGGCTGATGGGAGGAGACAGCATCCTGTTCTTCACCTTTTTGGGAAGTCCTTGTCCACGCAAATATACAAGTTTTGTAATTGTGAATTTGTGTTGCCTTGTGCATATATAGAAAGGTAACAGGTTAACCAAACAGTTCAGTTCTTGGATTCCTTAAATAATCTGAGTAGGGTTCCAGCAGCCCGAGCTTCAGGTTTCTGCAGGAAGGATGTCTCAGTTCCTGACAGTTTATGGAGACCTGATCATCCCAGCCTGTGGAGCCTAGAGAGTGATTAATCTTATCCCAAAGCAGACACTGATCAGATGAGTCATGCCCTACACCCATCACCTGAAAACGATTTTGTTTTTTAAAACAGGAACCAAAACATGCAGCTCAAATATAAAAAGCAACATAATAGTCACCAGAAATCAAAAGGGCTGTATTCCACTTCTAGCCTGACACAAAGGCTAAGAAAATAAATGTAAAAATTTAAACATTCACATTGATTTCTATGGACCTTAAGCAAGGATATTAAGCACAGGAAATAACAGAAATGTGTGTACAAACAGGTATTTTTATACACTCAAAAGTATGCATTTAAAGATAATAAGGTAGAATATATCTCTTCATATGCTAATCCTATTAAAATGTGAACTAGGATTGTAAATTCTTTGGGATGAGGACAAGGATTTTTTTTGCTGTCTGTTTGTATATAGCAGCATAATAGAGTCTGGGTATGCCTAGGACTGAGGGTCCTTCTGACTACTGAAGTAAAACTAATATATTAGAACGATTGAATAGTTTTAGGATCAAGTACAATATGTCCTATCTGAAGAGATCAGCAGCCTCCTATTCTTCAGATGAAGCATCTGCTGTGTTCTAATTGAATTCCTTCTAGTTCTTTTGTACAAAGGGAACAAATTTTATCTATGAACTTTAGCCGCAACTGACCTAATATTGCAAAACCCATTTCTCACAGAACCTAAGCAGGTTTTAACCCAGCTTTTGAAAAGAAAGCAAAATATAATAATCTATTTCAGCAATTGGACTCAGAAGATAATCTATTAAGGATAAATGAAAACAATGGAATAATTTTCCTTCTGTGGTCTTGCTCTGAAGAAAAGGTCACATAAAAGTCTTGTAAACTGAGGTATTGTCTATCATTTTAAATGCTCCCCAAACACTTTGGAATATCAGTTCAAGAAAAATATCCAGTATATTTTCTGAAGGTTTTCTTTAAAGCAATAGTGTTTTCATTTATATCAAACACTGCATTACATTACACACTATATTACTATACTTCTGAGCAAGCAATCATCTTCTTCACATTTATAAGAAAAAAAGAGATAGCAGAAGTTTTTTATAAAGTTTAAATTGACTGGTTTGATAAACGTGGTTTACTGGTTTATAAAACCAAATGGAGTGTGATGCTGTCAACAGTGATCCTTCCTGACCCACACTGATGTTTTATACAGTCTTTTTGGGTTTATTGCTGTTGTTCGTTTTATGAATATACTTATTTAAGCTCAGTCCTGACAAGTAGTTGAAATACTGCCAGAAACAAGGCTTTTGTCATCATAGTCATAGTCATGAAGCTCTGGTTGCAAAGTGCCTGTGCCACCCTAATGAGCTGCCCCATTGATCCATCTCCAACATTTTGACCTGATTTCAAATACTCCAAAGCAAGAATTCTCCAAGGGTGTCCTCAGGCTGCAGACAGTCTGCAAAGCCCCTGCTTGGAGTCTCAAAGCATCCTCTCATCTGAAGCCAGCACTGGCACACCCCGGTGGGCACCAGCCCACTGTGTGCAGGGCTGTGGACTTTATGAGAGTCCTGACAGGCAGTGCTGTGCCTTGGTTTTGCTGCACACCCCCAACCTTTAGACAGGTTCATGGAAAAAGAAGTGTTGGTGAGGGCAAACTCAGTATCTTCATAAGGTGGAGGTATGATGTCCTCTTGTTTATAAACCAATATGGTCTTTCTTGCAGTAGGAAATCCTATTGTAAAGCAATATTGTGGCAAATTGCCTCTACTTAATGCTTGCTGGAGGTTAATGCAATACACATTTACTGCTCTCTTAATTATGGTAGGTTAATTATAACAAACCTCTCTTCCTACTGGTTTTTTTTTACTTCATATTTCTACTCAAAAGGAACAGCCCTCATGAAGGGGATGTTGCAAAATAGTGTGAGAAGATTGGAGATTAATTTATTTAAAAAAAAAAAAAAGTGAAATTAGGCAAAGAGGAATGCAGAGCACTCTCTCCTCCCCTCCCACAAATGGTTAAATTTCAGTCCCTTTTTTTTTAGCTAATGTGTCACTTGTCCCACCTGCCATAGCAATGCACAGTTCCCAGTCAACGCATTCAAGAATTTCATACCTTCGCACATGACATCTTTCCAGCTTGTATTGTAGTACTTTCTCCTCTCATCTTTTAACAAATGCTTTGTGGTTTTAGTATTTTTTTAAGCCTCACCTTCTGGAGTGTTTTCTTCTGTCCCTGGTTTAAACTCTGTATCTCTTATGATTGTACAATTCAGAAATGCAATAAAGTATTTTCAGATGTGTTATTTTTTAAAAGTTCAGAGTTTTTAAACAACCTGTGGATGTTTTGGAGCATGATTTGTTTATTATTTTTGGTGCTGCAGCTGAACTGAACTGCAAAAGCCAAGCAACATTGTAAGCACACCTCTAACTGCTGTATTATAATCTTATTTCATTCAGCTGCTGAGGGCTTATATGGCCACTGAAAGGAATGCAGGCCTGGCTGAGTACTTTTCCTGTGAAAAAAGGTTAATCTTTTTCCATGCCATCACTATTTTTTTGGGCACCTATGTTCAAGGCCAACTTTCACTGTTCACCCCAGGTGAGATACAGAAGGGCAGAAGAGGAGACTACACTTTTATGTAATTTCTCGGCCTCTCAGAAATTACATCCTGTAAGAGCAGTGGATTTTAAAAGTTTTGTGGCTTAATAATATATATATGATTTAATAATATACATTATTGCTTTGCAATTCAGTATTCATCTGCAAAATATCCCAAATGTTAGGAATAAAAGATAATAAAAATAATGCACCTTATCAGAGCAACTTGAAAAACCCTTAGCTGGCCATTTCACACAAGGAACCTTCAGGACTAATGATGCCATTACATGCCCATGACATGTTGGAGATAGCTGTTAAGTTTCAGACCTGTGTTCAGAAATAACTGCCAGATGTTGAGTTTTGCTATCATTTGGGCCATGGTGCTGAACAATTTACCACTTCATAATGTAATAGTTAATTTAATTTGTAAGTATTATGTATTATTATTTGTATATTTATGAATTAGTTATTTTAAAATTATATTACATCTATACAAATATTGCATATAATTAATAGCATATAGTACATATTACATATTAAAATTATTATATAGTATAATGAAATACATTTTGGTATGAGTTTAATTTGAAATTACCTACATATTTATATACAGAGAAAGCCAAAGTCCATCCTGTGGTCTCTTCTGTTCAGCTAGGTAAGGGAAGAGTTCTCATGTTGCATGACACAGAGCTATTTCATCAGCCTGCTCTGTGTTGTCCCTTTCATATAAACAGGGCTAAGCAGAACCACTAGTGAGAAAGGAGCAGGTTGCGATGCCTCATTGCACAGATTTTGCTTTCGCACTGAGGAGCTTCCAGGGCAGAATGACTCAGGTGACTGATGGTATCAATGCCTACATGAAATAAGATAAAAATTTAGATGGAAGGAATGCAGCAAACTGATAGAAAAAACTTCAATCTCTATAGTCATCCAGCATCTTTCTTATCTGAATCTATTAATTTTGCCCTTCCCTTCCCAATTCCACTTCACATTTACTCCCTTTGGACTTCCCCCTGTCCTGTGAATGGTGCTGTCACTCCTGAATTATGAACTGAGGAGCCCAGTGATCTGATTAAATAAATGATTACTAGAGAAAAAACATGATTGCACAGTTTCTCCCCTTCAAAATCCTCAATCTGAAAGGGAAATATCCCTCTTTCTATTACCCATGTTTGAAAAGTCATACAGAAACTGCAAAGAACAGGCAATTTTTGATTTTTGTAATTGCCTTAAGTCAGTTAAGACTTTAAGCTGAAGCATATCCAGTATCCCCAACTGTTACTGCATTCAATCAAATTTGAATGCACTGTATCAGAATTTCATTTAGAATTGGTAAAATGTGGCCTTTTGAACTCAGCATAAATTATAATGTTCCAGCCAATAGTTTGTCCAACGGACAGCAAGTCACTTGATTTTGCTTTAGTATGTCTCCATCTGTTAAACAATAAGGCTTTTCTTTGCTGAAGTGGGACTAGTGTGCATGCAGCAAGAATAAGCTCATTCTAACAGCTTTGCTTTGCTTTTCTGTTTTAGAGAGAGTTTGTAAATACACTGTATTAAAGCATGTTTGGTAGGAACATGTGAACCATGCTGGTAAAAGAAGAATTGACCCAAACTACTGAACCTCGATCTAATAAGATTGTTGCTTATTTGTTTGGAGGATGGTGGTGCCAGGTGGTGGGGTTGTAGCTTATTTTTTCACAGCTGTTTGGTTGGTTGGTTGGGTTTTTTTCCAAGAACGTCTGAAAACAGGACTGTGAAATGCTGTATGTCAGGGAATTCTTGTACCATTGAGAATGAGCCAGAAAGCCCACAAGAAGGGTTGTTTTCATCCCTTCTGGCCAGTATAATTAGTGCTATCTTCTGCATGTGGTCAACCAAATAGGGTGTTGCTAAATACTACTCACCATCAGGAAAGAGAGTAAATATGAAGCCATAGATATCCAAGATACTTTCCAGGTGGAGGAATAGGTCTGCTGACTTAAGCCTTTTGTATATTGATTTTCTTAGTCTTGTTTCTCTTCAATATACTGCAGACCAGGTGCTGTAAGAGAGCGTACACTCTGAAGGACAAACTGCCTTTGGCACAGAACTCCTTCTTAAACCAGCATCAGGATACCCCAGATATTTCAGATTAAAATCAGGCTGATTTTTTAGGAGTATTGTCCCTGACTTACAATTTTGGGTTTTACATACAGTACTATTGCAATCAGAAAAACAAATTTACTAACATAAACTAGAAGCATATGTCCTGCTTCTGACTCCTTGTCAATTCCAATCAGTCATGCATTTTCTGAGAAGCAAAGAATCTCTGGTTAAATACCTAAGTGAATTGCAAACATTCACCAGTATTTAGAAAAACTAAGCCTAGGTTCTACATGGATTTTTTAAAAGCTCTGTGGTAGAAATCTTGGACCAGATAAGGAGAACCAAAGTCTAGTCATCGACCTCAATGGGACCAGATTTTCATTTTAGATGTTTTACTGGGCCACTGAATTACTATTCTTTCTAATTTCGAAATGAAAATCTGAAGATTTTAAAAAGCTTTGGAACTGTTTACCGTTCATCAAAAGTAATGGCCATTTGCTCTCTCAGAATCTGGTTGCGTATTGAGCAAGATGATAGGAATTAATCTTTTAGGTACTTTCTCAAGAAAAGTAAAATAAATTAAAAAAAGTGACACTTTTTTTCCCCCTGTTGTCTTTCTGTGTGGCTGCTATATGTCATTCCCTTTGAATACTGTGGTATGCATAAAGATGGGGGAGTTTCAGTCCTCAGGATGCCATTCTCTTTAGTACCAATGAATACTGGGATGAGATACTTCATATTCAACCTCAGTTTTGCTTTCAGAGTCATCCCATGTTCTTAATTATGCCCATTTGGCAGAAGCTAAATCTTTGCAAACCAGAACCTTGGGTCTGAAGTTTCTGTGGTTTGTGTGGTGTGTTTTTTGTTTTGTTTCTTCTTTTTAGAGAAGAAGAATGAATGAAGGAATGGAACTCTTTTCCCATCTTACTTCTGAAGGGAAATTAAATAACTGCCATGGTTCTATGTTACGGCCTTCCTTTCTGCCTTGCTTTAATTTTAGTCATCTCTTGCTGGTTCCTGTTATACTTAGTTCCTGAACTCTCAATACAATAAATGCTATTGTTCATGTGGAGAATGATTTGCATAAATGTCAAGTCATTAACAATTGGCTGGCCAATTGCCTGAAGCCTGTTTTGTTTTCTTCATGGGACATAACTACAAGTACTTATTCATACAAATGAGTCTTACACACCTAAGTAGACCTACTGATGGCAGTGGTGAATTGAAGGTGGGGGGAAAAAAGAGAGTTGTGCAATCAAGTCTTTTAAACCCAGGACTGAAGTTCTAGATGTCAAATCTTTAGCTTATGGTATAAATTCACTTGCTTCTGGAAACATATACACTCCTATACAATTTCTAATTTTTAAAAAGGCAGATGAAAGAAATCAAATTCAGAAGTAGCAAATTGTTTTGCAAGTAATTTCAAAAGCAAGGGATGATACAGAATCATAGAATCAATTGGGTTGGAAAAGACCTCAGAGATCATCGAGTCCAACCCTTCATCCAACTTCGGTTTGTTTACTAGATCATGGCACTCAGTGCCACGTCCAATCTCAGTTTAAAAACCTCCAGGGATGGTGAATCCACCACCT
>JAWWEU010000111.1:103036845-103100992 GCA_035583155.1 Acropternis orthonyx
TTTTGTTTGGTTTCCCCCCCCCCCCCCCCCCCGAATAATTATTTATTTATGAATGTATTTATTGACTTCTTTGATGTTTAAATCGTTGTGGAAGCACAGCAACCTGATGGATCCCTATTAACATACATTTAAATACAAAAGGGGCAGTTTACTTTTCAGCAGTTTGAGCACCTGCAATTCACATTAGCTTCAGCTGGAATTCTGTGTGCTCAGCAAATTAAACATTCAGTAAACAATGATATAACAGCATTGACTTTAAGATGAAATCATAAATGCATGAAAACAGGACAAAGCCTATAGCTATTTGTAGCTATATTCAATCTGTTAGGCCTCTTGGTCCTGGTATAGAAGGCTGGAAAAGATCTTGGTGGCTGTGAATTAGTTCAGTTCCACAATTACAGAACCTGAGATGAGAGCTGGTATTTTGCTTATATTAGATAACCAACCCAAAATTGTCACATAAAAGGAGGATTAATTTTTTCTTGTTTGATATGTTGAGACTACTAATTCTCCATTTCTGATGGGAAGAATTGAGAGGGTGTGATTTTATGCAACCTCATTTTGCTTCTGCAATATGCCCTTCCACAGAGAATCCCATTTTTGCTGTTTACCATCTAATATCCATGCATATCTAGAAAAATTATGGTGCAAAAAAATATTATTCTTAATGAACAAAATGGACCCAAGTATTTGTGCATAGTCAGTGACAACCTATGAAAGCTGAACCATCAAGAGAGACTTAAAGGACCACTCAGGCCCAGTCCTGAAGTGTATTAACCTGTTTTGAAATTCCTGGGAGCTGTGGGATATGCCCACTGAATATTCTAGCAAAGGGAAACTAGAGAGCTTAAATGCACCCAGAAAAGAAATCAAACTAATTTTTTAACTGCTTGGGTAAGATATTACTGATTCAAGAGGTTATACACACCAGAAATGAGATTCTGACTCTTGCTCTTGGAAATTACCCCAACAGGAAAAGGCTACATCCTTCCTTGGATTTAAAAAGTCTTTTGAGAAAATCCCATCATTGTGCCTGCTTTCCCCACCTTGTTCAGAGAGTACCAGGGAGTCATCAGAAAAACCTCAGTGTACTGACACACTTTTGGAGGATTATAGAAGTGTATGGTAAGAGGTAGTGAGCAGATTGGAGCATTCTTTCTTGGTTTCCTACACAGACACACCAGAGATTTTCTCCCTTCTGATGGCACTTCACACAGCAGTGGACCTTGGGACAAAGAGGAGCTGAAGATGCTTAAAAATGACCCATTATCTACTTCAGAGGAGTAAGAAAGCTATAGGATGGGGAGCATAAGGAACATTTATGTGAGAAAAAAACAAAGAAAAACATACTCAGTATAGAGGAGTAAGGTTTCAAACTACCGACCTCTAAGTTGGCAGAAATTAAGAACATAAATGTTACTTAGAAATGCAGACTAGAGCAGGTAAAACATTGACTGACTAGGCACAGATTGTCCTGGATAAAGTGATCATGCTTCAGGTGAAGCCCTTCCCTCTCAGCTGGGACCTAGGATGCATTTATGCCCCTCACTGAACAAAGGGCAGCCCCTTCTACCTTTAGAGCCATCAGTTTGTTTATCCAGTGCCAGGAGCACTTGCTATCACATCTCTTTCAAAGGGATTTTTTCTGACTCATGAAAATTAGGGAAATGCTTACATGAAATGCTTCTATTTATTATGAATGTGTCTCTCAGACCCCCATGCTTCAGGGCAATCCCACCTCTAATACTTCTTTAAGTAAACAATAGATGACCTTCATAAGTACGCAGAACTGACTGGCCCCAGGCCCTCTCATCTCTGAAAGACAGAGCTGTGCTGTTGCAGATGGATGCATGTTCTTTAGAGATGCTCAGACAAGTCTTGGGGTTCTGCACCTGATAGTTCTGCTGTTGTTTCCTTCAAATGAAACAGTCTTGCTGGGATTTTGGAGGAACCAGGAGTGACAGTCAAATGGGCAGGCAGGGAGTTGTAGTTTTATGACAGAAAAGAGAGGGGAAATCTCTAAAGTGACATCTGCTTGTGGTTTCACCTCTACAACATCAGTGATAGCATTCCTGAGACCTCAGGCTCTTTAGCCTGATTTTCTGCTCTAAAGAACTTGATGTGATTATTTACTTGGGTCAGGGAAAAGGGGATGTGGCAGAATCGGACTGATCTTCCTCCAAAGAAAGGGAGACAACGACCACACATGCTGCTGGATAAATAAGGTCCCAACATGCCATTAGATATCTAATTGGCTTCAGAACTACAAAGATGTGTTTATTGTCTACAAGTTTTTCTATTTGCATAGTGCTTGCCCAACGGTTTTGTAGCCAGGTTCAAATCCTTTTTATTCCTCCCATTTAGCAGTGGGTTGTTTTGTTATAATTCATTTTCACACCCCATGGGAGACTGATGCCATGGTTTGATTCTTTGCCTTCCATTTGAGATTTGGATGGTGATTATAAGGGATCCTTGTACAAATCCTACACAGCAGATCTTATCACGCAAATGGGGGACATTCTGTCAGGTCCTTGGCAGTTCTTCATTGACTCCCATGTGTTTTCAAAGGAAATTTCCCGGTATGTTGGTCTGCACTAGTGGGTCTGCAACATTCTCAGTCAAAAGTAACTTTCCTCAGCATGGTGTTTAAATCTGTAGCATCAACCACTGATGCTAGAAATGCAAATGTTAGTATCATGCATGGTAAATGAGAAGGTATAAATGAGGTACAAGATGAAGATAGTCTATTTATACATATCTGTTTCTACTATATAGCTCTAACGTTGCTAATGCATTTTAAGTATAGTCCTAGATGAACATTTCTACTTTATTTTGCAGGCAAGAACTAAGCCTCTCTTTCCCTGCTTTTACCTTCTTCTGCACTGAACTCTCCACTATTATTTGGTGCTGAGGACTAGGGAGAAATGAATAAGTTATTAAAATAAATCAAATATGTAAAGATGTGGGTGATGGCAAGTCTTCTTATAAGTCTATATTTAATAACCTGAATATGGACAGAAATTGTACCTTTAATGTGCCTGGATATGATAACATATTTTTAAATAAATGTTTTATCTGTCAACTTGAGTAAAAAAGGAATTTATACAAGAATTGAGAGAGTACTCACTTGGAGGGATACAGAGCTGTAGCTATGAAAACATGGACATGGTAGAGGTTAGGCATTTTGGCCTTGACTTTTAGGAGCTACTAAATCTGCCTGATAAGAGTCTTTCTATTTAGAGGTCAGAAAGTGTCCTACCACTTACCAAGGACTGCCTGTGTCTGAATTAAAGTGTAGATCTCTAACACTTATGAAACACTTTGTTCTGATCATTGACAATTTCTGTATCATAAAAACATATCTTCTAAGAGTGATGCTGAATCATCAAAAGAATAAACTGGACCCTTTCACGGATAGTTCAGCCAACACTTTTTAGCTCAATTTGATGTGCTCTTCTATAAATCAGAAAAGTCCTCATTGGCATTTTATGTACAGTAAAGATTACTGTCTTCTGAAGAAAGTATTTTAAGCAGCTATTCAAAACAAATTGAAAGTGCTCGAGAAACTTGGGAACAGACCACTCATAGCAGGAGATGGACGTGATAAAAATGTGCAAAACAACAACTGAGATAGGGATAGGAGGAAATGCTTTTTCAGCCAACCTGTAATTAGCTTGTGGAAGTCACAGCTACAGAGAGTCAAGGGCAAGAATATAATTAGATTCCAAAAGGGACTGGAAATGTATATTGATGCAATTAATTATAGCTCTGAATATATTTCCTAAAGTGTTTTTTTCAGCAATATTAAACCTCATTCTTCCCCCTGGAGGGACTGTGTTTTTGCAGAAGGCCAAAGAACATGTGGGCAGGAAATGGCCCTTAGGTAGTCTGCAACACACCAGTGATACTCCTGAGGGAGAAACAAAGGTGTCGTTATTATGGTGCTGAGCAGTAGGGCCAGTAAGGTGCTGGATGGTCTGTGTGTGTGTGAGACTGACACAATAATGACTTAGACTAATACTCAAACATACAGTCACAGATGCCAGATGGTCACCAGCTGGGAGACAAGTCTCATTTTTGAAATTGTACATCCCTTGTAAAATAAATCTATTGCTATCAGCCTCTGTAAACTTTCAGTCTGCCCTATTGCCTGAATTTAACAGTACACTAAGTATGGCAATTATGAATACTGAGGTAAATTTAAGTTACAACTGGAAAGTTTTTCAAAGGCAACTATTATCATTAGTTTACATAAACTGGGAGGCTACTGTCGTGTGCAAAGACCACATGGAGAAAAGCTTTCCAATATTGCACATTCATTTTTTTCAGTGATATGATGCAAGGCTAGATAATGCTCTGGAGTCGACAGTGCTTTATTAGGGGCTTATTTTGACCTTTCTTATCACAGAGGAAATGAACTAATATTTTCCTTTCTACTTATATACATAGCTTAGTAGCTAACACTTTTGGAAAAACAAAATACTCAGGAATGGGGTGGTGCAGTCCCTAAAGTAAAATATAAACCTACACTGGAATACTAATAAGCCATGTGATGAAAACACTGAAGATTAGAAGTTCTTTTGCAAATGAGGAATAATAACTTTCTGCAACTTCTGTTCTTGGCAGAAGAGACTTGTGATTGCATTTGTTATGGGAGGCCAAGAACAGTCAGATGACACCATCTGACCAGGTTACTTGATGTTCATAAACAAATGGGCTCACCATCCTTGGAACATGCTCTGCTCACTGGCAAGGGTAGTTTTGACCAAGAGCACCACATACAGACTTATAAAAAATATTTATGAAAAGAATGATATTTTGTAGCTGAGGTAATAGACATGGGCA
This sequence comes from Acropternis orthonyx, assembly GCA_035583155.1. Classification (NCBI taxonomy): domain Eukaryota; kingdom Metazoa; phylum Chordata; class Aves; order Passeriformes; family Rhinocryptidae; genus Acropternis; species Acropternis orthonyx. Next base: position 103,041,691 of record JAWWEU010000111.1, read on the forward strand.
CATATCTTCCCCTGATCTGCTCACTGAAATTTAGGGGTGCTTCAGGGCATTTTCCAGTTATTTTGGGTGGGATTTCTGCTTGGCTAGGCAGAAATTTGCTTTGGTGGTTTTTTTGTTTGTTTGTTTGTTTTTTGGGCAGAGGGAGTTTGTTTGTTTGTTTGTGGGGTTTGGGATTGGAATACACTGGAAAGATATTAATAGGTGATGTCTGACTGGTCCTGTTTCTTTCTTTGGATGTTCCATGTATGATGAAGCAATTCAAACCAAAAGAAAAAAGATATATCGAAATAGACATTTTTTTGTACTGGCTTGATATGGTCATATCTAGATTAAATTATGAATTAACTAAGCCTGTCTGTAGTTACTTGTCCAAGTTGCAGAAAAGTCCCATTTCATAAAAAGACTGCTAGAATCACAGAAGGGGTGTTGTAGTATAGTACGGAAATACACTGATAAAATTGTGTGAGGAAACTAGTATCTGCTTTCAGTAGCAATATAACCTTGAACCTTAATAGGTAGCAAAAAGCTAGAAAGCTTTGTCTGTTACTCAAAAGTAAACTGTGTCTCCTAACGAAGCACAGAAGGATAACAGTTTCAGTCATATATCTCTTTGGAATAACTGCTTTCCATCAATGACCACTAAGTGAATGCTAGACATGGGTGTGTTTAATCCCTCAGAGATCTGGGCTACAAGCTCCTCCTTCCTGTAAGGAACTACCACAATTGAAGTCACACCTTAACATGGACTTCCACAGATCTAAGTGTTAAAAACAGCAGTATTCTTCTAGAAAAGAAGAAAATTTGTACTATTGCCTCTTACTTCCAGCCTTGAAAAATATTGCTTGAACAACCCCTCCTCCTGAGGGGGAAAAAAAAAAAAGAGGAAAAAAATTGCGCTAATTTTCAAAAGAACTTTTCCCAAACTTTCCTTCTCAACTCCTTCTTACATCCACAGAGAATTTTGTATGCATTTCGAATCTCTTCATTTACACCAAAACATTGTTTTTGACAGAAACTTGAATGTCTATCAGTTTTATTAGCGACATAGATTATTTGAAGTTGTTCATCAGAACACCTATTTTATCAAATCCAAGCTGGTATGTTTTCTTCTGCAATGGCCTGAGCTTTTGTGGTACTAACTTCTGATTAATGCCAGTTGGAGTTGATAGGGACCAGTGATCCACTGCCTTGAATCCTCATTTATTCTAAACTCAGTTGGAGACAAATCTGCTTCCGACTCTCACTCTTTAAGGTCCCAACTGGAAATTTAGTTTGACCTGATAGAAAAAAAAATCTAGAAATGCTGATTTTACCTTTGGCTGACCCTGTTTTATTCCTTGAATCACTTTAGGGTCACGTAGACTTGAAGGAAATAGGAAATGTTGGAGTTGACAGTCACTGACAAAAGTATGAAATTCCATTAGCAGGACAAGTATAAATTTGGGCATATGCAGTTCCAGTGAAGTACAGCTAATGCTTAAATCCACACCAAACAATCAGATGCCTTCCTCTGTACATTCTGCTTTCACAGGGATATTCATATTTCATATATTTTACCTAGCACTTATGAACGGGGTGACAGCAAAGCTCAATTGCTTTCCTGGCTGCCCACTCTCAAGTCTATCATGCATTAAAAGAAATCTCTTAATTCTGTTGTAAAGTTGTAGCCCAGAGCAGCTGGGATACAGGAATTATCACTCAGAACAGCAACTCACTAATGACATCATGGTGAGAACCTCACACTCCCAGAGCCAATAGCCACTCACCAAAACAGTAAAACTAGACAGCATCTCTTAAACTTTCTGACACAACCTTGACTCAGAGTGCAAAAGAATAGTTAAAATAGTTTTGCCGCTTGTGCTTCCAAGTTGTTTCTTTATAGACCCAAAAGCATATGCTAGACAGATGTTGTACTCAGTCTGATAAGTTTGCATATGGTATTGATGAGCTGTAGATATCAGAAAATTCTTGGATTTATGTAACCAGATATGTTCAAGTAAAATCTGTGAATATTAAGGGGATGTAATTCAGTACTGACGTAGCTTGTGACTGGAATATTAGCATTCTGCTTTAGGCTTCAAATATGTAGGATATCAACAAGAAATAAATATTTTATCTCTGTCTTTTTAGTTATCTCATTAAGATGCAGCAATTAAGCCCTAATTTCAGCAACAGCTTTACAACAAAATCAGTAGCTTTATAAATCTGAAATTTCTTCAGATTCTTTTTATTAATTACAGTGTTATAGACATTTTCCTTGCTTAGGATTGCACTTTATGGGATTTTGGGCAGGGTGGATGGAGCCTTTAATGGAAAACTGTACATTTTCCTTTCAGAAATATATGAGCCCTAGTGCTAAAAGGGCACCTATTATGAACACACTTATGATCTTCCAGAGGACAGTAATACTTCTATCTGTAAATATAATGAAGAAAATGTCTGTAGGAAGGGGGTTTTTTGCATTCTTATGAGAGATCTCTCATGTCACACTGTCTTGCAACCTGAACAACATGCAAAAATCCAATGTGGGAGTATAGGAATTAGTTAATGTAAGGATTTAAGTAACATCTAACACAGTTGCACTAAGTTATACTCTAATGCTCCCTCAGTTTTCATCAATCTCAAAAACATATTAGAGTTAACAAATTTTAAGTTTGTTCTGAAAATATCCCCTTTGATTACTCTAAAGCTGAACCAGATACTATTTGATTCCTTCCAATAGATCAAAACAACGGTGAGAAAAATCTGATGACAGACCATGTGGACTATTCCCTTTTAAACAGTACTTGCCATTTCACCAAGTTGCTTCTGAGACAGAGAACTTCAGTCCTTCTCAAACAAAGCCTCTTGGGCACAGGACAGAGCTGTAAGGGACTAACATAATTCTGATTCTATGGTCTGCTGCAGCAGGTAATAGTTGGCTTATTAACCTCGTTTTACCAATGGGTATTACAAGCCTATCAAGCACTTTCAGCCCATGTGCTTTTGAGGAGCTTGTTCCCAGCAATTCACTGAGGGTCTGCCAGTTTGTTTGGAGCAGAATATACACTACTTGTAAATTAATCAGTTATGTTTCATTGGAAGTCTTAAAGTTAACACAGGGCTAAAATCCCAGATGCTTCCAGAGAGTGAGGTGCTATAGCTACAGATCTTCTCTGGAGTTCATCACTCCTTAAGGATATGAAGCAGATCTGTAATGTGCTTCAGCTGTTCATGGTTAGCTTAGGACTGCCCAGTGAGGAGTGTAGGAATGTGCTGTGTTTCAGCAGTGGCTGGAGCCCTGATACCTTTTCCAGTCCCTGACTTGCCTGTCCAGGCTTTCTGCCACAAAGCTGCTGCCAGTGCACATAAACCAGCCATGAGTGTGTGTGTGAAGCACCCTTCCTCATTTTAGCAAAGAGAAAATGCATTGACACTGAAAATATGGAGTACAGTACTCCTTAAGGCAGTTTCCTTCAGTTTGTTCTTAGGCCGTTTTCATTTTACAATTGTGGTTTCACACCTCTGCCCAACAAGAATGAAATTAAAAACCATTAAAATAGAAATGTTAGGAGAGGGGTGAATAATTCACTGCAAAAGATGGACCTGCCAAAACTAGTCTGTCCCCCTGTTCATGGAAAGTCTTCAGGCTGGTTGTAATTTCCAAACATTTATTTATTACTTTGGTTTGCCTGATGTTCTCCTGAAAATTTATTTTTATGCTGTAGGAGGTATCACAGAATTTGCTGCAAGTACTTGAACTAAAAATCTGAGCTGTGTCAGTTAATTGTGGTTGCTCATAGGTAGATAGATGACATGACAGCAGTTCAAAAGTAGTGAAAGCAGTTGAGAACTGGAAAGGATTACCTTGGGATGAAGTCTGTCTGGGATGGGCCAATGAACTGCACACATGGCATTATTTTAGTGCTTCTAAAAATTGTTTGGTATGGAGGAATCATAAAACCATAGAATGGTTTGGGGTGGAAGGGACCTCTGCAGGTCATTCAAGAGATGTAGTCTTTAACTAGTGTAAAATGAAGACAGGACCAGATTATTGGCTCCAAGCAGAGCATCAATGTGTTTTTCTGCAGCTATGTTTCCATAAAATAATTATTTTTATGTGGGGGGTCTAATTCTCCCTAATGGACACTTTTGTAGGACACTGTCTTATCCTCTCAGTTTACCTGCCCCTAAGCTAGGGGCTTAAGATATTGTAAGAACTCTTCCCTGTTGTCCCAGGTGTAGGTGCATCTAAAATAAACTCATTTTTACATTTGTACAAATCCCTGCCAAACATGTTTGGAAGTATTTGCTTAGCTTCTCTATTTTTCTTATTGAAGAAACATTTGCTTCATATGTTACTGCCACTGATTCTTATTTGAGGCCAAATTATTTTTAGTGGGGATAAATCTTTTATGGAACTGAATTTTTTATTAGTCTAAATACAAAATATTTATGTTCCATTACAAATTTACAACCTTGTTCATGAAAAAATAATGGTCATCCTAAATAAGTATTTCCATGGGAATTATTAAAAAGAAGAAAAAATAAAAAAAAAAAAAAAGAAGAAAAAGACAATTTCACTGCAACTTTCCCCAACAATAAAAGAAACACTTGCAGGTAAGAATTGGTGCAAGGCAGTTATTAATCAATAGATATGTGCTTGCCACTTTTAAGTCCTACTTTGAAATTCACATTATGTCAGACATGATCATAATGATGAACTGTAACGCTTCAAGTAGAGACTGACTTTTTCTATCATTCTTCACCAAAAAAAAATTTAAGAGAAATAATTACTGCTTGCTATTCTCTGTCTACTGTTGCAGTGAAACTGGTGTTAAATTCTATTCAAACATCTTCAGATATCTGGAGCATTTCAGTAGAAGTTGAGCCAAATTAATTTCTGAAGCAATATTATTGAAATTCTGGTCAATGAGCCAAGCAAAGCACATAAGCATGTATTTAAGCAGTGGGGGTAATCCTGGGAGTTCAGTGGGACTATTATCATGGAGCAAGTTAAATATGTGCTTACTTGGCTGCATAGGGACCTCAGTGTATCTCAATGCACGGCATCTATGGGCCTGAAAGCCAGTTGGAGGTAACAGAAGGGCAGCCTGTGACTTTGAGAGATTTCGAGCCAGTCCATGAATGATCTAGTGTCATTCATGGCATCTGTATCTAGTAGATCAATTGACTTAATTGGATGATGAATAAAATGGTTTCCCAAAACTGAAGATTGTCTCTTCTTTTTTTTTTTTTTTTTCTGTCACAGGATGTGGCTCATTGCCTGTGACCACTCCAAGATCACCCCATTCTGCCTGAAGAATTGATCTGGCTCAGAACATGAGATTGGAAGGTTCAGTTTTGTTTTCTGTGCAACACATAAGATGATTTTCTTCCCGGACTGCAGTAATTTTCTAGCTATGATATTTTTCTATTCTGGGTAAGAGGCAAGCATGTGTGGGGTAAATATTTTCTTTCTCTTTGCCCTCTTTTCAATAAGACAGTTACTCAAAGTAGCATTTCCCTGACTAGAATTTGTAATAATATTTTTCATAATGCACCAAGAAATCCTTTGTCAAGCAATAGTTTCCTGTTTTAAATTAGAACTACAAAGCAGAAAGGAAAAAAATAAAAGGTGGGGGGAAAAAAAGAGACATTTACTTAGAGGGTTGGAGGGGAGAGGAAAGAATAAGTTCTAATGGCAAGTTTCCCAAATAATTTTTGCATCAGATTTGCTAAACATTTCTTTTGATTTTATGTCAGGACACAAGTTCTCTTTTTTCTTTGTATGCCATTAAGACACATTATCCCAGCACAACGGGCTTGTATTGTAAGTGGACAAAGTGAATACACACACCAGTGTGTGTTCAGAGCTTCCTGGCATCAGGTGCTCAGAGCATTTGCTGCCTCTTCACTGGCACTTGGAGAGCTCAGATTCCTGAGAATTCACTTGATAACATCAGACCTGGAACCATACACATCAAATTCACCTCAGAGACTTGCAATGAACATGTAATGGTTTCTCTCTAACTTCAACAACGTGACTCCAAAATGCTTTTGTTCTGACTCTCCTTCAAGTGCAGGAAGTTGAGTCATGGCTGTTTGGAACTGCAGGACTGCAGGTCATGTCGTTGTGTTTTCGGTGGATTCATACGAATCTGATATTTTTGTGGTCATGGTGTCAGAATGAGAGCAAGGAAGGGATCAGTCCCCTTGTGACTGTGCTGTTTTTTTCCTACACAGATACATACATGTAACCTTTGTATCTAATTGAAATCATGAAATGTTCATCACCTTTTGGGTTTCCTAGAATATCTTGCTTCCCATCTCTTTGTGCTTTTTCTTGGGACACAACCATGTATTTATATCCTCATGTAAGAGGTGAATTTGCTTTCATAAAGGAATAACGGGCTAGAGGCCTCTTTGAAGGAGTAACCAGCAGAATTAAGGAGGAGGTGGTGTCAGGTGATAAGGACAGCTGGTAATAGCAGGATAAAACAACTCCCTAAACCTAGTTTTAAGAATATGTGGAAAGTCTGTTTTGACATTTTTTTTTAGGTACACTTGCTAATTTACAAATCTGAAAACATGCAATTATAGGGAGCAGGAGGTAGACAAGGAGGCTGGGATTTAGAAAGGTTTTCAACACAGCATTTCATCCAGGACAGATAGAAATCTGGCTTGTGGGTTTTGACAAAGGTAGGCTGTGATGGGCTCCTGTGAACCTCAATACTCAGTGTCACCAAACCCCCTAGAGTTTGCTTCAGCTACTGGAAGAGCCCTGCAGAAGGTGGACAGGCAGCTTTGCATTCAGGAATCACTTAGAGCTGGTAATCTGTCTGAGTTTAGCTTCTTTGAACAATTGGGGCATTGCCTTTAACACCATTGTTGGCTGTGCAACAGCTCGAAATATCCTGTAAGGACACTGTCCCCACCAGCCACACCTGTCAACTCTTTTCAGTCTTCTGCTCCCACAGTTTTCTCCCTTCTCATGTCCCTCTCCCACCCAGCCAAGATCTCTCTGCTGGTCTCTGATCCTCTGTGGTGGCCCAGCTGGTTTCCCTGAACTGTTACACATTGCAATCTCGTCAGCCTGTCTACAGTCACAGGGGGTGAAACTGTCTCAAAACCTTCTCATGGAAAGACACCTATAGCCTTTCCTCACCATATGGCTTAACTCTGTCATTCTTCTACCATACTACTCACTACACCAAATGCACCTTCCTCCTCCTTGATCTGAGTCACCACCTTTCTGCTCACCAGCAAAGAGAGTCCCTGAGAGAGGTCTCTGTGGCAGGTGTGTGGAGGGTCATACTGCTCTCTGGAAAGTGTATGATTTTGGAAAGAACGTTCCCATGGAGATTCCCTGCTAAATTTTCCTTCAGGTTCTCTCAGTACTGAAATGAACCTCAAATTATATTTTGCAGTATTCTGTTTCCTGAGATTTGAGCTTATTAAAATGTTGCCTGAGATACCAGTAAGTGGCTCAGTCTTTGCTGCAGGGGCTTTTCCCTTGCCCCTGCTGAAGCTTTCAAACAATATAATTTTCTTTCTTTAACTTAAGGCTTTCTGTCTCTAAGCTATTCTCTTCACCCCCAGCCTCTTCTGCAGCAAAACCTAGGGCTTTCTACCTGAAGTCAGCTAATAGCTAAGTTTTGTGTTCGCATCAGGAAGGAGCAGTGTGATTAATTCTCCAGTGTCTCTTCAGTTCCTCTGAGTTCTGTTTCCTTATGGGGAACCTGTAATGGAGCAGGGCAGGAGCCAGCACTGAACTCCCTTTGCCTTAAAATAGACACATCACCTGCTACACCTTCACATTATGGAATAAGCCATGATGAGAGCAAAATAAGCAACACTGTCTCATCATTGATTGCAGTCTGGCTTTTGTCACCTTGAAAAAGGTGGAGACAGTCTGTCATAAAGAAGATGTGATTCAAGGAGGATGTGGGCAAAATACTACAATTAAACAGAAAAAATCAGCAGCATAAATATGCCTTCTGAGGTAGTACTCCCTGGAAAGGTTTTGATTTACAATGTGTCAGAAAGGAAGTGCAAATCAGAAGCTTTTAGATGTGTATGCCTCTTAGTGCAGAAAGGAAGGGCATTTAAATGTGCTCCACATCCAGTAGCACTTGTGGAGCTTATTGTACCCAGCAATGCCTGGATAAAGCTAAATACTATACCCTCACAAAAGGGAGCAAGGGGCTTGGGAGCTTATTTTGAATTTTTGACTTGCCTTGGGGAGCCCCTTATTTCTCTCTGTTGGTTCCAGAGGAAAATTCAACCAAGATAGCTCCTTGCCCTTGATCAAATGTCTGAAGTCATTGAAACTGACCCAGGTCAGGAGGGTGCAGATGAGGAGAGACCATCAGAGCATGGTCTGCTCCTTCAGCTCCTCACAGTCCCTTATTTGTGCTGGGAATTCACTCCTGCATCACCTACACTGACTATTAACAGGATTTGTGGTCTGGAAACAGCCATCACAGGAAGAGTTTAGAGACTCTCAGGGCCATTTAGTTCCTTCTTCTGGAAGAGCAAGGTGTTTTTTTTTTTCCTTCAGAGTTTGTCCTTTTAACTTTCATGCTTGACCTGTGATTGTCAAACTGAAAATCCATGTCACACAGGCAAGCTGACAGTCTTGTAATGGAAGTACATTATATGTTCCTTACATAAAGGAGAATGGTCTATGCAAGAAACACTTCATTTTCTCCACCTGGCAACAAAAGTTAAGAGGGCTGACTTCCAGTTGAGACCAAATGATGGTCATGCTCAAGCTTTATGGTGTGAGTTCACTGTATGCACATTGGGCTCCTTGGAGGGCATGTGTTTGGATGTTTTATTATTTAACTTCACAGAGAAAAAGCGTTGAGCCATCCTAGCATTTCCTGTGACAACACTTCCATCTGTGTACTTTGAGCACTGGGGAATCACTATTCTAGGAAGGTCATGTCAATGGAAATGCAGAAACTTGGATGTCCTTTATAGCTTTAAACTGAAGAAACTGCAGTGAATGAAGGCACCAGTTAGTTCAGCAATATCTTAGCAATGATTAACAACGTTGCTGTATAAAACTTGCCCCAATTGCCACTGTGGATTATTGCAAGCTTGAACATTGACAAAAGATGCCAGAGGTTGTGCACTCTTTTTTGCATCTTTTCATTCCCTCAAAATAGGGCAAATGCCTGTTGTCTCCAGCAAAGTCATACTTCTTTCACTTTTGATCTTGGAGAGTTTGCTGCTGTGAATGCTTATGCACATTGTCATCCTTAACTTCATTACTATGAGTACAAGAGCAACACATAAAATATGAATTTTTCTAAGTCTGGAATCTCAGACAAACAATTCTGTGCATTTCTTCAGAGGCTGAGTGGCTCCAGAAAGATCATCAGGTCTGCATGATACATAAAAATACAGCCTTTCCAAAGCTGGAATAACCACCAGTCAACATGAGTGTCTAGATTGTGATATGTGAAAATAAAATATAATTTTCCTCCAGAATGCTGTACTTGAAACTTCAGGACTGTATAAAATAGAAGATTTCAGTAATAAAAAAAATACATAGAGTATGTAAGCTCGTCATTGTACATTAAGTAAAAAGTCAAAGTTATGTTAGCTCCTTGGTGTTTCCAGACCCTGTATGTTGCCTTCCACCCTGGCTCAGCACTGGGGTGTGGTAACTGATCCTTCAGGCATAGATTGGGAAAACTTTTGGTCTAAGATCAAATTCAGTCCTTGCAGGCAATATGGGTGCAGCAACTGGGGTTATGTGCTGTTCAAATTCAAGCTCATTGTCAGGCCTTGTAAAGAAGAGAGGAATAGAAAAAGTTATTAAACCCTCCAAGTGTACTGTGTGGGGAAGGGATGTTAGAGCTGGCCATATTGGCTTTTTACCCAGGAGCTCACATGGCCAAACTCTTTTATCCTGGAAAAGGTAAATTAGACCAGAACAAGAGGGAGATCTGCTCCTTTGGAATAGTACTATAACCAGAACTAGCTGTCAACCGAAGTGTCTTAATCCTTTGCAAAATTACCAAAGGGATTGAACAAGACTATGAAAATTAAAAGCGATGTTGCTTAGCCAAAACCACAAGTTGATCTAATCTTTTTTGGATAAGACAGATAAATCCAGTAATTTAGCTATCATATTGGATACATAATTATTGGCATCAGGCTATAGCACAATTAAATTAGGACTTTGCTTCCTGTCTTTTCTAGAATATTTGGTAATGAGGCTAAAGACAATTTGTCTGTGGCTGCCTCCCCTTATAACGAATCCATACAAATCAACTATCTGGTTTTATGATTAAATGGTTAGCTGAAAAATGGATGAAGATAACTGAATTTGTACACATTCCCTTATTTCTTTTATCTTGGTTTATTTTATTAATGCCAAACAATTTCGAGCACCCTGATTTTCCATCTAGCATTTAATAGCTGCAGTAAACCACTGAGTAGCTGATTACCCACTGTTCTGGGCAATGTGGTTATCAGTGTTGTTTTACACCTATTCTGAGCATATCCCCCTGCCTTGTAAAGCACTGGGTCTGTCTAGCTTTTGGCTTGAGGAGCAGCTCAGGGAAGAAGCACAACTAAACCTTTCCTCCCCGCAAGCCTGTGGTCTCTCTCAGTGCACCATGGCACTGGCATACCCACTGCTGGCTGGTTCAGGGGAGACAGCTGCTGCCCAGGAGAAGCCAGAGCAAACTTTGAACACTACAGTGTACTAAAGAGTAAGTATTTCCTTTTTCACCCTCTCTTTATAACTACATATTAGAAGGCATGGTAGAGCTGCCTTTGGGCTTAGCTTTAAATTTGACAGTTTTATCTCTTTGCTGCAACTGCCTTGTCACCATCTGCTGTGTTTGCACTCAGTTGTCTACTGGGACTTGTGCACATGTACACTGCAATCCTCTTGCCTTCACACAGCAGTTTGCATGTTAAGGTAGGTGGAATAGAATTGCAATTTATACAGCCCTTGTTCAGCATCCCTGTGTGCAGCACCGCATTGTTTGAAATTTAACTGACATAAAATCATGATGTGGAACAAATAACTGTTCACTCAGATGTTTAGCTATATGTTGCATGTGAGTAAAGGCAAACTGAAAGTGAAATAGGACCTAAGACATCTCAGCTGCGGTCAGTAAGACCCCAGGAAGCTCTCTGTTCCTGTTTGCTGGATGACCTGTCAAGTCGAGCTGACCTTCTTTGAATATAAATTCTTCCATCTATAAAGTAGACAGTGAAACCTGCCCTTCTTTCCAGCTCTAAGGGAGTAAAAACTTTTATGTAAGAGCTTGGTGTTATTTATGATTACAACCTATGGCTTGGGGACATGCATGCTGTAGTAAGGCAGACTCTTCACACCCAAAGGCAAGAAGGCATAGGGAACTCAGGGCTGAGAGAGCTGGATGCTGAGGACTTGAGGAAGAAAGGTGCAAGCTCTCAGCAAAGGACAGGAAAGAAGAATTAGATGCATTCTCTGCTGGAAGAAATGGGAAGGGGTTTACTGATTCTGACCTCTGCTTGGGCAATGGGAACTCTTGCCTCCATCTCTTTTCCTTCCTATCCTTTCTCTCTTCTCAGGCTTGCCTGTGCAGGCAGTGGTAGCTTAAGATGAAAAAGGCAAAACAAGCTATATGGCATCTGATGTGGTACCAGCAAGTATCTTGACATTTGAAGAGTGCCAGGAGGCAGCCAGGCTAGTTGTTGGAGAAGGCTGGGACAGAGTGAATTCCCTGTCCCCTCCTGTGCTGTACATGACAGTCGATAGCCTGCAAAAGGATTGCCATTAGCAAAGGGCCCTGCAAGACTCAGAGATTATAGCAGGACACTTTATTCCTTACTATGCAGATCTCTTTCTGCACTGGAGGATATGATTTGCGATCCCCATAATAAGGAGTGGTGCCTTTAAATTCTACTAAATATTTCTTGGTAACAGCAGTGTTGACCCAAATTCTCATTTAAGGAGTAGAAAAAATTGTAATCCAAACACATTTGGATCCAGAATTGAGCTTGAACTTATCTCTGTTTATTACTTTATAGTAGCACTCACATTAGGATTTTACTAACAGAAGGAGGCAGAAATAAGAATTGTTGAAACAGGCTTTTAGCACTGTGGGGTTCCTAACTTTCTTTTGCTGCAATTCAGACTGCTCGGTATCTTCAAAACTTGCTTACTGATGACCCATGCTGGTTAACTTAGAGGGCAGTTTACTAATGTGAGGGCATAAAGCTCCCACCTACAAGTTCTTTATGAATATTTCCACCTCTAATAGTCTTTACCAAAAACACTGGGTTCAAAATTTATAATATAGTAGCTGCAAAGCACAGTGGTCTGACACAGCTATTACTTTGATATCCATATGTTTTGCCATAGATGTTTACCAATAGCTCAAGCAAAGAACCCAAAGAGTAGCAATTAAAATAATCCATCCTTGTAATTTAAAGCTTCCTGCATAAGGAAGTGGAGGAGCATTATTGTCTCCGCATTTAAGCCTGCTGAAGACTTTCAGATTGTGAATTCAGGAACCTGAGGGAGGGCAGAAAAATTGAGTAAGCATATTACCACTTCCTCTGGAGGAGTTGGTTGCTGTTCCAGTGGTATTGTAACCACTAAATGTCACCGTGATCTCTCTGGTCCAGCTCAGCACTGCTCCACAAACTCATCTTTTTACAGTCACTGACTCAGCTTTATGAGTAGCTGCTGTACCTTTTTATCAGTTCAGTAGGAAACTCAACTATATATTTAGGGTATCTTATAAATAACTCTCTGCCCTCTACACAACTGACACAAAAGAAGGTTTTAATTTCTCATTTTGGTAATGATTTACAGCTGTTGTTCCATTGGGCTTATGAAACATATATACGCTTCAATGAATGTTTCATATGTATATTTTTATGTATAAACAGTGAAAAATTACTTCTGAGAGTCACTTGCAAAGTCACCATATTTTATGCAAAAAACATGTCTTGCAAATATACTAAACAGTTCTTGCTGCTATCACAATTAAGCAGAGCAATTCTCATTCTTCCCTCTCTACATATATATCTCAGTAATGAGGATAGAGCAGTGATTCAAAATGACAATTTTTGGACAGAAGAGTTATTTTTCAGTGGTGAATTAGAGCCAATGAAGAGCTGTTTATTCTGGAAAATGTTTTGCTATATTTCCTTTTGGAAAAAAAAAAAAGTAAGATTTCACAAGGTTAGGAACTTTTTTTCTAATTTAAATTCAATTTTTCTAATCTTGGCAATATGTTTGCCCTGTTCTTAGGGGTTTGGGTTTTGCTTTGTGTTGTTGTTTGATTTTTTTCCTTTGTTAACATTGAATGATCCAGATTTTTTCTTTGTCTCAGCATTTTAATTGGAAAATGAAAGGTGGCTGAAAAGGCAGAAAACTGAAAACTAAAATTCTCCCATGCTGGAATATGGGCTGTGACCTCAGATTTGCTTCATGAGATAAGCAAGTCACTTGGTCTGTGCCTCAGCTTCCCAGTCTGTAAATGGGGACTGTAACCGTTTCTCACTGAGATGCTTCGCAATTCACATCTGAAAATCACTAAGCGTGATTAATATCCTAGCGATGTCTGACATGCAAAAATACCATGCTGTTTAATCACTGGTGCCTTATGGATGTTCTTTGACATAAAGACAGCAGCTGGGTCTCTTCAAAACAATCCCAAAAAATCTAATCACTAATGATTTACTTGCTATTCACAAGAGGTGTTTTTACGCCAGTAATTACACAGGGACTAGGAATTTGAACAGTGATGTGATCAAGATTCATCTGCATGATTGCAAACACTTTAAAATTATTTTTCAAATATTTATTTTTTTAAAGAAAATTAAATTAAAAATTCTTGAAGCCTCGTATTTAAGATCATGATTTTTTTTAATGTCTAGTGGGAGTTAAAGGAAGTCTAGGAGTGTGGAATGCATAATACTGAAAATGAGAAAAATTGGCTTGTCCTTTTATTGCTTGCTTTCACCCTCCCACTTAACAGGGATAGAGGAGGTCATGGAGGATCCTGAAATGATCAGTCACTTGCTGCATTACAGGCACTCCTGTGTCTCCCTGCCCATCACCCACTCACTAGCTCCCACAAGTGCTAATCATAATTAAATGGAACAGCCACGGCGAGTAATAAGGTTGAGGAACAAAGACAAATCACTTCAGTGGGGGTAGTCTAGTTAGTTCTCTTTTGATTAAGAACTTCTTGACTGTGTATATCTCTTTTCTCTGTAAAGGACTCCCTCTTGCTCTGGTCTTAGTATCCCCACCTATATTTCTGTTGTGGGTCAAATAGGAAGACATTACAGCAAGCTGGATGAAATTCTAGACTTACTAATACTTTTGACATATTTTATAATTCATGAAAAAACTGATGTACATTGCAGCTGGACTAGGTGACTGTTTTAGGTCCCTTCCAACTGAACTATCTTTCTGTTCTGTTCTGTTCTGTTCTATTCTACTTCAGATGATGGAAAAGTTGAGCCTGGTAATGCAATAGCTCTGTTCAGGAAGGGATTTAAGCCTAGGCATGTATATTCTAAACCATGTGTATGGCCTTGTGGATGGCAGTGAGTATCTGAAATTCCTCTTTGGCCTTAAATGGAGCTTGCTACTTCCTCACATCCTTAAGTGTCTTTTAGTGATACCGATACTCCTTGTGATAAGATTAGAGATGTGATTGATGTTTTTGGCTTTTTCTTTTTAATTGCTATCTGCTCCAGTTTTTCTTCTAAAACATCAGCATTCCCTACATTTTTTTGTCTTTCACTTCCTACTCTTCCCCAGTGCCTGTGCGAGGAACACCTCCTTTCAACCTGACTTCCGTTTCAACTCAGCAGGGACTGCAATCTTTTTCTTGGCTCCTGGTATCTCATCTAATCAGACACCAGGCTTTTATGCTGGCTCACTGCATCTGCACTAGGTATTTTGTTAGACTATCAGGCAGAACTAAAAGCTTCCAGCCAGCTTGCCTACCTTCTTGTCTGCCAAATTGGAAAGAGGGGAGGAGAGAAGGGAGGGTGGTAGAGACAGTGAGAGCTCTTTAGTGTGAGTCATCTTAACTTCAGTCCTTTCCCTACTCCTATGGAAGTGCAACTTCATATCTCTAGTGTGCATGAAGATTCAACACTTGGCCCTGCACAGAATGAATTTCCAGATCCTTTAATAATTTCCTCTTCTTAAACAGTGGATATATTTTAACAGTGAACGGCAGGAAGTTTAAAATAAAATGAAAAAGCTATTTCTCACTGGGCTGTTTAAACTCTTTGTATATAACTCTTGCAGCTAATGCCAGAACATTAGAGGAAAGACAACTTCATCTCTAATAACACTTTCAAATTTAGTAAGGAAGTATGGTGGTTAGTCATACAGGGAAAGGATCACAAATTTCAACTGCATTTATGTTCCACTTTTCACTACTGTATATCTAGTTTCAGTTACTGCACATTGAAACAACAAAAAGTTCTCACACTACTCTGATGGTTTGGGGTCTTCTAAGTTGCATGGAATATGTAAAAATGGTGATCAAGACATCTTGGGCCAGGATGACTGGTCAGCACATAGCAGCTGTGAATAATGCAGTAAGCAAAGATGAAGAGAGGTATCAGCATTACGCTCATATGAAGCAGCATCTTGACTAAAGTGTGAGTTCAGTTACAAAAAAACAGAGTAGAAAAAATACAGAAATGAAATGATGAATGTGAAGAGATCAGTCTGGTGGCAGGTAGATTTGATGGAGAGAACTAAGGGTTCTGCTGCACATCTTGCTTCACAGTTGTGCTTCTGCCTCCTTCCCCATCACTGCCACTTTGCAGGGAAGCGTATATCTCCTCTTCTCACCATGGCTGCATCCGCATTCTGTCCCTGCACACACTGGAGGGAATCAGATGTTTATTGTGAAGAATTACAGTCCAGAGAAGCCGTTGCATGATGTACTCAAAAGCCACAAGAGACCATTTTCTCTCGGGTGTTGACATCTCAAATTCTTTACCCCACAGCTGCCGTTATGTATAGTTAAAATAAACCACAGATCAGTTCATAACATACATGAAAATGTGCTGAAAATAGCTAACATGTTCTGTGGTGACATATATCACTCACTGATTTGTTTAAGAGAGTACAGGTCAAAAACACATATTTGGTTATATCTGTTATAGAGTTTTACTTTTGTAAAATTGGTTTTAAGAAGATAAAAAAGCATTTCTTATAGTTTAAATGTGTCTGAGTCTTTCAGGGTTCATGGAGAAATGCATGCTCCAATTTACATAATTCCCTGACCCTTTGATACCTACTTGTTCTGGTAAAAATGAGTAAGTCAAACTTTAATGTGATTATGTGGTCGGATAATAACACAGAGCTCTTCATCCAATTAAACTGCTCTGCAAGGTGTGTAGTATCTGATAAACCACAGACACTAGAGAAAAGAAAGAAACCCTTGTTTTCTCTTTCCCTTTTTTTGTTCTCTCTCAGTTGGCTTTGTTTCCCTTTTATGTCATGGGATTATGTTAAGCAGTTTATGTCCCTTGCTTATTTTTCCTAGGAAACCACCACTTAATCCTGATTCCTTGTCTTTGTGCGCATTTGTCACTGCAATAGACTTTTGCTCTCCCTTGTACCTACTTCAGTATTTTGGGTCAGTTCTTTTTCCAGTTTCTTTACTTGGTGCCAAGTGCTGTATCACTTCTTCCTCAGCAGCTCAGTAAAGCTGATTCTCCTCTGCTCACCCCTGTATAAACCTGGAGTGTTGCAGGTACAGGCAGTGAACCTGTGCCAAGGGGGAATAATGCAGATAATGGTGCGGTGAAATGCTACAAATTGTAAATCATCATAAAAGTGGTCTTTGCCATCATATTGCAGCTACAAAAATATAGACAAAATGACTTCACATAATAATTTCAACTCAGGTTGTATTTTCTGCAGATTTGATATGATCGGGAGCAAATTTTATACTCATATACAATCTTTCCTTAATGCAAGATGTCCATCACTTTGTACAAGATAATGAGACTTCATTCTGATGGACAAAAAAAGTGTCTCTGGCCTAAAGACAGGATGTTCACTTATGTACAAATCACCATTTTGTCTCATGTGTTCACTTATGTGAGCAGAATATAGCACAAACTATTATGAATGTATCTAGAACTTTAAGAATTGTCATTCTCCCCAAAATTGAAATTATTATTGGTGTAGTTAAAACATCACCTTCATATAGGCAGTACCAAAATAAGAGAGTGGGATTTTTTTACTGCCTTCCTTCCAGGAAAGTGGAAAGTGATGACTCATTAAAATCCAAAAAATTGGTTCCTTTAATAATAAGCCATTTAAAAGATAAATGAGAACAGTGATGTGCTCGAAGTCAATGACAGGACACTTTTCAAAAACATATCAGGAAAGAAATCCAGTGTGAGATACTTCGATCTCACAATAAATACACTTGCTATATATCTCACAACAAATATACTTGTTTTTTTAAATCATTAATAACAAGTCTGCAGAAGACATAAAAAGTTGTAGTAAATCATGAGGACAGTCCAATGGTACACAGTGGTGTGAGTTTACCTGCTTAGATGTTTGTAGGCTGACAGCCAGAGTAGTACAACTGGGAGCACAGACTGAAGATCGTGTCATCAGACTGTATCCACAAGTAGATATTGATGTTCTTTTGGTTTGCTTTGGGTTTTATTTTTGGTTTTGGTTTTGGGGTTTTTTGTTTTCCTGTTAGTCAGTAAGGAGGAATAATGACTTCATGGATAATCATCTCTCTGAGGACTGTGCTAAAGGCTTATCATGAAGACTAATATCATGCTGGCATATGTGGACAAGAGAGTATTAAGTAAGAGGAAAATTACCTTGTCTGTACTTAACCTTGTTTGTGTCAAGGTGTACAGCACACACAGAATACTGGTGTTCAATCCAGATGTCAGTGAGGGTGAATAAATAGAGGATCTGAGGCAGCATTGGATTCTGTTTGACACTGTTAAAATGATATTTACATACATACATCTTTGAATTCAACTTTAGACAAAATCCTGTCATCTCTTATATTAAGTATTAGACTGGATAGTCATTTGTGTATTTAGGTGCCTTAAATTCCTCTCTTTTTTCTTCCTTTTACTCTGAAAGCTTTACTTAGCCTTTTTACTGTTTTCTCCTTTTGTAACTACAGGGAATGCAGCTCTTCCTCCACAATAATATTTCACACTGGAGTCTTCTCTACTGCAGCTCTCAAGCAGCCCTGTGGAAAGCACTGAGTCTCGTTTAGGGGACAGGGGGTTAAGCATTGCCTTAGGTATGCCCACAGCATTTGCAGCTCTAAATAAAGATACAGTTTTAATCAAATATTACGCTTCAGGGCTTTTATGACTGCCTGTAAAAATGGAGAAGAATATTTTCTTTCTTTTTTCTCCACCTTCAGATTCCTTAAGAGGAATTGACCATTTTTATTTCAGGTTTTTGCTTAGTTTTTCTTCTGACTTCTCCAAAACTGATATGGAGGGCTATTTGTTGAGGATGAAAATGGTGCAAGAGCAAGCAGAGGTCAGGTTGAAAACAGGGAAGCCTGTTCTGGAGGTAAACATACTGATGATCTTTCTTTGTGTACTTAAAGTCTAGCCAAACACTAGCTTTGGGGAAAATACTGATTTTGCATTTGGGAAGAACTGTAGTTATGATGGTTTTGCTTTTGTTTTTTTGGTCAGTGGTGTGGGTTATTATCTTCTGGGCATAACCTCAGTTAAGAGCTGAATTGTCTTTCCTGTCCTCTGCCTGTGAAGCAGAACTGTTTATTTCCCAGGGGACAGAAATAATCCTTCTGTCCTTTAGCCTAACAGTTTAGTTCAATGACATAGTTAATCAGGGGTACCTGCTTTCATGCAGCTAAGTATTGCATTGGTTTAACTGTACCTGAAAAGGTAATCTAAGTATTAAAGGAGGAGAGAAATGTAATAGCCTGTATTATTCAGGAAGTCAAAATAGATGATACAAAGGTCTCTCCTCTCTTTAAGATCTGTGAAATAAAGAAACAGCAAGTCACACCTCAGGTTTTTTCACAGTTTCCAAATACACCTAATTTTTTCTTTAACCCTGAACTGGTTCATTTATTATTTCTTTTTTTAATATCACAGCTTGAAGCTATATGACTGGTTCTTTCTTTTTCAGTCTGTTCCTTTCACTAAGTGCATGTCCAGATTACTCTTTCATGCCTCATTTACTGTGGCTTGCTGTACAAAGATATCAAGTGTTTCGTTAGCTAGTTTACTCATCCTGCTGCACTGCAGGTTTTCTGAGGCTTTTCTCTGCACTGTCTCTCTGCATGCTTCCCTTTGTTTTGCTGCAGTGCCACAGATGCTGCCTTGACTGAACACAGTTCCCACAAATCACTTTGATCTCTCCATTTAGCACTGGTATGTTAAAAGTGACATGGTTTAAAAATACATATATGGAATAAAACTATAATTTCTTTCTAATACAAAGACAAGGCAGACAAAGGGTGAGCATTAGGATTACATGCCTTTACCCCATGGAGGTATGTGATGTTGTGCGTGTGAGATGCCAAGGGGGAGCCAGGCTGCGGCCAGTGCAGAGCAGCAAGCCATGCATTTGGGACCCTAGTTTGAGTGAGATAAAGGATCCCTGGGCTATGCCTCCTTCTTTTCTATTACTGGTTTAACACTCAAAGTGCAAATGCTTAAAGCTAAAGATGTGCTTCAGCTTAGTTGCTTAGGTGTGACATAGGGGCCTGAGGTAATACTTTTCTTCTGTGCCGAGGCTGAGCTCAGTGTGAGTGCTTCAGGATCATCTCCTTGAAACCTTCTTTTGAATTTTGATGTAGCTGATGACATCCCTCCCTCAGGGTTGCTCTGTTTAACTACCACTTCCTTTCAGAATTACTTCAATTCCCTCTCATTGCTATACAGCTGAGGAAAGTCTCCTGGGAGATGGGTACACTCTGCACTCCGAGACAGGGATGCGTCTGCTGGAGTGAATACTGCCAAGCCCAGATGGGACACCAGCAACATGGACTACACCAATGTCTCTGTCGTGGCGCTTTATGGAAGGCCAGTCTACTTGTTTAGTCTCCGTGATTTCACATAGCATTGGATAACAGATCTATTCCCACAACCATTTCCAGATTTTTCAGTTTCTGGTATTTCAGCACTTAGAAGGAAGGTATCCTGCCATTGGGAAATCTTACATCCATGGAAAGTTATATTACATCAGCTCTAGGTTGGTCTTTAAGTTTTGGCAACTATTATAGATTTATAAACCCTGCCATTTCACACTGTTTAAGAAACAAAACAAAGTAGTGTTTAGTTCAAATGATGAGAGTAGGCATGTTTCTACATGCAAAATGAATCACCAGAATCTATCAACCAGTCAAGTATCATGTATTTTTTCCTAAAGTTTTCCTAAATTACCTTCCAGAGTGATGGAAAAACTGTTATACTTTAGAGAAGTCTGTCCAGATGCTTAATATCCAGTAATTTCACTCCCTCTCCAGCATGTTTTTTACTAAAGTTCTTTTAAAATTAATTGAGAGTTAGCTGCTCTTACATGTGTGGGTGGACAATCAACCCTTAGCTCAACAGAAAAAAATAAAGCAGATGTAAATCAGAGGAAATTTTTATTTTTAGTAAACTTGAGTGTTTGTGCAGAGATGGGAAATACAAGCCATACATTTGCAGTTATCTAACCTGATTTTAAATTGTACAGATTGAAGTCAGGGATGTTTATATCTTTGTCTTTGGTATTTTTAGGATACTTACTCCAGCTGACAGCTACAGGCAAAAAATCCCCTCAAATCCAAGGCTTCTATCAGCCTGTTCCAAAAATGTTAGGTTTTAATATTCAATTGTTTAATTAAAATGAAACTTTTATTTAAACAATGAAAGAAACACTTAGTAAAACAACAATTTAGTTCTTGGGGAAGGTGATCATTTACTCTCAGAAGTTTCCTTGTTCCTTATCTTTATTACTTGAATACAATAAACTCTGAGTTTGCTTTAATAAAGAAAAAATCCTTACTAAAACAACAAATAACTGAGTTTTCCTTTATTTGGCAAGAAATATGCTCCATTTAGTTGACTTCTAAGGTGATAATCCTCCTGAATTATTGGGTTTTAAGTGTCTGCTTATTGAAGTTCTTCCTCTGACATCCTGCTGACCCTCAGGTCTTCCTGTCCCTGAGATCTGCGTACAGTGGGGCTTCCACAGATACAAATGAACCCCTCCATGCAGTAGACAAGATCCTGGTGGCTTTCAGTGTCTTCACTGCCCTGTTCTTTGCAGTGAGGAAGGGAAAGCATGCTGGTACCTGTCCAAACTGGATAAATTAATGTGTGGAATATATGTGGTCCAAGGTGGTATTAGCATTTGCATTCAGTGAACACCCTGTACAGAGAAAATGAAGGGGTTTCTTCATCACTGTGGCTTCAGCAGATCCATGTTTGTCAGAGGAAGATGGAAGATTGCCAGTAAAAGCAAGACACTGGGAAATCCCTGAGCTTCCCTGGTGTTTTTTACACAAAACTTTGGGGAGTCTGCAATGAATTTGGAGTACAGCTTTGAAACCATTTCCTCATAGAGGTTCCACAACACTTTTCTGCCATCAAGGAAATACATTGCCCTTGCAGAACAGGTTATTCCAAGGAATAGGATTAGGAGGCCATCCACAACACTTTTCTGCCATCAAGGAAATACATTGCCCTTGTAGAACAGGTTATTCCAAGGAATAGGATTAGGAGGCCCTCCACTTCTCTTTGTGGAGACTCATTATGTCTCATAATCTTCCCCTGAGTCTGCTGGAAGACAAGGATCAAGATGCTAGCAAAAGTGTAGGAGGTACATAAGCAACTTTCCATTCAGTTCAGAAGTAAACAGGGAGGTAGTCATAATCACAGGACACAGGGTGACATGAAGCCTTCAAGCTGTGAAACCCTACGCTCTCTTCAGAATAGCTTTTTAAAAACCTGATTCCATCCTAGATGGAAAATACAGGCAAGTTTTACTTGGGCTTGCCACAGTTACAAATAAGTAATTGCTTTCCCACTTGCCTTTAGCGACCTAGTATTAGCATCTGTAGTTTTTTGGAGAGGGTCTTTGTGATATAACACTACAACACTGTTCCTCCCAGTTCTGAGCATATTGTATATCTGGTCTGACACACTGAAGGAAACTCATAACTTTCTGCTAGCATGATCTCAGGAAATGTACGCAGAGGGCCTCTGCAAACCCTAATTGCATGGCTGTTTTCTGCAGACTGTGCTCCCTCCTGCTGTGAACTACATAGGAATTACATCAGGCTTGTCCCAGGATGGCAAGCTCCATACACATGCTCTGCCCTGGGATGTAGCAGTGAGGGCTCTGTTGTCAGCAGAACTAGCTCCAGGATCAGAAGAGGGAGATGCTGTAGCTCTGGCTGTCTGCTGTAGCTAAGGACTACTCTGAGCTATGGGAAAGTATGCCTCCTTCAGCTGGCACTCCCTTGGGAACTTTTGTGAGCTGCTTCATTTTTCCACATAATTGTGTTCAGATAAATGGTTCACAAAGGAAAGAATGAAGGGCAGATGCATGGCCACATGGAAAAGACAAGTTGAAATTGTGATCCTTGCCTTTATAGCAATTTTGACAGTTCTCTGACTTATTATGATGTAAAATGAGTGTAATTGTACTACCCTTAGGGGCCTTATAGTTTGTTCTGATCTGGAAAAGGGAATTTATGCTGTATATGTGTAGTCAAAAATGCTATTCTGACTCTGACTATTTTAACATCAGTTAGGTTGTCATCTCGGTCTTGTATAAGCTTCTTCTATGACTGTATCTTCCTCCTATCATCACTTCTGGATTAAGGGTGAGCCTGTTATCCTGTATTTGTTTCTCCCCTTCCACCCTGGCTCCCAAAGGATTACCTTCAGGATAGCAGAAGAAATATGTGTTAAGGAGCTAGACCAGCAAGGAATTTTTGTTGGGCATTCTTGACTTGTCAAGGCTTTGGCAATGCTCTGGAGACATATCTCCATGTTGAATATTTGAGTATAAGAAGCTTTTAAATTTGTTGACAGAAACTATTTGGAAAATTTTAAAGCAGAAAGATTGGTTTGGTTGATACTTTTAGTTGAGTTTTTAGTTTTGAAATTTTGATCTTCACTAAAAGGTGAAGAAAAAAAGCAAATGTCAAGCCTGAGAGCAAAGAACTTGCTATTGGAAAAAAAAAAAAATCTGAATTGACCAGATTCAAGTTGTTTTCAGCGGAACAGCTTGCAAAACAGTAACAAAATTTCAATTTTTTGTTTCATTTTGGATCAGAAATAACTTCAAAGGCATAAAAATTCTCCCATAACAGGAAGACTCTTTCCCAAAAGTCTACCACACCCACTCTTCCAGCAGCCTTCAGGAGCCAAGGATTGCAGCAGGCATCTCTGAAAGGGAGTTCAGTGAGGGCCAGAGCACACAGCGTGTTTTAAACACTGTTAGTGCAATACCAGGGTAGCCTGCCTTCTCCAACCTGTCTAGTGTAAATGACAGGTTCCTACTTTGACAGGAAGCTTGGGATCCAAAACTGAAATGTTTAAAAAGGCACCTGCTACTAACACTAGTTTTTGAGTAGGGTAGCTGCTGGTCCTTCACCTAAAAAGAAAATCTGCCTCTCACAGGGATAAGTCTCCCTCGCTGAATTATTCACCCATGGCAAAGAGGAACTGTACCCTTTTATGAGCTGTTCGTTGCTACCTTTATGTTTTCTGTTTTGTGTGCTCCTTGGCCTCTCAGAGGTCTCCGTGAGTGGCTTACTATATGTGTTTTTGCAATCATTTTCTGCTCTGCTTATCTGATTGGGTTCGTTTTTAGCTATTTGTAGACAGTACAAAAAGAGACCAGATGAAAATCAATGCAGACATTGTGTTCCCACACATGCCCTGTATTCCTAGGTATTAGAAATGGGAATGAGTCATCCAGCAATACAGTTAAGTACTGACAAATGGTTGTCTAAATCTCTGATAAGTAAAATCTCTTTGACTTATTGCATATTTTCTATCTCCACATGCTGCTGGTATAAATCTAAGACAAAAACCTACTCTTGGCCTCCCCAAGGACAGAACTTACTGTCTTAGTTCAGGTATATTTTCCAATGAAATGTGTGGGAGTTTTGGGGACTAGAGCACTGAGACTAAATTTATGTCTTGGGACAGAGAAAAATAAATCCTCCCTTATAGAAAACATTTGTCTGTAGGAATGCAAATGAACATGTGTCTCTGCAACCAGAGAACAATGATATTTTTAAAGCTTTGTTTGGTAATGCTGGGTCTCTCCAGCTCAAGGGATGTCTCACTTTCTAAATCATGCTGGTTTTAGCTGTTAAAAAGCTAACAATGGAATGAAGAAAAGTGATAATTGTGATAGAAAGGATAATAAAATACCACCTGAAGACAACTTAATGTTTTATCTGTAGTTTTTATTTTAAGCATATTCCTTGAGAATTGGGTTGGTTTAGCTGCAGGGCTGTAGTTAAAAATCTTTTTACAACAGTGGAAGGACAATTTACTAAATATACTATTTACATGAAGACTTGTAGAGGAGTTTATTCTTCAGGCTGTGTTTAAATGAGAAACAGTCACACAAAGTGATCATTTTAGAAGCATAGAAGAACCCATTGAATAAAACTCCTGCAATTATTTATTTACCTTTTACACATCTATGCCAGCCAAAGGCCAATTTACTTGCTAATGTTGAGAGGAGGATGGAACTGGCCTCTTCTGGCTTTTCATAGAAGTCTCTTAGAGCCCCTCTTAATGACTGAAAAGAAAAAGAGCACATCATTGTGCTCTTTGCATTCATGTTCTCACTGTCTTTTTAAATATATGTGTAAGAGACATTGGGATTTCTTAAGGTTGTCCTGAGCTGGACATTAAAAGAGTGTAGGCAGTAACTGCGTAAACCCAGCCTTCCAAGTCTTCCATGTTTCACTGTCATAGCCTCTGGAGCAGCAGAAGAAAAGTGAGCAATGGCTCTGACGACAGTATATGGGAATTTGACTGAAACTTTTTTTTAATTTGAATTTGCAACATAAAATTGAATGCAAGCAGCAAAAGATGCAAAAATATAGTCTTATTCTTGCCTTCATGCATTCACAGGCTTGCGTGAGTACCCTCCTGTCAGAGCTCCTTTTAAGCTCTCCCCACCTCTCCCCTTTGTGACCTGCCCACTGCTTTTACCTATTCCTGGGCAGAAATGGCACTTCTCCTTCTCCCAGAGGCAGCCCTGGGCTACGGCATCCTGTCTACCTGCTGTCCTGAGTGCAAGTCATACTTTGATTTCTCTAACAAACAAATAGCACATCCATTTAGATTTTATTAAAAATAAATTCCAAAAGAAAACACTCTGCTGAACACACATCTTCCCCTGAGGAGAGAAACAGAGAGCACAAACATTTGACAGATGTTAGTCACGTTGCTCAGTGCATTACTGGAAGGCAGTGAGACACTGGTGATGGGAGCAGCATTAGTACTGGCACACACAAGAACAGTGTACAGATTTGGTGGGATATTTGGTCTAAAATGTTTTGCTACCATCTCACCTTCTAGTTCTTGAAGAAATTTATGGAAACTTATAATGAGAATAAACCATAATAATAAAATGGATTTGATCCTAAGCATTCTGCAAAGGTTACTGCAAACTGAGCTTTGTGCTTGTTTCAATCCCACTTTACTTTGCATTTAAAGAGCTGATTGGGGTTGTTTCATAAACTCTCTGCCTGAGTAGCATACCATACCCTGTACGTAATGTCCTTTGCTTCCCAACCATTCATACTCAGTAGAAATGGTCAAGTGGAATTGACCCTTGTGTACTAAAATAGCATAAATTGTAAGTTCAGCTTCAGGAAATCTGGTCTTTTAGAACAAATACTCAGTAGATGCTGATATGCTTTAAAGCCATTATTTGTCTGCCCAAGCAAAACTCTGCAAATGGTCACACTCTCTTATATTCAGCTGTGGCTTAACTTTTCCTTTTTGCATTCTACATTAATTTACTTTATTTTTCAATACCCATGTCAACTTTGTGAAATCTAAGCACTTTGGCAAGGCTTGATACATGTACCTTCCCTCCGTGAGTTA
The DNA here is from genome assembly GCA_035583155.1 of Acropternis orthonyx. Taxonomy (NCBI): domain Eukaryota; kingdom Metazoa; phylum Chordata; class Aves; order Passeriformes; family Rhinocryptidae; genus Acropternis; species Acropternis orthonyx. The sequence goes on from JAWWEU010000111.1 coordinate 103,067,791, forward strand.
AGCAGTATGCAGCCTTGGAAAAGATTTCTACTGCATCAAGAGGAAAAAAAAGAAAATAATTGGACACTGTATTGGGTCAGGAAAAGATAACTAATGGGTCAACTATTTATATACACTGAAACAGATCCAGAAATTAGAAGCATCACAGGAAAGAATAATCTGGAACAAGGTCAGAGAAGGTATTCGACACTGGACCTGTTGTACTTTTAGTGCTCAGATACTTTAACTTGCATAATCTAAGTTAGCTACTGTAGCAATCCAAGTTTTCCCCCACCTCAGTTAAATTCAACTAATCCAGCTTTACAGACACCCATTTTTTTCCAGATGTAGAACAAAAATCTTGCATTTGTTGTGTCCCATGAATACTTCAGTATGCAAGTGCTCAGAAATTTACTCAACAGAGCAGGATTACAAAATTGAAACTCTTTCACTGGTTCATATGCTAATATATGATCCATCTCAAACCAGGTCAGAGAGCAATGTCTTGAATATAGAACATTGAGAATGGGTCTTCAAACATGTAGGCCACAGTAAACAGAAATGCTGTAAAGGTGACAGAAAAAGCTTCTGAAATTCTGTTCTATATATGAGATTATTTTAGATGTGCTCATTCAATCTGATTCTGATGCAAGTTCTCAGAGTACAGGAAATATATATATGTGTGTATGAATATATATCTCCATCAAAAATGGCCAGTTATAAGAGTCACCCACTACAATTATCTAGAATTCTTATTAGAGATTAAAAGCAAGGAAAAAAGTTCTTCTTGTTTCTTTCCCAGAGTTTATGTAACCCTAACTAATTCCTCAGCTTGTTTTCCTAACTAAATCTTACTCCACATGCTAGGATTATTCCTGTAATTTGGAAAGACAGTATGTAACAGCATCTCTTGTTGACATCTCTTGCAACAGTAGTTCTGCTAGAATGCTGTAATTAATTCAAGGAAAACTTCTTGTGCTGATTGCAAGCTATCTCGTGATTGCAGATGCTGCTCCTCTAGATTATTTTGTTGCTTACCTTGTGAATTAGTAGAGCTTTTAAAGCAAAGCTACTTGTTAAGGTACACCATCATCCCTGCTTCTTGAGAAATTTGATGCCTCTGGGACTACTTTCACCTTCCTTGTGTTCAGATGAAATACTTCGCAGATCATCACAATAATGAGTGAATAGACACTGTGAATCATGCTCTGCCAGTAGAGCCTGCCTGAGAGTCTCAGTTTAGTGGCCGCCTTTCCTACCAGACTCTGTCTTCATCAGAATTTCCTTCTTAGGCCTGATCTATCAAACGACTCCTCTGCTTTATGCTGAGACACCCAAAGAAGAGAGCTGTTAAGAAGTGTTTTTGAGGGCTGCCAAGGAAGTCTTAGCCATTAAGTGCAGCTTTATTTAAAAGGGTGACTGTCTGACCTTGTTGACCTTCAGCTTCCCACTTTGCAACTTGTTAGCATCAGTTACCACTCGGATGAGTATGGTTATAGTCTCCTTCTCTGAAGGATCCTGCATATTTTGAAAGGCTCTAAAACCAGTAAATGCCAACTGTTGTTTTTGATTTACAGCTCTTCCTTCCTTCCCAGTCTGCCTTCTGAATCACTCACTGATCGCATCATTGTCTTTGAAACTTCTAATACAATCTTAATTGTTTGCAAGATTTCACCCTGTTGCTGTGATGAAGGTGGAAGTCTCAGCTGGCCAGGTAAATAGTCCATGTTCTGATTTCTGGAACCATTCAGCTGAACAAACAGCTTCCTGCTGCAAATGATTTGCTGTCATTTATCGTTAGAATACATATTCCACCCTAAGTTTTCTGTTGTCTTTATGGGCTTTGGATCAGATCAATATAGCAATTCAGTGAAGTGGGATCATTACAAGTTATGAATAGACAGAGATCTTCTTCACCCAACTCCTTTTCCATGCAAAAGGATGTGGGAATCATGAAGAAGTATCAAGATTGCAATTATTTCGCTCTAAGACTATTTAATGCAGACTTTCCTGTTTCTTAGCCTGAGCACAGAAATCTTTCTCATGAACTAAGTTGTCCTACTGCTGAGAAGCTTGAGCATCTCAGCTGCACAAGCTGAAAGGCTTTTACCACTTAAAAACCAGTTTGTAAAACAAAAGACTTCTCGCAATAGTAGTAATCAGAGGTTCAGCTATTTTACCTATCCAGACTTCACAAATATTCTGAATTGAAAGTGAACTTTAGGGCTAGGTCTCTTCATATACGTGAGATATCATAATGAATAGTTTTGTGTAGAAAGGAAGATTGGCTGCAACACTTGTGTGGCATGGGAGAGCATGATGGCTCCTACTCACATTTCCATAAATACACACCTTATCAGTATTTTTTTCTAATTATAAAAGCAACAAGTGGGTTCATTTTTGCAGATGCTGACTCTTTGTTTGATATGACAATGCATCAATTACCAGCAGAGTACTACAGGTTTAAAATTAATCTTTTAGGTACAACCCAGCTTCCTTGTATGAATATTGCCTGTTTTTCCAGAGGAGATAGGGTGGAATCTCAAGTTACTGTCCATTGCATGCGACAAGGCTTTGTTTCATTAGAAGGAATCTGGTTGCCCTTAGCTGCCATATGTCAGTTCCAACAGCTGTTTGCAGCCCAGCAGTATTATGTTGCATGCAGGAAAGGAATGTGGTGATACCACAGTCCAAATCTTCAGCTGGTACAAATCTGTATAGCTGCCTCCGAACAGATGTCTGCTGTTCTAAGGACACATCAACGGTGCAAAATGCAGTGTGGTGCAGAAATCACCGAAAAGGGTTAAGTCTGTGGCAGTAAATCCACATGATATAGTACAGTCCATTCCTGGAATGATCTGCTGAGCTTCATAGTCAGGATAGCCTTGGTCTCTGTAAAGCCAAGTTAATCAATAAACTTTATTCAGCTGCAGGAAATTGTAAATGTGGCTGTCAGGCTTCGATGCTGGAGATGTTCTCAGTCATGTTTTGTTATTACAGTCTCCAGCATTTTCTGGTGTAAGGTTATCATGTGCAGAGTTTAGGCTTTGGATTTCTCAGTATGCAGCAGGGTAGTTGTGTGCTATTTTGTTGGTTTATGGCTTAAGATTTCTACTGTTAAATTTCCTAAAACTAAAATTTTGTTCTTAATTTTAAACAGTGAGTTTTAGTTTGAGGTCCTAGTCTTTGGATTCTGGATTCTTCACTGAAGATTTTGTATATGAGACTCTTTTGGCATCTCCCGTATCATTCATGATTTTCGTGCTGCCACAACTGGAGACGTAAGGGTTAACCACAACCCCCCTGGGAAACTTCTTACCTTTGATGGTGTAGCCTGGAACAAGTAGGGTCTGTGTTTTCACAACACCGTCTTTCTTTTATCTGCTGGACTCTAGTTCTGGTCATATTTTCTGGTTAGCTTTCACAGCATGTGGGGAAGACAGTAATCTGTTTTTTTCAGCTTTTCACCAGAACACACACTTCAAATCACCTGTTCATCACGTGTTTTTAACCTTTCCTTTCTAGATGCAGGTATTACTCTTCATTATACCCTTCTTGGAGTTGAGGTTTACTTCATTTCCATAGCCCTTGACTGTTCAGGCTTCTGTTTTGATTCTTACACTGACCTTTGCAATAGACAGTCACTTTTCCCAATTTTTACTTCTGAAATTCTGATACCAGATCCATGTTTATTCTACATTACACCTTGAAAATTTGGTGAGTGAATGAGAAGACCTTCTGAGGGCAAACAGTTGATCTGACTTGAGGAGATATTTCTCCAGAAGAAGAATCCAACTACACATAAGATCTGCAAGGAAATCAGTGTTGTTAAGTATCATTACTAAGCAATAACTTCTACCCTTCTATGTTTAATTTTTAACTATTTTGGATTCTACTGTAAAGAGAAGAGTCTGGATTGCACATTCTGCCTTCAGCAGTTTCCAGCAGTTGGGGTTCTTCACTGGGTTTAAATACAGGACCCTCCATACTCTGAGACATGGAGGTCCAAAAGAAGCTGAGGACATGACCACAACAGATATTGCTCTTCAGGATGACCTGATTTACTTTTTGTGGCATTTGTGCCTGTAAAGAACAGAATCTACACATACAACATGTAAGAAAGAACCACAGCTACCACATGCTCACCCCCATGTCTGTTTTTGGCACCTACCAGCTAGTTACAGGGGGCTGTTGGAAGGTTCTTGTGGATGCTCTGGAAATGAGCAAGGTGCTTGGTATCACTTGTGCTTCATTATTGTGTCAGGATATTGAAACAATTGGGATTTATTTTTGTAGGCAAATCATCAGCTAAGAGGAAACAGTTGTGCTGTGTCCTTATATATTTCTCGATGTTTTGTTTGCTCTTGCAAACAGAGCTGTTATACGGACATCATAGCAGCGAGCCGTGGGCTCCTACAGCAGCTGCCAATTAGAAACAGAATGAACATATCATTCTTCAAATGGAGGAAGTTAACAACTGGCCTTTATTATCATGTAATTAAGTTAAGGATCTGGTCTTGATCTTCAAAGTGTTTGGCTCAGACAGTTCCTGGGACCATCTTCCCTTCCCTAGTTGGTGACCACTAACATCACTACTTCCTGAACAAAGCACAAAAGAAGCTTACTTGCTTAACTTGTTTTTTATGGTATAAATTATTCATCAGACATGCAAGACACAAAAAATAGGAATCAAACTGACATATACAAGACACTTAAATAGCCAGTAGACAGCAACTTCTCAGGGACAAGAGAAAAATCAAAACTGAAGAAAAAAATCAGCTATAATTCACTGTGGGAGAGCATTTACTGCCATGTTTTAGATCTGTGCTGTTTGTGTCTTACCTGGGTCTCTTCATGTTATGCACAGAGAGAGAAGCTGTGCCCTCCCTCACATTTGTACACCCCCACTGGAACTGCATTGGTTCTCTGTTTACATCTTCCCCTGCTGAACCACTACTCCATCATGGTACTTGCACATAAAATCATCTTTTCTATTTTTAGGTTTCTCCGACTCACATCCTGTGAAGAGCAGTGGTGGACTGGGCATGTTTGGTTTCATTTATTTATTTCTCATCACTTATTAAGGGTGCATAACACATGTATATGTCATTTAGATATCTGGATTTATCCTTCATATTTTTAAAATTATGTAATGAAGTCTCAGCAGGCTTGGGATGCTTCTTTATGCTTTATGCTTTTTTTTGCACTGACTTGGTTTTGCTGCCTTTAGAAGTCAGTGGGAATTCTGTCACTGACTTCAGTGGAAATAAGAGTGTTTCCCAAGTGGTATTTTCACCCTGAATCCTCACCCCATCTACATTTTTTTAATTCTGACAAGTATTTCATTATGGCACCAGATCTCACCACTCTTTGAAATACTCATGGAAGAGTATGCTTTCTTTTTAACTACATTATGAATGAAATCTCAGGAAAAATCCTGAAAGTTGAGATATTTTCTTAATATTAAACACATTAGATGAATCCAGGATGAACTTGTTTTTCTATCTCAATCTCAATGACCCAGTTGCTGTTTCCTTCTTTTAATACAATTACCCAAATTTCTGTTCCATTATGAAGTTACAAAACCAAGTCTCAGTTTAAGATTTTACGGTAGCCAAAATCTTCAAATACAGCTAAAAAATTTAACAAAAGACTGCTGGATTTCCAATTACTAAGCTTATAATTTTCACTGACTTTAGGATAAAAAATGTGGCAGCTTGGCACTTCCAAAAATCAGGCCAGACTACTGAGGTTCTTTATATATAGTGATGTAGTGACCTGAATTTCAAAAATGTTGAGTACAAACGAGTTTTACTAAACCCAGGGCATCTTCAAGTGCCTCACGAATTTAAATATTAAGACAATACTTGCACAAAATCAGCAAGAATTTGCCAAAGTCTCCAGAAGTATCCAGGGATGAAACAGAATATTAATTTGGTCTCGTGGGTTCATTCCATAACACTGCACATGATTGATGCATGTAGATCCCAGAGTGACACCATTAGGGTCTAACCACATTCTGAGCTTTCCTTTTAATTATTTTCCTCAAGTAACATTATAATATGCAGTAATACTTTGGTACAGAGAGCAAGGACACATCCTGTGCCAGAACAGATATGAGCACTGATAATAGAACACAGAGGTCTTTGTTCATATCTTTGAAAAACAACCAGCTACGTTTTTAATCTCTTTCATTGAAAAATTAGTTTGTGTCCCATCTATAGTGTATAACAGATTAAATATGAGTTTGAAGAAAAAAAATCTCGTTTTCACCTTTCTCCAGAATCTTAAGAGATAAGAGGTCTCTGTTCTTTAGCCCTTCCACATACACATGGGTCAGCTAAAATGCCTTCCTATCATCCTGTGAAATTTTTCTGCTAACGGAATGAGGAGTTAGTGAATGTGGTGGTTAACCTCTGTCTTCCCCCTAAAATTTAAGGTTGTTCCTTGCCTACCCGTCAGATTACATATCTCATTATCTTGTTATGAAAAATCCAACACTGGACATTTTCACTCCTATTTTTCCCTTCAAAGCCTTTATGTGTTTTTATGTATGCAAAATAATTTCTATGCAACTGCCCCAGGTGCAAAAAAAACCCAAAACCAAAAAAAAAAAAAAAAAAACAAAACAAAAAAAAACAAACAAACAAAAAAAAAAACAAAAAAACCACAAAAAAACAAACAAACCAAAACCAAAACCAAAACCAAACAAACAAAAAACCAAAAACAAAACATTAAAATAACCTATCCTCTTTTCTTCCCATATTCTTTCTTTTAGAAAAAATTAAAAAACTCATTTGGGACTGGACTTTTTGCCTCAAATCAAGGAAAGTGTGTATGTTTTTCCCATATATTATTTCTCTGACCTCTGGGCCACAAATCAATATTGTCATTTCAGCTGAAATCCACCGAGTTTGCAATCACCATTTTCCTTTCCTTATTATTTTATTTGACATAATTTTGTTATTACTGTATTGCTCTTTGGTCTCCTATAGACCTGTTCTGTAGTAATCATAGTGATTTTGACAATAACATCTAGTTTATTTGTCTGCTAAAATCTTTAAAACCACTAGAAAACACTAAGGAAGTGAATAATGTTTTTACTACTTTCTGTCTATTCTAAAGCAGCATTCAGAGATTGATCTTTTAAATTTAATCCAGTTATTAATTTAATGTAGTGGTTTTAGATGGTTATATTAGCCATTTCAGGATATTTTCCTATAAGATTAAGACTATTAATTCTCCTTTATTTCCCCTGCTCTGGTAGTATGCAAGTCCCATTTTACATCTGAGATATTCAGAAATATTTTCTGTCTCCTATAAAATGATGAATTTTGATCTGTCTCGGTATTGCTCTGAGTGCTTTACTGAGGTGTAAGCCTGTGGTATTGTAAGTTTTTTTTAAAAAACTTCTGTTTTCTACACATTAACAGAATAAGATCCTGATAATATTCCAAAATTTAAGGTCCTGTCATCAGCTTTGCCAGGACATCAGTTGGACCCTTGCCTAAGAGATGAAAAGGAAGCCCAGATAAATGGAAAATGTGGAGAAGTTGTATAATAGTTTCTATGTGAAACTCATTGTGTCTTTTAAGCTCTGCCTTACTTGCCACTTAGTTGACAGAGGGACACCTCTCACTGGCTGTGAGTAAGAGTAAGTCAACACTAGAGGTTTGAGTGAATGGACTATGGGATGTCACCAAGGTCCCAGGGAGCTCGCAGGATGTTACATCAGAAATGGCCCAAAGAGGCTGCACTGAAAGATGCTCTCTTCCACAGTGGTAGGGTGCTTTGTGAAGGAAAGAGAGGGGCTTCTTTGGTATGTTAAGAGTCCATGAGACAAGGGGGACAGCAACATGAGCAAAAGTGGCATGTTTTGTAGAAGAAGCCAATGAGCAGGAGAGCAGGATACCAACCTCTTTGCAAAGCTTTGATCAAATGTCAGACATTTGGAAATGAGCCTGTGCTTATTTTATAGATTTGCCTAGATTTAAATGTAAACTCAGATTTTGTGCTTCCAGGTGAGTCCTCAGACTCGCAGGCTGTTGCTTTGCTGCTTCTTGCTTTTTCTTTCTGGCCCCATGAATCCTGCATTTCTGGTTGCACAGGCAGGACAGGAAACCTTCAAAAATACGGAAAAAGGCAATTTGCACAAGCCTGAAACTTTGGAGAGACTGAAGGGTTTGCTCCTTCTTGAAAGGCACTGATCTTCAGGCTATAGTTTGAGAGAGAGTTGGTCCCAGGCACCCTGTCTGTTTTCTGACAAAACAAAGTAATTCCTCTAATTTAACAAGGATTATTTTAAAAGGAAATTTTTTTGGTGCGCAAACTCAGGATACAGAGTGCCTCAGCTACACCACACACATTTAAGGCAGTCCTACACAGATCTGCTTTTGATGGTGGGGAGAGATCATCCTACTCTTCCTGTTTCCTAGGCCTTACTTTGTGGCCCAGTACATGTGATTTTTTGCCACTGCAAGTAAAAGGTCAGGAGCTTTCTGTTGACCTCACAGTGCAGGGATTAAAAACGTGCCTGGGCTTGTCCTGGCCTGAGCTCATTTTAGCTTGTTTTTGCTGTGATAGCCATTGCCTAGCAATCAGCTAACCATTGCCTGCACTTGTTTTAGTTTAGCTTCAGTTTTGGGTGATAAGTAGTTTGTCAATTGACCTGTCTGTGATTTCACATTGAAGCATGGAATAGCATAGTTTCCTGCTCTCATATTCCTACCACCCACTGTGCTCTCACAGGGTTTGTCTGATGCCATGGTGCAATGTGTTGGGGAACTGTCTCAAACCCAGCAATTTTTGTCAGAATTTTATTCCTTTCCAGCTACAAATACTTTAAACAGTATTGCTGCTTATGGCTTTGATCTTGAAGGACAGCATGTTGTTCAAACAGCTCTCTCCTTGATATTACCATCACTTGCCCCATACAAGTCACCTAACTCCAGGTTCTAAATTCTCCTACTGGATTCAGGTGCATCAGATTTTCTTAAGATTTGGGATTAAGAGTTTTTTCCCAAGGTCCTCATTTAAATTCTAGCAAAGCAAAGAACTTCATAGACCAGCACCCCGACCTTCAGGCTATGGTTTCTCTCCTTGTGTAACATACCCTTTGCAGTCTGTTTTATTCAAGCACTGGTGTGGGCATTAGGCTTTTGCATAACTTTGCTTTTAGAGGGAAAGTTTCAAAATCTATTTGTTCCTACTCTTTCAGAAGAACTTCCATTTTCCTTATGCTAGGAATAGTTACTCCAAAAAAGGAATTAAAAAACACTGTCAGGAAGACAAAAACTTTGTTGTTTTTGCTTTGAATATAACCCCCACCCCAAATTATTCACACAGTTCTATTTCTAGACAGAATTTTAAAGCCTTGACTACTTCAAAAGAAAAATACTGCAAATTTCTGCTAATAGGTTATCTCTGTGAAAGGGAAGACTGGTAATGAGTAACCTTTCTCTCTTTTGCTTCAGAACATTTAATTGTGTTCCAATTACTTCAACATATTTAATATACTTCCAATATGTATTTGTACAGTATGCAGGCAAATGATTTTCCATAGCCTTATACAATATAGTGAGTCATAAATGATTGCTGTTCCCACTCCCCCCGATCAAGAGTGAGTCACAAAGTGGTAAAGTCTGTCTCCCTGCAGCGCCGAGTGAAATCCACCTGATTCCCGGCAGTCGGAACAAAGCTGACAGCTGAGTGGCATGTGGAGATGTCTTGGCTGAATGCAAATGTTTCCCTACACATTCCTTACCTGCTGTGAACACGGGGCATATTGCAGCCTTTCGGGGCGTGCCACGTCGCAGGGATTTGCTGATCCCACATGTCCCACAGCCGCTCCGGGGAGGCTCTGTCTGCGTCTGTGCTCCAGCTGTGCACCCTGTCCCTGGGTTAAGGGGGTGGATTTCCTAAGCGCTCTGCATCTGGCAGTGAAGTTTCTGAGTTTCTGGGCTGTGTGCGGGGACAGATTGCAGTTTGACTCAGTACCGCAGCACAACAGTCACCCCCTCAGCTGCGTCGGTGGGGTGGCAGTAGCCGCCGAGTGGGTTTTGGCAAGTTGCTTGTAGCTGTGCACACGCAAAGCCTTTGCTCCCACAAACACATGCAATGGGAAGGGAAGTCCCTTGAAACTGGAGGCCTCAAGGTGGGTGGCATTTGCTTCCTTCCGTCCTGGCAAAATTAAAGCAATTATTTTGCACTGAGGAAAAAATCCAACATTCTGTGACTTGGTAGTGTAGAGAAAAAATGTACCTCTGAATAGGTATTTCAGGATCCATGTTAACCAGACCTCAAGATGGTCTTTAGGCATATCAGACCAACAAGTCCTTATCTTCTGTTAATAATTTTACCAGCATATTCTCAAGGAAATTTTTTACCTCTTAGTGTACTCAATACAGGTTCCAGGCAATAACCACTATTTGAATAGTGTCCTGGAAGTCAGGCAACATCACAGCTGCTCCTTCCTGAACTTTCAAGGCACCAGATGTATCATCATTCATTTTTGCTGAAATATGAGAATAACAGATTCTTCTTAAATTTGATATTCCCAAACACCTCTATACTGCTGTTTTTACTATCCAATCTTTTTTTCCCACTGATTTTTGTGAAGGCTACCTCTCAGAAGCAGATTGACCAGCTCTAGCTGTGAATGGAGGATCAGGTAAGGTAGCAAAAGCTACCTTTTGAAACACTTTGTAATGTCCCTCTAAATAATTTTCTTCTTACATTTGAGTTTTCTGATTTGCATCCCTTTCTAATTTTACCAAGAAAAATACCAGTCAGGGATTAAAGCTGCATTCCTCCAAACACAGAAAATAGTCTTTGCCATTAAAAATTGATAGTGTAAAACTCTTACACAAATGTTTTAACATTTGTAGAAGATTTTTTTTTTTAGAGAAACAGTTGTACTCATTTCAGCATACTCTTCCTGCACTTCAAATGTGATTTAGCTCACTTAGTTTTGATCATTTTAATGTTAGATGTCTAGTCTAACCAACCTTCCTATGTTCCTGCCACAGTCAATGGAGAGAGATACTCGCCTCCAGAGGGGTGATTCATACCTCCCTTCTTAGACTTCTGTCTCTCTCAATTGACAACAGAAGTGTAGCCTAGACGACTGTGTAGATTAGATTCCTCTCTCTTAGATTAGGTGAGATAAACCCTATTCTTGGCCATCTTTGTGCATATAAATTTGCAGGCTTGGAACTACGTTGTTTAAACAGCTAAAGTACCTGTAGGGGCTGATAGACAAATTGATTTATTTAGAAGCTTTCCAAACGCTGATAACAAACCAGACAAATCAACTAGTTCCTTTAAGGAGAAAAAGAAGGAAAAACAGAAAAGATTTTAATATTTGCCTCTTGAGTATAAGAACACAGTAACGATAATGAATAACAATGAAACATACCTATAATAAATTAGCATAAATTAGCAAAAAAGAAAAAAAAGAAAGAAGAAAGTTAAGAGGCAAATCTGCTAAATGTGTTTCAGTAATGCAGCAAATACAGCCTCGAGTTTTCAGCAGCTGACCATGGCTTTAGCTACAGGTTTTAATAAAACGGGGCAGAATTCAGATCTGAGTAATTTCTCCTTATTTGTCCCCAGATTTCCTTTTCTGGTTAGTGAACTGGTTCCTGTCAGGCAATGGACAATGGGCAAACCAACAGGGTGACCAAACTTCCACATTTCAAGAGTCATGAAAATACAATCTACTGCCAAGGGCAGCAGACTTTAAAATGTGCTCCATTTTCATTTGCTGAATGAATAACCTTGCCAAAGTTCTGGTCTATGCACTGGAAGTCTACTTGATGATAAGCTAACAAAAGAGAAATGCATAAAGATCAGAGAAATGAGAGTCCTCAAATTGCAATTATTCTTCTTTCCACTATCTCTTCTAGTCTTCAACCTTCTTTCTTCCTTCTTTCCTTAGGTATCTCCCCCTGCCCTTTCTGGCCCTCTCCCTTCTTGCTGTTCCCAGTTTCACCTATGGTTTCTAAGAACAGAACTAAAGACCTGCCAACTTAGAAATTGTCTGGATGGGTAACCATTGTTGTTTGGACAGAAAGATGCTGCAGCTGCTGCTGTTTCTCTCCCACTTTTCTCTCCATCTACCTAGCTGAAAAGAACCCCAAACAAACCTACTAGCTTTTTTTTTTTTTTTCCCTAGCAGCAACTAGTGATAGGTCTTTGCAAAAGCCATGTCTTCCATGTAAATGAGAAACCTGGCTTGCAAGATGTCATTTGGTTACCAGAGAACTGCCTGACTTTGCATTTTAGCCTTGTATGCGTGTAATCTGGCAATTTCAATAAAAATGCATTTATAAGGCTCCTGACCTGTGTAAAAACTCATCTCAAAATGCCACAGGTTTATTCTTCAAATTATGAGGTCCATACAGTCTGAATGACCATATGCCATGTACAGACTTCACCCACAGTATGGTGGCAGCTGCAGGGAAGAAAAAGCAATTTATAGTTTTAGTTTCATACACAACGATTCCAAGCAACTCTTTTAGCTATGGTGTGACTGAAGGCCTTGGCAAAAGGAAAAGTGAGGATAGGCTTTGTGATATCAATAAAAAGAATGTGTAAATAAGGTGTGATTTACTCACTGTGTTTATTTAGACCTTTACTGCAAGGGTTCTGTTTCTATGTTTTACACATACAGATAATTTTGTAAATGAGGAAATGCAATAGATTTAGTGCTTGAGACATGTCAGCTCTGCCATGCAACCCAATACTGAGGAGAGAGTCCACTGGAGATTTCCTTTATACAGAATGTACAGTGGATATAGATTATCTTGCAATAAACAACTTAATTTAGATATTCACACTGCATACAGGTCCTGGACCTTGGTCTTTGTGTACACTCAGTTTCTTAGCCAATCTTCACTCAGGCAAGACTGTAGTTCACTCAAAAATTATGAAAGAAGAAACTCTGCATATTGTCCAGACATGAAGTGAAAGTCTCTTTTTGGAAATGAATTAACATCCTAAAAGACGGATTAATTGCACATCCAGTATTTTCAAATTTTCCTGGGAATCAATATCCCTCAACTGCACTTCCTACAGAGTTTTTGTGCATACAATTGCTTTTCCTTCTTTTCACAGTCTGAATCTAAAAACCACTGTGGGACAAGACTAGGAGTGTGGTTCATTTCTGATTGTTTTGTGTCACAACTGTGTAACTGGAATAATCTGGAGACCAAGGCAGACATGATGCCAGGTGGAGAGGCAGCTGAAATGGATCAGGCAGTCACTGCATGTTAGTGTTTATGATCACTCCTGCAGGGTCTCCATTTGGTCTGTTGACCATCTTAGGAGCTCAGTCTCCTCATGTGAGCACCTGAAAGTCCAATGGTAGAAATATGGAGCTATTGTGGATGTGCCAGGACAAAGTTACTTGGGTTGCTTTCCCATATCAATTGTCTCATCTCCCATCCTCAAAAGGAGTTTTTTTTTTTTTTAATTATTCCTGCCACAGATAGTTGTTAGGCCTATATGGAGTATTTGGTGCATGTTTGTGTGCCACGAGTCTCAGCTAGTTGACTTTGAGTCATGCTGTTCTTACCCAGAAGAGAGGGTGGGTCCTCTGATGAAAGAGCTCTACTGGGAGTGTGGAAAGAACCTCAACGTGAGGTGACATGTCTTTTGCCTCTATTTCTGCTTTATCGCTTGTGTTGTTAAACTTCCTAAAAAAAACCCCAAACAACCCAAGGTAAACCCAAGGACTTCAAGTGATTTGGGCACGAATTGTGGAATTTGGGAGACATGCTCATTTACTGCAGATCTGGTGATAACAGCTCTCAAGCATTAGGACACAAGCCTGGGTTATCTGGAGTATCTTAAACTGGTTATGCATCAGAAACAGAATAACCACATTAACAGAAGCTAATAAATCTTGTTTCATTGCTCAGCAGATTGCCTGGATTAAATGTATGTATTTTGCTTCTGGTACTCTTTTTAGTTATTTCAGAAACAACTTAGCTATTTCCACATTGTAGCATGAGAATAAGAAATATAAATATGCACAAATATATTATTTATAGAAATATAGGAAAAATAAGTATAATTGTGTGTGGATGTGTATCTATAATTGTTGATAAGTGTGTTGATATATATATAATTGTTGATGTGTCCCTGCTGCTAGCAAAGCAATAATAGTACTTCCCTCTATCACAAGGGACTGCAGGATGTACTAAAATTTGTGAGGAACTGTCATGGTGATTGTAACCATGTACCTGTATATAACTGTGATGTGAAAGACAAGATTTTTTTATAGTTACTTTCTCTGCATGTACTTAATAGCTTTTCTTCTAAAGCTCTAAGTAGGGACACAATTAACATTGTGGTTTTTCTCAACTTTTTTTTTTTTTTTTTTTGTCTACTAAATAGCTTTTTCGAAAGTAAGAGATGGCTTCAGAAGAACCTAGTAAAAATGCTGAGAAATAAGAGCACAAATAGATGTTTGAGAGAAAGATGAACAATGAAGAGATTCCAGAAGAAATCAGCAAGAATGATCAAAGATCTAGTAAGTATAACCTTTTTTATTTGGAGGAAACACTGAAGAAATCAATACTTTGAAGTCTAGATAACATTCAAGAATACAAAATTTAACTGCAAAGGGGAAAGTGATAGACTATTCTCTGCTAGAGAAAACATACACAAAAACAGTTTATACTCAAACAGAGAAAACCTTAAAAGTAGTTTAGAGAAAACGTATTTTTTCAGGAATGGTTTCCAAATCTGCATTTACACAGAAAGGAGGGAGGCAGGCAGGCAGGGAGGCAGGCAGGCAGGAAGGGAGGCAGGCAGGAAGGGAGGCAGGCAGGAAGGCAGGAAGGCAGGCAGGAAAGCCGGAAGGAAGGAAGGAAGGCAGGCAGGAAGGCAGGCAGGAAGGAAGGAAGGAAGGACCTTCTGTTAAAAGACATAAATATTCTAGTTTTTAAAACATAAAAACTTTGAAACCCACTATTTCAGCCGTGGTTTTTAAAGATTCCTCATCAATGTTGGTGCTGAATAGGCCGGATCTTTAGAGACATTTCTCTATCTACTTCTTATGGATATCAAGTGAGCACCTGTCTGTATGTGCAACACAAATTTTTTTTCTTTTTTTTTTGGTCAGTGTTTGATTTTTCAGTGCTTTCTTGATTCAAGTCGTACATTATTTGTAAGAACATTTCTATTTTCATGACCATTAATCTGCAGACTGTTCTGTTTGGATTTGACCACCAAAAAGCATTTGTGAGCATTCAGTCCTGCTATGCATAGGTGTTTGCTTAGAAATGGAAGTTTATAGTGTTTCTGCCCTTCAACTTTCTGCTAGTTTCTCTGAAATTTTCACAACTGCCTGTCTGTGTCATTGACACCACAATAATCTATAGATCTATTTGTGTACTAATAGCGGCAGCCTGTCTATGTACATGACAATATAGATTTCCTTGTGCTTATTGTCTCTAATCTAAAATGGCAATAAGGATGTGACCAATGGTATCCTAGATGATCTCCCTTTTTATCTTTCTCTATAAATTTCCTTCTTATTACAAGACAGGAGCTAAGTGCATACACTAAGGAATATATTTCAGTGTGTTGAAAGGTTTTATCCACACTTTGGGAGCATATATGCAGACATCATTTATAATTACCTACCTTTTGTTTGAATTAAAAATAAAAAACCCAGTCCATAACTAATAAGTAACATAGACAGTATAATTTAATGGTAAAACAGCTGAAGCTTTATGACAACTTTTTCTTGCACTTACGATTAATCATTTTTCTATAAGGGTGCTGAGAGCAGCATGAAAGCAGTTCTCATCTTTTGCCACTGCTGATGTCACCAATTTCAGCTTAGCACTTTCAACAGACATTGTTCTGCATACTTAAATTGAAAATGCGGCCCAAAGGCTCCAATCAAAACTGATGCAAACCTGTTGTTAAGCTCTCTTCTGGAAAGATGTCACAGTTTTTCATATTGATTTTAATAAAATCTCTTGGGTGCTGGGTAAAGTTACTCTGAAATACTTTTTGGAAAGTGCAGTTGTCAGTATGCTGTCAAAGCTGAGCGGGGCAGGGAAAAGTTTAAATTCTAGTCCTAACATCCAGTGCATCCACCTCCTCTCGGGAATATATTTTTTTACATGGTAATGCTTCCCATGCAGAGCCTGACTCCCACCCTGGCAAGAAAACGCTTTTCCCTGCCATCTCTGGCCTCATGTTGGCCTGCAGAGCGCCTGTATCCCAACAGAGTCCTCTCCCTCTGCTCCCCTCTTGCTCAGCCAACTTGCCTCTGACCAGGGTTTTGGCTCATCAGCCATCTTCAAAAGAGCCATGTTCACAGCCTGCTGTTTTCGAAATCATGTCCTCCCTAGGCTTTCAATATGTCTCAGGGATTGCTGTCCTCATTCTCCCTCCTTGTTTCTTGAGAGGCTCCAGATCTGATGTTTCACTCCAGATTTGCCTCAACTAAAATCTCATCCTGGCCTGTTTTTCCCCCAGTCACACTATTTCCATGCTGCTGTGAGAAGCTACTGTCTGCTCTCTTTCCTCTCCCTGTGGTACTCAGATCTCTTGTCTGATTTTCTTTTTTTTTTTTAAATTTTCAGAGAAACCCTCTTGGACTACTGCCCATGCTGCTCCCCATGCTTGCTTTATAAAGCTCTCCAAAGTTGATTTGTTATTTTCTGGTCTTTCATGAAAACTCTTCTGTTTTAAGATTTCTATCCAAGTGTTCCAGAGACCAAAAAGGCACACATAGAGAATGGTACAGTCTTATTGGACTGTCTTCCACATCTCTACTCCACAGCTGTTTTTCCTAGTCAGTCTAGTCAGTTTTGGGCAGGTACCATGTCCAGTTAGGGCTTGGTGTATTGCTGAACACCAGCAGAACAATACTACTGGTACCCCAGCATGATTCTTTGTGTACTGGTCAACATTCAGATAGCACTTTCTTTGTCTATCTGCATGTGAGTTCAGGGTGGGCAATAAAAAATTCTGGAAAAAGTTCCCATTGGTAGAAGTGATGCCTTCCTGACACGGAATGTATTCTCTTAACCTTATTATGACGTAGATGTTAATAATCTTTTCCCTCCTTCTGTGTTGCTGAGAGAAGGAAGGAAAAGGAGCATGAATGTGCTTTTTGTTGCTTGCCTCAGACAGCCAGAGGCAAATGAAGCTGACTTTCCTAATCACATAGATACAAAGCGGGTAGTTTCCCACACAAGAAAACCACCTACATGACTCAAAAATTCTTTCAGTTCAAATGTTTCTATTATTGCTTGTTTGGATAACTAGGAATTTCAGCAACACTGAATATGATTCACCCTTGACAAGGGGAACATTGAGAGGGCAGGAACATTGTGGCCAGCTTTGTAGCATGGTAGGGACAGTCGAGTCACGTTTTGAGGTATGTGGGTTACAGTAGATCCAGCTGTGATTCCCAGCTTGCATGGAGGTTCCCAGGAGGCATTATTCTCTGTGCAATCTACCTCTTACTATTAGTTCAATTAGGAAATGAAGGTCTTAATACTAGTAAGTGCTGAGATCCCTGGCTTTAGGCCAGACATTTATTAAGCTTGTGTGAGTCAGATAATTTCTTTGGAATTGCTGATGTGCTTTAAACTTAAGCACATGCGTAAGTAATTTACTGAATTGGGACCAGAAAGCTTGGCAACTTGCAGAATTGAACCCTAAACTAATCCAAGAATGTTTTTGTTTTTAATTAAAGAAAAATTTTCCTCCCACCACTCCTAGCCCCATCCTCTTAAATACCAATATCATGGTTGTTTTTGTTTTTTTAAAAAAATATAATTGTCTGGAATAAGGTTTCTTTTTAACGTGATAATTCAGATGTTATCAATATTTTTAAACCTAATTTTGTATCTATTACCAAGTATCCTTCACAAATATTTTCTGGACTGTCTTATAAAACCAGCTTATTATGGGCATAACTCATAGTCAGATAACATGTGTAACGCAATCCAAAAGAAAACAGATTCAGCATGAAGGACTCAGATACAGCTACCAAATTCAGAGAAATCTTTCCTTGTGCCACCTTGTATTATATTTGTGTTTCTGTTTACCTCTTATTTCCATGTCCCTGTTGACAAGCTCTGAAATGAAACTAAGCTACCTTATATTATTGCAACTAAGCACAAGTTGTTAGGATGACATTAGTCTAATGTTTAGTAATTCTGACAAAAGAATGTTTGGTGTGAAGTGTTCCAATGAGAAAGATTTGCATTCAAATATAGAGATGGTTTAACATATTAAATTCAGGATATTTACCTGATAATTGGTAAAATACTGACATATTTAATCAAAGTGTCTGTAGATTATGCTAAAAAATTCCCTGAAAATAACATTTCCCACTTTAAAAAGTATTTTGTGATGTAGGAAGAGAAGCACAAGTAAAATGTCCTCTGCTTACAGTGCTATGTTGATAGTCAATATCTCTTTGCCTGACTCTGTTAATTCCCATGGTATCCTGAATTATCTGTGTTGGCATTTTGGTTGGAAATTCAATAAATAACAGACATTATGGAAGACTTGGAAAATTTTTCTGTGAAAACCTGAAACTGTCCTGTATAAAAGAACTATAACCTATATATAGTATATATAATTATTTATATATATATGTATATTTTTTTCCCTTGAGTGAGATTTAGGATGAGGTGTAAGAAAAGGCTTCTTTTAACAGAAGAATAAGGCCTCTTTGTTACTTTGAGAGCGCATTTTTTCAAGAATGTGCAGCATTCTGTAGTCCTGTGATATTGTCTGATCTGATCTGTTGTTGTAGTGTAGTGACTGCTTATTGCTACATCTCTGAAGATAACACTCAGGCCTGGAAGATGGTGCTGTACTGAGACCTTCTGACCCATAAGAAGAGAATGAAAAAGATCTTCATAAGGCAATTCACAAAGAAGCTTTTTTCTCCTTACATATGAGAACAATGAATACTTTACTCTTATGTAATTGGCCAGGTTTCATTTCATTACAAAACTACTTGTATCACCTAAGTACCTGTGCAGGAAATCTGTCCTAAAGCCAGGCTCCTTTGGGTCTGTTTATTCATTTTGAGTTAAAGTGAAAGCAACAGTATTGAGCAAGAGCTTTCCTGTCATACTTCAGAGCTGAACTTTTCTCAAATTGTGCAAGTGAAGTCTTCTGTTTAACTGTCCTGGAACACTTGTGTTTCGTAAGGTTATGGGCTCTCTTGTGCTGGCCTGTTATGATTTGCAAACTACTGTGGCAATCAAAGGCCCTAATCTAGACTTTTTACTGCTTCTAAACATTTTCTAATCCTTGCAGACCGGTTCACAGCATCATGTGAATAAAATGGCAGCATGGAGTCTCAGTTGCTCAGCTTCTCACTTACTACACAGCACAAAAAGGGCTTGGTGACTCTTCAAGGGGACCTGGCAGACCTCAGCATGCACAGAACTGCTGAGTTGTACATTCAGAGCCTGGAATTCTCTTGGAGGATCTCTGGAGGATCATAAAAACAACCAGGTTTACTTCACGCAGCATCTATCCATCTTCTGCTGGAAGCTGTCTCATATCTATTTGGCTGGGTGCCATACACCTCACTGCACCCCACTGGCCATGCAAACTGGAAACAAGCACCTCTGGAAAGGGTAGTCCGACTTCCAGGGCAAGCCCTAGGCCATTTCTCCTGGTTTCTGGCACACTTAAAACCTGATGTCTGAGACAAGTGTGAGTATAAAATCCACATATTTATCCATAAGGGAAAAAAGAGCAATCTATTTCCTTTTGAAGTATCAGTGACAAATAATACTGGTCCTAATAGGCAGGAAGAAGGGGATGTGAAGAACTCTCACCTTTTCTAAGAATGTTTCTTTTCCTAGGTATGTGGTATTTCTCTTTCTTGTGGTTTTATGGAGTTCTTGGCCATCACTCAGTGATGTCTCCTTGATTTTTCAGGTCAACATACAAGACATGAAGAAAAAGAAATAATCCCCTCTTATTTTTCAATATTTTCTTCTGCTTTTTTTTTTTTTTTTGAGGTGACAATGGTCTTCAGCCTTAAGAAGCTTCCTTACAGTTTCACACTTCTCTGTGTTTAATACTTCTCAAATACAAGTAATACTGAAAAGATTCTGTGTCTTGTCTGCTTTTCATATTAATTTCTAGATACTTAATACCTAAAAACTGGCAAATCTGGACATTGCTATTGTACCACATGCTGAAATTTGCAGGCTGCACAGATCAAAATTCTTTCAATATATGAGTTAAGATTTTGTGTGTGTAACATCAGGTACCCGTAGTTTTTTGACATGCATGCAGTTATAGCACTTCATACTACCTAATAACCTGGGCCAGTTTCTTTTGCAGAGGCATGCTGAGAAATAAAATTCAGAAGAAATCCCTATTCACGAATATGATTATCACTGAAGACTGAAAAATGCATACACAGTGTTAGGACAGTGAAAGGGGATCTAGGCTCTGAATGAAGGCTGTACACACTGATTTAGGAGTCGAGACTCCAGCACACGGCTTCAAAAGGGCTGGTGCTCAAAGGACATTTCCTTTCCTGCCCTTTCTGTTGAAGCTGGTTATTGTTGCAAGGGAAAAAGTCACATCCTGCAGTACCTACAAAGAGCCTGGCTGTACCATCCACTGCTCACGTCAAGTAGTGTCTTATGTAAGAAGTTCCATTCACTTCAGTTGAAATACTGATGTAAGCAGAGATTATCCAAAGCAAGCAAGGTTTACAAGACCAGACCATAAACACACACACACACACACACACACAAGGAAGAGTATTACAGAGGCCAAGAGCTTGATATTAACACCTGGATATGTTCTTTAACAGTAGTTTAAAGGGAAGAAAAATTGTCCTCTAAACGACAAGTGAATAACAATACCCTTAAATTATAAAGAGCTCTGGTCTGTATATGAAATTTTAATTCATATTTACAATAGAATCAAGGGATAGGAATGTGTTGAACCTCTAGTAGGAAAAAAGGAGAGAAGGAAAAAAAAGAAAAAGGTTCAGTGTGCAGCTTTAGACTTTTAGGCATTCTTGAAAATATTAGAAATGGCAGTTTGGAGATTTTTTTTAAGCTAAGTGGATCATGGCTTTCCTTGGAACAGAGATTTTACAAATTCCTTTTTGACTGTCATCTGCAGATCATTTGACTGCTGGTAAACAGAACACTCTATGTTGTTCTGATAACAGAGGGAAGCTGGAAATAAGGAATTCCACCCTTAAAGCTGTTAAGGTAAGTCTAAAATTGATGTGTATTGGATCAAAGGGTGGAATATTTTCCAGATGATCCTCTGTTTCTTCTGAGAAAAAGAAAAAAAAATCCAAGAACACAAACTCAAAAATTATTTTCAAGGTGTTAAATTTCAGTTGCTGAGCATGAGGATTCAATTTAAAAATTTTGTGTCCTGCTAGGATGAAACCTAAATATGACAGTAAAACTCATTTTGTATTCTTGCTAGTTCTTTTACTACAAATGAAAAGTTGCAGTCCATCAACAGCTACAGATACCTGGTTTGGAAGGAAAAATCAGAACCAATGGAAATTATTTTCTGTAATCTTTATTTTACAACATCCCTATATATGAAAATAACAAGGCCAGAGGAGGTTTCTGATTTTAATGAATCCTTAATTTTTTTTTTTTTTTTTTTTTTTTTTTGGTTGGGGAAAGTGGAAGCTTTTAGTATAGAATCTACAGAAGTCATTACAACCTTGGAAAGTAAATAGGAATGTCAGCACAAATCAGTGTCCACGTAAATTTCAGTATATGCAAACCATAAAGAGATGTGCTTCTGGTATATCATTTTCAGCCCCTTAAGAACTTATTGTAAATGTGGGGAGCTCATTGGCCTGTGTAAAGTGAATGCTGTGTGCTCAGATCCTTTCCTAGGAAGCAGTGACCGCATCAAACAAACAACTAAAACCTCACCATTGCCACAGTCATTAACTTTTCTTCTGTCTTGGTAAAACAGGACAAGAATGAGATTATGACAGAGAAGGAACTGTGTTCTCTCGTTGTCTGCAGCCTTCTCTGCATATCTGACCTAAACTTGCATTTTCACAGGAAAACCTTTTCGATCAGGATCAGCGTTTTAAAGTTTGGATTATTTGTGAGGCATGACACTGGACACAGACTAGGGTGGCTTGTGCACCCTAGTTGTGTGACATGGGGAGGGAAAGTGCGCTGTGACTACAGCTGCATATTCCCCCTGTTCCTTGCTCCACTCTGGGACTGCAGAAGCTTCTTCATGGGTGTTTGGCAGGGTTTTTCTGTTTAAAAATAAGGTTGTGACTCACATATTTAGCCTCTTTAGGTGGTTAATTGTGATCAGTCTTCTGTTGTGATTGTGTCTAAAATTCCAGCTCAAGTCTTCTCCCTGGTCCTGTGTTCTAATATGCTTGTCTCCAGTCCATCTCTCTGCCCTTAATGTCATCATCACTTTCTGTGCAGTAGTTTTCTCTTTCCACAGGGTTTGGCTCCAGCAGCAGTATCAAAGGCCCAGGAAAGACAGCTGCAAAGTTTTTTGGAGAGGGATATGACTTTTCTCAAAGGCTTACGACTTACAACATGGTATGGCATGTTTCTGGTGGATTTTTGTGGGAGCAACCAAGGAAAAGGCTTCTTTACCATCCTATTTCAAACCTATGCTTCAAAAAATAGGATACTGGAATTTCTCAAAGAAAAGGTCACCAGAAGTGTTGGTGTGTGGGTTAAGTGCAATATTCTGTCTGGCATTATCTTTGGAAGATCACTCACAGAATTTTTTTGGCTGAAATTATGCATAAATCCTCAGGGACTGCAGTGAAATGGTTAAAATCACACAGACTACAGTGAAAATGGTTAATCAGGAATAAAGACAAAGACTTCAGAGTGCAATTGTTGTTAAACTGTTAGTATATTTTGCTACCATTAAGAAGACACCCTTCTGTTAAGGACCTGGCATCTAATCATGTTAACAAAATAATTAAAAAAACCCCTACCTCATCGTAAATATCTAATACACATTGGCATTGCAGCATGCACTACAATATTCTGTGAATCCAGAGAATAAGCACTTTTCAAGATGAGGATTTTATCATTTCTTCTGGTAAGTTCACTCTTCACTGAAAACATGGGAAAAAATGAATTAAGAGCTCTAATAACCAGCCAGCAGGAAATACAGGAATAAATCTAAATTGATGGCAATGCTCTGTATCTATATGGCTTCCTTTGCAGAGAGTATCTCAGCCTGCAAATTCTCCAAACTCATTAGTATGGAATCCTAAATTCCAGTAAATTCCCCGCTCCCATTTTTTTGACCTTCTGATACTGCTGACCTACTGTACAGCTCATTTCAGGGCTAACTCTGAGCCAGATATAAGCTGGGTAGATATTCTTCAAATCTGATACAAGTAGTGCCACCTTTTCCAATTTTAAGTTGCAGCTGCCTGTACAGACAGTCGCAGATCTGTAGTTTCAAAATAAGTGCAGGGCATGCTCTTTCTCCTTATTCTCCTCAAGAGGGTAACAGTTGTTTTCATAGTTATTCCCAGGAGTCCATTAGTAAATCTGAGTATCTCTGCATTGGGGTCATAGGAAAGATTCAAACTGACATTCCTTGCAAATGTGTCATTAGTAAGATCCAGTCTCTTTCCGGAAAAGAAAAAAGTAAAATTAAAAAAAAAAAAAAATAAGTATTTAAGATGATATTTCAGGACAGTAGGTGTTGGCTAAACACAGCAGGTTATCACAGCATTCTTTATCTGATTAATGAAAAGACCTATGCACTTTCTAACTGATGTGGAGAGTTTCTAAAACTGTATTCTGTGTTACTGCATATTGTATTGTGTGTTGTTTACTGTGGCTCATATCATCAGAAACCCATTTTAGTGCATTGTACACCCCAGCACTGAGAGTGCTGCTTACAGTGGTGATATCATTCCATTCACACTCTCAGTCTTTTGATGTTCTCAGTATACACTTGCATTCTCTCTAAAGTCTATTAATTCTTGTAATGAACACATCTCTATTTGTTGAGGAGGTCAAATTTTGGATTTCTGCTCAAATCTCAGTACAAATTATTCAAGTATGAACATGGCTTTTTCAGGCAGATATAGACCTTTTCTTTTCCTCTTAAATTGGTTGTGTTATTTTCAAGCAGTATTGTGTCCTATACTGCACTTACATCAAGGAGAAATATTCATCTTATGACAGGAATCTCATGTGGTAGTAAACATTGTACAAATTGTTGCAGCTATGTTAAATGCAGTCCTCTTTGCATAATCAGTAAATGCAATTTTAAATGGTGACTTCTTTTCAAACTCCAATATGGTAATGATTATAGAGAGTCTTTTTCCCACTTTGGAAAATGTTCTGAGTCTCAAACAGGATAACAGTTTATTAGTAGTTGATTTACTGTCCTCATTACTCTATGGCATGTGGCAATCAGTTTCCTGGCTGCTCATCATAGACATTCAGGAGGACTAAGTACTGAAAAAATGGCTTTTCTAGAACACTAATGGTGATAAAAATCACTAATGTTTTATAAAACTTTTTCTTTTTTTCTGGCAGATTTTCACATTTAGGCATGAGTAAATCATATAAAATTAACAAATTACAGTTGACAGTTTATTTCAATCAGTCATGATTTACAAAAGGGAGGTCTAAGAAAATCCAAAATAATATTTTATAGCTGTCACTCTATGTCCTTCTGTAAAATGAACCTCTGACTGCAGGAATCTGCAAGGTTTGCCATTGTGTGTGTGTGTGGCGGGGAGGGGGGGGGGGGTGCACACAAGTCTGATTCATTTCTTATGTCAGTTTTACCTCCTGCACCCAGACTGGTGGCTGATTGACTATAAGGTGCTACAGAGGGAGATAAATTTTAGTAGTAGATGAAGCTTTGAAAGAACATCCAAACATTGTGTTTTATCCTACCATGTGAACAAACACATTTGGCATATAAAGTACCTTACAAGCTGCAGCCGCATATTACATCTGGTTGATGGGGGTTCGTGTTGTTTTGTCATATCATAAAACACCAGCTCTCTCACTTCAGCTGTTAGAAGATTTAAGGCCAGTAAGCCTCTCCTTTCTCTGCAGTAGCATAATATCCTTCTCTTCTTAATGGTTCCCCTTTGGTTTCTTGTGCTTATTTCTTTCTCCTGCAGCAGTGGAGCAGAAGCTGAACAGGGAAAGGGTGTATTGGATATAAAGAGAGCCCTACATATATAACTATTGTGAATTTTTGGAGACTGCACATGAGACAGAATATTGCAGAGAGGTGGGGAGACTCTGGAGCACCTTGGGGCCACAAGGGATGGTGCCAGGCTCAGGCAGGTACACAGTCATAGAGGGGATTCAAGCACGGGCACAGAAAGGTAAAAGCAGTTTTAATGTCTCTGTGAGAAAAATAGTCATGTATACAGAGGCCAGCCCAGAGGCTACTTAAGAATGAAACCAGCAAAAGAGAGTCTGGAGATATTAAGGTAAGGCAGAGAGGGACAGACCAACTGGCTCTGACATCATGGTTTCCCTTGGAAGAGTAGAAACCTAGTATTTCTGGCAAAAGCCTGAATTTTATCACCAAATTTCCAAGTTGTTGGGTTTTCCCTATAAGCAAGAAAGCAAGTGGGAGATCACCACCACACAGTCACACTTAATTTCTAAGAACAGTGAATGGAAGTTAAATGGGGAATGTATTTTAAGAGCCAGAAGAAATAGAGATGACCAAGCAGGATTATCCAAACATTCAGGGTTCCCATATCACTTTTGTTCCTTAGTTAATATCTGCAACATGCTGGGAGGCTAGCAACCATTTATTTTCATTATTTGCTAATTATCAAGTGTTACCCAAGTTATCTGTCTATTTTAAGCTTTTTATCTGGACTCCTCCTGTATTCAGTGAGGAAAGACACCTCACTTGCCCTCACTGACTTTCTTCACTGCCAGGGAGAGCTTAGATGAAGAGTTTTGACTAACAGTAATTTCCTGATGCAGAAAATTCATTGAAAGGAATTGCATCTGCAGTAATTGGTGAAGGATAAAAAACTGAAAGGGAAAGTAAGAAAACATGCTGAAACACAGATTGGAGAACACAGGTACCATTTTACCAAAATCAATTCAATTAATAAGTAAATTAATAATATAAGAGGTAGAAATAATTATAAATACCAGAAAAAAAATTGAGACTGACTGTCAGGCTCTCTGAAATTTAGAAAAATCTTAGCATCTTGGATCAAATTCTGCTCTGAACTGTATTCATATAACATTACTGAAGTTATGAGTACTGCATAGATGTGAAGAGAGAATTTGAATGTCATGTACTGTGGTGTGAGAGCATACATTTTTATTACCTAGAAAATTATATGATGGGAATAAAATAGATATTAACTATGTGATTCTTAAATTTCTTGCAAAATCTGTAACATGGCTTTTCTTCAAGGGTTGTGCAATGTCTAATTATTGGTAAAAAAAAGAAAAAAATGCATGCTGAAATTCCCAAAGTTTCAATCTGCAAACAGCTTTATTTCATTTGGCAAAGGCTGTTTTTAACTGTTTGAAATGGAGTGTGCATCCTTCTGTTCTGGCATATGGAAAGGGCAGAACTGGGGAATGGAGTTTCTCATCCTGACTGGGACTCGTTGGATTGCCAAGTGCAGGAGCATCCTCTCCAGCAATTTTAATTTAATAAGGAGAGGTGATTAGTTACTAGACTGGGCTCTGTTTTTCTTTCCAATAAGTTCCTATCAAGGAGCTTGGATAACTTCACTGGGAGTAGGTTTGGGCCCTTTAGCATTACTGCCAGACTGTGGTCCTTTACAATCTTTAGATATTTTGCTTTCCTATTTTTAATCTCCTTCCAACTTTACTAGTTCTCCTTAAAATACTGGAGTCCTGATACCCATAAGCATGGTTTCAGTCCCCAAAACTTGACCCATTTCACTTTCATTTGAATGTAGAAATAAAACATTAGCAAATACCACTGTGCTGGGTGGTATCAAACAGGATGCAACATGCTAGCTGGGCTGTAATGGGTATCTATGCAATAACAGGAACGACCCTCATTTGTTGAATCTACAGTTACTAGTCTTGTCTTTCATGGAACAATAAATGAAAGAAAAAAATATTTATTCAAACTAGGATGAACAGTGTATTTCAGATAAAAAAATCTACAAGTCAGGTTAGCAAAAGATTACAATAAAGACATTTTTTTTCATTATTTATTCACAAAACAAACTGTGAACTCTTAAAAAGTTTTATTATCATTAATGTCAGTAAATTTTTTATTATTTTTATGCAGCAGTAACAAAGCAGCAAGATATTTATATTAAAATGGTACCCAGCATTCCCAGACTAGAGATGCACTATACTGAGAAGGAAAACAAGTAATTGTTATATATTACCATATATTTCACTTTTATAATTAATTTCACCAGAGGATCTGAGGATATGTGTCAGGTGAAATTCACTTAGCAGTAGAGAGATAAATTAGACCCCTTCTTCATGTGTTCCCATTTCCTTTTACAGCCACAGAAAAAGCAGCAGGGTAGTTTGTAGGTCAAAGATGTGAAGTGGTCCAACTCAAATGTTATCAGACAAAAGCAGCACATTTTCTGCTATTAAATGATAACACATTGAGTGTCCCCTGCTTCATCCCATCCATGCCCTCCTCTCCTTTTTAGTCCATGCTCTCACTGGGCGCTGTGTGGCACACATTGCTTGCTGGGAGGGCCACAGGTTTGTGTGGCAAGTCATCTCCATTCAGCAGCATCGTGTCAAAGTGAAGTCTGACAGCTGTGTGGAGGACAGGATGACTTCTTTGATGAGGTTGTGAAAAATGCCCCAAAATTTCTTTTCTTTAAAAATCAAGTTTTATATGGTGGTAGAGCACTCTATCGTGTTTTCTTCTCTACAGTACTTCCATCATATAATAGAATAGTAGCTTTTTGGGGAAAAGAGTGGTTAAGCAAACACACAGCATTATCAGTGCAGTAGGGTGCATGTTTGTGTTGTCATAGTGGTGAAGGGACCGTGGGTTGTTTTTTTTGATAAAATCTGCCCACTTGCTCCTAAAATATGTTGGCAGGTGAGGATTCCTGCTCTGATAGCTTCAGTGTCCAAGTTTACCACACATTCTCCTGCTTTGCATCACTTTCTCTTTTCAGAAGGTGAACTTTCGTTTCAGTGCCACTGTTGGCACCTTCCTTGCTGCTCACTTGTGTGTACCTCAGGAACATTGCCAAGAGAGCCTGGAGGAATGTGTGCCTACATAAGGGATGGATTAAATCAGGGGGTCCAAAGCTATTAAACCAAACACGCAATATGACTGCTGCCAGCAGTGAGATCTGGAAATGGGTTGATTAGAAGAAGCACAACAGGAAGGTGAGCTTGAAACTGTTTTTGCCATAGCTGTGAGAAAAGTGTTGCACATCTGCCCCACAGATGGCCAGAGCTGAAAGACCATTTTGGAGTGTCAAGTATGCATTGCTGCTTCAATTTAGGATATATGGAGGCTTCAGATTGAAGTGTGATTGAAACACACGTAGCACATACCAAACTAGTTTTAATCTAAAACTGCATACCATAGGATACAGCTGCCAAGTATTCAGGTTTGTCTCCAAGCACACTTTGTTCCCACAGAACCAACATTCGGCGGTGAGGGTGGGTGTTTTCTGCTATCCATAGGGGAGCAAAGCAGATGATCAGAAGATAGAGGTATCCCAGTTATGCCTATGTGTGCACCAAACCTGTATCCTAATTGCAGGGTAGATGTAGTTTTCCCATCTCTCAACACACAATATTGGTTATTAATCTGTATTTACATAGAATATGCTTCAAAATAAAATGGTAGGAAATATATATTTATGTTCAATGAACTCCAAGAAAACAAAGCAAAATATTAAATTCTACAATAGATTATAGCATAGAATGTTTTCCAATATATATTCATAAAAAGTAAAGAAAAAAACACCATAAAGACACTTTTATATTGTGATATTCTTTCACATCAGAATTTCAAGAGCAGTTGTTAGCAACCTCGAAACTATAGTGGGACACACTATCCATATTAGCAAAATAAGTCTTTACTGTGAAAATCACACAGATATTGTCCTCAGGAAACAAGGGAGCACTTCATGCATGAAATCTTTAGGTAAGTGTAGAAGAGACAATAATTATAACTTTTTACACTATTCCTGACAAATATGTGTGTCATGGGTTTTTACTTTGGAGCTACTTAAAAACAACTTAGTATTTGCTAGCCACATATGAAACCAGGCACTGACATCAGAAGTATTTTGATGATACAGATAAAGTATGTTTTTTGCTCTAAAGCTATACTGCCAAGACCAAGAAAACAAACCAACATTTAAACATAATCTAAATTTCCCCTTGTTTCTTCCATCCATATGGATACTGGAAACACTCTCTAAATAGAAGAAGAGGTAAGTAGTGAAGCAGACTTCAGAAAGCAACCAAAGAATCCCATTACTCTCCTGAAAGAAGAAGTCTGTCTTAGGAATGGACTTGTCATGGATAGCCTAGGAATATTTAATTCTTCCTCAAAGCAAGCAGATAGACTTCTGTATCTTTGAAGTCTCTTTCAATGCTACACAACTGTGATACCTTTCTTTGTTTTTATTTACATTAAAGGGATTAAGGCTGATCTGGTGAGCATTATACAGGATCTAGGACAAAGAGAGCTCTTTCTGTCATGAATTAAGAGTTTCCCTGTCCTATGGGGCTTAGAGTTCAACTACAGACAAGATTACACAGATGAGGAACTCATAAAAAAATTTCACAACAATCACAGCTCCATTTGGCTTTTCATTATCATGATTTTAACATTTTTGTCTTATATCCTGTAAGGCCATCTTTCATTTACTTACTATAAGTGATTGTTAATATAAGACAACTATTATAAATACTCCAAGAGAGTAAATTTTGTTCCCTTCATGAATCTCACATTTTTGTTTGATAAATACCATTGCATCAGTGTAATTGTGTAATTCTTATGTAGATTCTTGCAGGGAAAAACCATTTTGTGAACACTACTTTCAATATCTGAAATTGAGAGCTGGCCTTTCATTTTGATCTGGTATTGTAGACATGTCAAGAGTCTCTGGCCTACAGGCAGCAATGTTGAGCAGGGAATGAACTACCATCAACATTAAACCTGGTTTTTTTTTTTTTTTAATATTCTCCCTGTAAGCTAATGAGATGTAGTAAGCAAAATACTAGATTGCAAGAGAAGTCTGAACAATTTTTTGCCTATGTAATATGAAATGAGGATTACTATGGGTCAGGTGTTACTGCAGACACACATTCACAGGCAGAGTAGGGCAGGGAGATCATACAACCATAGAATATCATGATTTGGAAGAGACCCACAAGGATCATTGAGTCCCACTCCTGCATTCTTATTGTTCTGGACAGTAGCTAAATGCTGAGCCAGGCAGAATCCTGTGATTCCAAAGAGAAAAGACTATTGCTGTTACCCCAGGTCCATGGCACTGGAAGCCAAGGATGCTGGACTGGGGTTGTCCCCCTCTGCCTGACAAACTAGGTGGAAACTAGGTGCTACAATACAGGTGTAAAGAGTTTTTAGAAGCTCTTCAGACAAATGCAAGGTTAACAGTCAAGAAAGCATAGACATGCCTTTGTTAGATGGTTACTCATGTTATTTGTCCTATCTTGCTGTCATTTTGCTATTTTTATGTTAGTGTTCTTCATTGGCCCTGTGTGAGTACCTGCATCATATAGGAGGCTGAGTGCTCTCTATGTTGATATGATCTGGACATCTGCTCTCTCCAGAACTTTTGCAGAGCTTTTGTGTCAAGCAGAAAAACGGACTGAATTTCAACAACGCCCCCACACCCACTTTTCCAGAAAGTAGCAATGAAATAATATTAATTTATTTAACTGATTTTTAAATGCTGAGAAAACTATGGTTGCAGTATAGCACACCCAACAAGAACATTTGTGCTCTCTTTCCTGTGCCAGTTTGGGTATTGAGTTATTATAATTTGATGAGTTAAGGTATGAGACCCTGAATGAATTCTAAATTAAAAATACATTTCCATATGTAGATGAGCAAACAGTTATTTTGACAAAATATATTATGAGTTCCACTTGGCATCACTTTAATAGCCCAACCAATCCTTTTTCCTCTCACAGTCCCTTGAAATGGAAGAACACCTTATATTTTAGCTGTCATCTTAATGGTAGATGTTATTATAGGAGAAAAAGAGCTAATATCAACTGCTTTTAATTTGGGCATGATTTCTTTTACATGAAGACAGAGAATTTTTCTTCTATAACCATTTTGACTGGAAGTCATAGGGCCTTTGCCAAGAAGTTTCAATTATGCTTTTAAAATATAAATCCTAGGAGTCTCGAAATTACAGGGTGTGGGTAGCGATATGTTAAATGTTTTACAAGTGAGGAGAAATCAGTGCATTTTGGCTTATCCTGAGTGTTGTTAAGAAACAAAACTGTTCTTTTGTTGTAGGTAAAAACAGTTCCTTCCAAAGAAGTCCGTAAAAACTTAAAAGCATTTTCATATAATTCAGGGGAAATGACACACAAATAACTACAGAATGTCAAAAATAAAGCCAGGCACAGAGCCTCACCCTGGACATGTTCATCAGGAGGACATGGTGTAAACACACCGTAAGATGTCTTGGCTGCTAGAGCAACCATGGGAATATTTGGGGTGTGTGTTAGCTCTATCCACCTAAATTTCCCATGTGGTATTTGGGTGGGGGAAATGAAAAACTACCCCCTTGTCAGGTATGAAACTATTTCCTTTTTCAGTTTGAGGTTAAGTGGTCGTTTGGGTGGAGGACACTGACAGCTGCAGTCTTGAAGGAAAGGGTGTTTCAGGTGGGGCAGGAAAGATTTCTTCACACCTTACAGTTGCTCATATCAATACTGATTGGAACAAAAGATACTGCGACAAGAGATAGAATAAAAGACTATTAATAAAGCCTTCCTTCAAGTGAAGCAAGTTTCACTACAGTCCTGTTGTCAAAAATATTGTTAGCCATCAATAGCAAAATCAATACTGTATGAAATAAATGTGAGCCAGCTTGGCTGGGATTAGATGGCTGTACTTCTGTCACACTAGCACAGGAACAGTTTGTTTTGGTATTATGCATTTTTCCAAGGACAGAACAATTGATATTAAGTATCAATGATATCTGGTATCAAGATGGAATGGTGAAGATGAACAATACCTACTCTGTGAGAAAGTCACCTGATGCAAATATAACCCTTTAGTTATTTTTGAAAACAAAAAATAATTGAGCCACCTGAATGAAATATTATAGAAACAGCCTTTTACATAATATGGCTTTGGCTTTTTGAAGCAGTATCAGGAACCTTAAAACTGTCTTATGCATCTATGGGCTCAAGTAATAAAACACACAGAGCCCCTGGAGTCCCATTATTATGGGTACATAAATCAGTGCACTTCAGAATAACTGACAAACTTGCAGGTAAACACAGCAAGAGTCACATTAAGGGTTGCTATTGACACTTGCTGAAATGGGAATGCATAATCTTTCAGCTGCTTCAGTCCTTAGGGAGGTCAGTAAGTTTGTTACATTTCCTCTCCTTTCACTATTTAAGTAGAGCTTAAAACCTAAATGGGTAAGGAGGAGACCCCAGCTCTTCATTTTGCTTAGCTTTGTCTAAAAAATTGTGTTTAATCTTTCCTTTTTCTTTAATCAGCATTAGCAATAATAAACCACTAGTACTTTTCTAACCAAAGGTTTGGCCTTTGGAGTACTGTAAGAAAGCAAGGGGAGTTTACTGTTCCCAAGTGAACTATTTTTGCCTGTAATCTGTGGGAGGCAGGGAATAAATTCCTGTTGCACTTCTGAATGTTAAAAGCAAGATGGTCTACAACTGGAATTCCTAAGCACAACTGCAAAATTAGAAATCAGCAACAACTCTTATTTCAGCCATGGCCTAATTAGAATTAGTACACAGTAGTCTACGGTACTGGCATGGAGGAAATAATGAGTGGTGGCATACAATAAAATTGCCTCCTTCCATCAAATGCAAACTACTGAGCTCAGTTCAGGGGTAACTTGGGGAAATGTTAGGCATTTGTGACAAACTCTAAAGTCTATGAATCTAGAAGAACGGATAAGTAAAGAAGATATGAAATGCATACCCCTACGTTTGAAGCTGTTTGTCTTTAAGGTTTTTGGGTTTTTGTTGTTTCT